>WEIT01028904.1:29546-50894 GCA_013389985.1 Dryoscopus gambensis
GTACTAGACCCTCCCCAGGTGCCCAAGGTAGTTCCATAGGTTCAGTAGCCTCTGAGCATATCGGGCTCAAGAATGAATCTTCTGGAGAGTTATCTCAAGCCCCCCGTGTTATCTTTGCTTATATTCGGCTTGCCACCCTTCCGTGTGTCACTTAGACTTGGAGCTGCCCTGCCCCAGCACTTAGAGTCACGGTAAGGTAGAACAGTTACAGAATGTAATGGTTCATCTATTTCCTATGGGGTTTTGGGTAGAAAATTTATGGGCCCAGCCTGGGGATAACTCCTAGTCCTCAGCCTCTCATTGACCACCTCACATTGTCTCTCAGGTCCCTGAGGCAGATTTGGATCTCCGCGGTCACTGACACTACTAATTTTCCCAGAATCAATCCACTGTTTGACATCAGGGAGCAGGAGCCAGAAGATGTGACGAAGTGTCTGCATGAGTAGAGCGTTTGGAGTTAGGGATGCAGTCAGAGTGTAAGCTGAAGAGTGTCTGACGGTGTGTGTGTCTGTGAGGCTTTCTGTCTGTCTGCTCGTGTCAGCCTGTAAGAGAGAGAGAGAGAGTGAGTGAGTGTGTGTGTGTGTGTGTGGAATGGTTCTACCCTGGTATGTGTGATTTTTGCCTTTCAGGTTTTTTCAGACCTAACCCTTCGCTTTCAGGCCCCTGTGGCTGGGATTGGGCTGCCGCCTCCTAGAATTGTGAACAGCGGGGGATTTCTGCCAGACCGAAGCAGCCGGCAAATCGGTCTCTGGCTGCCCTTGGAGTGCCAGCGGCCCTCTCCGAACTGACGTGAAGAAACTGGGGGCCTGAGTTGTGTTTCCCATGGAAAAGGGCTGGCCTTCGCCTCCGGGCACCAGTGGCCCGGGGTGGGCTGCCGCCTCCTAAAATTGTGAATGGCGCAGGCCCCCTTGTTGGGGTTCCTCCACCTGCCATGTGGCCCTGGGGGAGGCGGAGGCATGCCTTAGGTCACGCTGGTTTCTCTCACGTGCTGTCCTTGTGATACTAATGTACCCAAGTCCTGTTCCCTGAATGGTCCCAGGTGTTTCCCCCACCCCCAGTGGTTCTGGCTTAACTGGGAAGTTGTCCCACGAGTCGGGGTCTTTGGCCTGGAGCCTAGCAAGGTGCTAGGCTCAGAATAAAAATCTATATGGAAAAACATTGGCAAAGATCATTTTTTAGTCTTTCCCCACCAATTTAACTGTCTCCAGAAGGTTGCAGAGGAACCCCACTGCAACAAATCTGCTGCAGGTTTACTAAGGGAAACAGTTGTTTTGCTCATCATCTTTCAGACGAGCCTCTCTGTGAAGAAAATGTGGTTGTGGTTGAATGAATTTCCCTCGCTTCATCAATTTCATAAATGAAAGCATTGTGCGCACACGGAGCGAGAGCCGCACCCGGGCCCCAGCCGGGAGCGCTGCCGGCAGGTGGCGTGGGCCAGGCCGGCTCCGGCCGCGGGGCGACCAGGGTCACAACCCGCCCGAGGAGGGAAACCAGCGATGCTTTCCTTTGCTGCGATGCAGCAAAAAGCTTTGTTGCATTTGGAAATTTTGTGAAAGAAAGCATTGCTCTCTGGTTTTTTCTATTTTAAACTCCGGAGAAGGGAAGGGATATGGAGTGGGATGTTTAAGGGCTCAGCTGTGTTGGAGGGCACCCATACATGCAATCCCAGACCTGTTTCAGATGAAGGAGAAGCAAATCGGTGACCCTGGATCCCACAGATCTGTTGCACCCAGTAGCTGCCCTAGCAGTGAGGGTGGCAGCCCACAGCATCCCTTGGCTTCAGTACAGGCTGCCCTGAAGAGAGCCTGGGTTGGCACCAGCTCACAGGCATCAGGGCAAGGGGGTGGCTTCTTTCAGGGGCCTGTATGACATTCCTGAGGCCAGCACCTGCCCATCCATCAGCAGGGCTCAGGGACAGCCCATGGAGGACAGGATCAACTGGTTCTCATCAAAATAAATCATAAACAAAGGTAGAAATTGTAAGACCTGTTTAATCCCAAGCTCCAGGTGAAAGATCACCAGCTGAGACAGCAGTGCAAGACTAGGAAATCAGGTGAATTAAAAGCAGTCAATTTTACTTCCAAAGAATCTCCTCATGTTGAAGCGAGCGGTAAATGCAATCCTGGCACTAAGAGAGCCACACGGACATAAATACATGTCCCCCATCTACAGGACTGGCTGCTTGCTCTGAAGGTGTGTCTGCAGGAAGACTGATTCTTGCTGTTACACAAGAGGGGGTGTGGGACCAAGGGGAAGCAGCAGTGCCTGTCTTGACCCCAGAGGTGTTGCTGGTTTGATGACATCGTTGACCAAAGGGATATTTTGCAACCTGTTCCCAGCAGTGCCAGGCCACAGACTGACTGAGGGCCATGGAGACTCCTTGTAGAAATTGGGGAATGGACGCAGAGAAGTCTCTGAATGTCTGCACTCAGCACATGTGATGAACCAGACTGTGGGGCAGGGGCAGAAACAGCCTGTATAGGTCTGTGACCCAAACCACCTCATTTTGGGGCAGCTTTTTCAGTCTTTGTGGCCAGCACAAACAAATTACATTTGACAGAGATGCCAGACTGGATATCTGACTTCCACAGAGCATCCTGAAATTCTGAAAAAAACCCTTTCCCCTTGTCTCTGCTCCTAATTAGCACCCTGGTAGGAGGTAGCTGCAGTAAATTTGAAATTGGATTAGAACAAAAATAGTTACTTAGGCTGACCACATCCATTCAACTAAGTAATACATATCTAAACTGAAGAACCACATCAGAATCACACTGCCTGGGCTTTATTCCCTCTTTAAGCCATCCATCTACAGCCTCGGATCAACAAACAAATGTGATCTTTTAACCAGAGCACCAAAATCAGCCCCAGGAAAAGGCAGACTCCTTTCAGCAAGGCATTTTCACACTAAGACAGGTGAGTTGCTGACCTTATGGCATCTGATTTTAACAAGCTGCAGCAACTTCACCTGACACTGGGTGGCCTCCCCTAAGTGTGAAATTTCCCCCTGCGCTTTGAAGATCAAAGGAAAGCAAAGATAACTTCCAGTTTTGTCATGGAAACTAAAACCACTGCCCCAGAGACTATCTTGGGCCTCACGCCCCATTAGCGCTCAGCATTTCTCAGGCTCTTCCCAGGTGGAGCCCAGGGGCAGAAGGACTTTCTCCTATCACACCCAAACTGGCAGGCTTGACGGTGTAACTTTTCACGGTTCGGTCCAGATAACAGGCGTCTTTATTATCTTTTCCAGCCCTCCAAGGAAGTGTCTTGCCGTTTATTCTACACCATCTCTCCTAGCCCTGACCTGCTGTGCCTGCTGCCTCTTCTTACACCCCCAGCTCCCACAGAGAAGGAGGATGGAGAAGGAAATGAGAAGAGAAATGGAGATGGGAACACTGTCTGAAGCCTTTTGGCAGCCTCCTCTGCTGTCTGCAGACATTCCCCATGTGTCCCAACAACCTTTCCCCAGGATCNTATGGAAAAACATTGGCAAAGATCATTTTTTAGTCTTTCCCCACCAATTTAACTGTCTCCAGAAGGTTGCAGAGGAACCCCACTGCAACAAATCTGCTGCAGGTTTACTAAGGGAAACAGTTGTTTTGCTCATCATCTTTCAGACGAGCCTCTCTGTGAAGAAAATGTGGTTGTGGTTGAATGAATTTCCCTCGCTTCATCAATTTCATAAATGAAAGCATTGTGCGCACACGGAGCGAGAGCCGCACCCGGGCCCCAGCCGGGAGCGCTGCCGGCAGGTGGCGTGGGCCACGCCGGCTCCGGCCGCGGGGCGACCAGGGTCACAACCCGCCCGAGGAGGGAAACCAGCGATGCTTTCCTTTGCTGCGATGCAGCAAAAAGCTTTGTTGCATTTGGAAATTTTGTGAAAGAAAGCATTGCTCTCTGGTTTTTTCTATTTTAAACTCCGGAGAAGGGAAGGGATATGGAGTGGGATGTTTAAGGGCTCAGCTGTGTTGGAGGGCACCCATACATGCAATCCCAGACCTGTTTCAGATGAAGGAGAAGCAAATCGGTGACCCTGGATCCCACAGATCTGTTGCACCCAGTAGCTGCCCTAGCAGTGAGGGTGGCAGCCCACAGCATCCCTTGGCTTCAGTACAGGCTGCCCTGAAGAGAGCCTGGGTTGGCACCAGCTCACAGGCATCAGGGCAAGGGGGTGGCTTCTTTCAGGGGCCTGTATGACATTCCTGAGGCCAGCACCTGCCCATCCATCAGCAGGGCTCAGGGACAGCCCATGGAGGACAGGATCAACTGGTTCTCATCAAAATAAATCATAAACAAAGGTAGAAATTGTAAGACCTGTTTAATCCCAAGCTCCAGGTGAAAGATCACCAGCTGAGACAGCAGTGCAAGACTAGGAAATCAGGTGAATTAAAAGCAGTCAATTTTACTTCCAAAGAATCTCCTCATGTTGAAGCGAGCGGTAAATGCAATCCTGGCACTAAGAGAGCCACACGGACATAAATACATGTCCCCCATCTACAGGACTGGCTGCTTGCTCTGAAGGTGTGTCTGCAGGAAGACTGATTCTTGCTGTTACACAAGAGGGGGTGTGGGACCAAGGGGAAGCAGCAGTGCCTGTCTTGACCCCAGAGGTGTTGCTGGTTTGATGACATCGTTGACCAAAGGGATATTTTGCAACCTGTTCCCAGCAGTGCCAGGCCACAGACTGACTGAGGGCCATGGAGACTCCTTGGAGAAATTGGGGAATGGACGCAGAGAAGTCTCTGAATGTCTGCACTCAGCACATGTGATGAACCAGACTGTGGGGCAGGGGCAGAAACAGCCTGTATAGGTCTGTGACCCAAACCACCTCATTTTGGGGCAGCTTTTTCAGTCTTTGTGGCCAGCACAAACAAATTACATTTGACAGAGATGCCAGACTGGATATCTGACTTCCACAGAGCATCCTGAAATTCTGAAAAAAACCCTTTCCCCTTGTCTCTGCTCCTAATTAGCACCCTGGTAGGAGGTAGCTGCAGTAAATTTGAAATTGGATTAGAACAAAAATAGTTACTTAGGCTGACCACATCCATTCAACTAAGTAATACATATCTAAACTGAAGAACCACATCAGAATCACACTGCCTGGGCTTTATTCCCTCTTTAAGCCATCCATCTACAGCCTCGGATCAACAAACAAATGTGATCTTTTAACCAGAGCACCAAAATCAGCCCCAGGAAAAGGCAGACTCCTTTCAGCAAGGCATTTTCACACTAAGACAGGTGAGTTGCTGACCTTATGGCATCTGATTTTAACAAGCTGCAGCAACTTCACCTGACACTGGGTGGCCTCCCCTAAGTGTGAAATTTCCCCCTGCGCTTTGAAGATCAAAGGAAAGCAAAGATAACTTCCAGTTTTGTCATGGAAACTAAAACCACTGCCCCAGAGACTATCTTGGGCCTCACGCCCCATTAGCGCTCAGCATTTCTCAGGCTCTTCCCAGGTGGAGCCCAGGGGCAGAAGGACTTTCTCCTATCACACCCAAACTGGCAGGCTTGACGGTGTAACTTTTCACGGTTCGGTCCAGATAACAGGCGTCTTTATTATCTTTTCCAGCCCTCCAAGGAAGTGTCTTGCCGTTTATTCTACACCATCTCTCCTAGCCCTGACCTGCTGTGCCTGCTGCCTCTTCTTACACCCCCAGCTCCCACAGAGAAGGAGGATGGAGAAGGAAATGAGAAGAGAAATGGAGATGGGAACACTGTCTGAAGCCTTTTGGCAGCCTCCTCTGCTGTCTGCAGACATTCCCCATGTGTCCCAACAACCTTTCCCCAGGATCCCACAAGCCACAGCACTGAGTATGGCAGTAGCTGGCTACACAGAAGTCTTTTGCTTCCCCCTTCTTCATGGCTGATGCCTATCCCCATCAGATGTCACAGACAAGTCCAGAAAACTCCTCTCAGCTGGGTTTAGTAATCAGAATGGCCAGGAGCCACTTTAACACTTAGTAGCACAGGGAACAACTTACCCTCCCCTTCGCTCTACTGGTGGCCCTTGATCAATTCTCTCGAGCATATCTGCCTGCGTCTGTCATGCTGACTGCCAGAAAAAACAGCTGCTCTTCACAGCTGGATTTAGTAAACTGAACCATGTCAATGCTTTAGCACTCAGTAGCACACAGATTTCTTGCCACCCACCCAGGGCTCCCATTGCCTGGCAGAGTGGCTGTGGTGGCTGTCTGAAAGTGCTCCACAATTGGGTTTGTTTTTAACTAAGTAATACATTATATCCTGGGGGGAAAAAGAAAAAAAAAAAACAAACCAACAAACCAAAATCCCACAACAAACTCTCTTCTAATAAGGAACACATGGACTCACAAGCACAGTACAATAAATACATCATGGTAACAAGATTTTGTGCTTAGGATAGTCTTTGTCATGGGTCTAATATGCATTGCAAACATATGAAAAAAGCTTTATGCCTTTCTCAGAATGATATTGATACCATTATCTCTGATGCAAGACAGGATGCAGAGACATACAGATAAGCCTGTGGAAACATTTAGAGAGAAATTCAGGTTGGCTCTAGCACCAAAATGCTTCTTGCATGAGCAAAGCCACATCAGCAAAGATCTGTTTTACCAACAGAGCAGAAATATCCTCTGCAGAAGTGAGCTGTCCTGTGGAAAACACAGTTTTGCTGCTATAGTCCTTTTCTATATACTCAAGGGACCCATCTGGTCAGCTTGGTCAGTCCAGGTCTCACTCACTTCCTTTATGCTTTTAAGAAATGTGGCTGTGCCAGCAGGAGCAGCTGCATCACTTGCCCTGGAAATCCACAGGCAGAGCCCACAACTGATCCCAGGCTGCCTGACCCCCGGGCTCCCTGCTAGCCACAGAAATTACTTGGGGCAGTGTGGGCATTGCTAGGGAGACCTCAGGCTGAAAGCATACCTAGGAGATGAACACAGTTCTGCTCCATCCCTGTTAGGAATCTGCTTCACCCTGGCCAGCTGCTCGGGGCCCAGCCAGATGGAAGTTAATGGTCATGCTGGAATTCATGTCAATTGATTTTCCAGTTAACTTGACTTAACGTGATTGGAGGCATTAGAGCAGATAGGATATACCCATTGTTCCAGTTGGGTCCTGTAGACTTCAAATGCCATTTCAATGCAGAAGCAAGTTTTAGTTCCAATTTGAACAAATAGTTCCTTAAAATAAAGATTTAATGGAAAGATTCATCCAGAGCGTGATCCGAATCCCATTGTGTTCGGGGGCCCTTCTCCCCACCAAAGCAATAGGTTTTGGTTCAGGGCCTGGAGGCAGCTCACAATGTATGGGCAATTTAATAACGAGAGATGACTCACCCACTCTCTGCTTTACAAAGGAATCTCAGAAATGGAGTATCACTGTGACAGAAATAAACTACTATTCACACAGAGACAAACACCCCACCAAAAAAAAAAAAAAGAAAAAGAAAAAAGAGAGCCCATAAAAACTACATTGTCATTTCACTTGGGAGACATAAACCTGGTCCAATTAACACTTACTCAAATGTATAACTTCACTAACATGATTAGCTCAGAAAACCTAATCTGGAAAAATGGTTATGCCAAGGGAGTTTCAAGTTTGAATTGAGGCCTTTATCACTTTGCCTTTCATTTCCAAGCCTCTAACAGTTCCAGCAGATCAGAAACCTTTATGTGGTGCCTGTTCTGGAGTCCTAGTCATGACTGCAGCAAGCGTGGGCCGAGGCTGGGGCAAGATTTATACGAAAAGTCTTTCCCATTTCTCCTCATGCACAGCATGTCTTATGGGTCCTATGGATCCTATGCAAGCTTGTGTCCTAGAGATGCTTTCCACCCATGATCTCCCCAGCACAGGTCATATTCTGGGATATGAGAACAATCCCTGACAGGAATATGGGAGTCCTCAGACAATGCTGTCCCTGAAGCCCCTTAAGGTTCTTTCCCCCTTTCTACCTACCATGGTCACTCCTGATCTTGAGTTGCTGCCTTTATGGGTTTGTTTGTCGTCCTGCTAGGATTCCCAGAAGCTACAAATAACAGCCAGTGACTTCGATGGGGTAGGCTAGTACACAAAAGAGATATCTAGGCCATAAATCCACTTCAATAGCTAGACAAGGCTGGAAGAAGTGCTGAGTGTTTCAGCTATTACTGCAGAAGCCATTTGTCTCTGTAACCTTTACATTCCCTGCAAGTTTTCATAGACAGGACACATAGGGATGTATCACCACTGCTAATGGATGTCAGAGTACTTTGAAGTTTGAAGCTGAAATAAAAAGATTTAAATGACCCCAAAGTTTGTAATGCAATGGTAAAACAAAGTAGGACTTTACAACCGAAGCCCCAGTGTCAGAACTCCATTTGATTTTCTCCGATGACTCAACCTATTTCACAAGCTATTTTCATATTCCTTATTTAGCAAACTTACTCATGTCTCAATAAAAGCCTACAATGTGATAAAGCCAAGAAACAGTAATGTGTGGTACTGGTAACACCTCCCACGTAAAAAAAAAATCCTACTTCCATATTTATGTGGCTCTGCAAATTGGTTCCTGCCTTTTTCTCCCCAGAGAGTGAGCTGGCAGTGTGTCTACTCTCCAATTAACATTAGGCTGTGAAAAGTGGAGATGGAGGGTCAAATTCACCATACCTGGGGCCTCACACATTTTTTTTTCCATGTTACAGGCACATTTGGACCTTTGACTTCCCTGCAAGGCAAGTGTTGTTTTTAGCATACAAATGACAACGCCTCTAGAATACCTTCTTCATTCATGCTTTGTGTCCTAAAAAAAGAAGCTCCCACCAGAAGGCAAGAAGCTAAGAAGAGCTGCCTACCTTGTGTTGCTCACAGACTGGGGATGGGCACCTTAGTACCAACTTCCCATGGAGCAGGTCAATTTGACCTGGGTTTTCTTTGTAAGGATGCAATTTCTACCTTTTGGAAAGCTCTTTAGGCAGGAAGCAGAAGAAGCCGGAGAATGCCTATGCTTTGTAACCAGAATAGACTGCAAATCACACCAGTGAATGTATGGACCAAAAAGACACTTAGGGACACTTAAGGACAGCACCCACTCATCCAGCTCCACCCTAGATTTCTTCGTAATCTGATTTGCAATGATGTAAAGATATGTAGTTTTTGTGGCAGTTTCTTGAATGCTTGTTTCTCTTGGAGACAGAAAGGAAAGGCAGCATGTGCAAAGCAGAGCCAGAGGCTGAGCAACTGCAATCATGCTTGCAACGACTGCTCCTTGCAAGCCTAAAAGCAAGGGACCAAAAGCTGCATGGCACAAGCCCTGTTCAGTCCCACCCCAGGATCTGAAACAGGTCCTGAGTGGCACCAAGCTGTCCAGGATGCAGGGGTGCACCTTCAGGAGTGTGACTGGAGAGATGTCACATCCCTGCACAGCTCTGAACTAGCACTTCTGTGGGCAGCAGAACTTGCAAAATCCCTTTTTCTCTGACCTCATTTCCTCTCATCTTCTTTGGATTCTGGTATGATAATGGATAAGCTGTAATCAAAGCTTTGTCTCAGAGTACACCATTCCTGCCATCTTTCCCTCATTACAGCCTTCCCCTTGCAGTTATAGCTACAAAGATCTCTACTTTCCATCAGAATTTTGTTTTTGAGGTCCCTATTCCTCTGTGAAGCTTAGCTGGCAGATGGACACAGGCGCATTGAACCAGCTAATTCAGCTCCCACCACTCTCAGCCTCCACCCTTCAGCTCTGACATTCCCCACACACCTGCCTGGTCTGAACTTCCATCCTTAGCAATGAGCCACTCAAACCCAAGCTCATTGGGGCTATAAAAGCCTCCTCAATCTTCCAGCCTACCAAATCTGGTGAAGTTCCTCAGTGCACAAACCACTGTTGGAACTGTTCCTTTCCCTAAGGATGGAGGTACCTATTGTGTGCTGCTGTCTGGAAGCAGGGAACCTGGGGCCCTGCCCTACACAAGTGAGTTCAAACACACTGCCTTTTCCCAGGTAGGTGCCATCCCAATTTGACACACTCACCTTCATATATTAGTGCTCAAATCCTCAGCTCCTTCTTTGCCGCGGGAACAGCATGGCCAGGAAGGGAGGAGGGCACATGCTCTCAGCCCAGATCCCTGCAGTCAGATGGCTGTGATGTCCCCTCAGAGAGGTGGGGTCTGCCAAAACGGCCAAGGGACTGAGCTTGGGGCAGAGGTCTCACACTAGAACTGAAGTAGCAGAGAAGGCACCAGCATGAGCATGGGAACACAACCCTCTGGGAGGCAGCATTTGCATCCAACCTGACTTGCATGCTGGGACTTCCTTCTGCTGGAAGGAGAGGTGGATTGAGACCAGACAAGAAGAGGGGACCCCTGCCCCTCGGTGTCCTGTGTCCAGGCATGACAGCAAGTCCTCTTCAGGCTCCCACAGGGCTGTAGCCTTCTATCCCTACTAAATCCCAGCCCAGCATCTCCCCCTGCTAACACTATCCACCAGCACACTGTGCTTAAAGCTCAGGATAAGAGCTGCCTTCCAAACACAAAGCAGCTGCCTTCCATCTCTGCTAAATACCTGGCTCCTCCACCTGACTTGTGATCTTTTCCAGCTGCCTTGGTCAAATCTGTCAAGGTCAGCAGTCCCTCTGTTAACCCCTTCAGCCCACTGCCTCATGCTCTGCAGGTTCCCATGTTCCATCACTGGCTCTGCAGAGGGTTTCAGCTTTCCCATCCTTGAGAAACAAAGCTGGTTGTCCACCCAGATGGGTTTAGTGCAGTTTTAATGAGAACTGTTGGCTGCTCTGTTTCTGTCCAGGTTGTAGGTCTCAGTATGCAGGACACAGCCACCCTCACTAAGCCCAGCAGCCTTTCTGCTTGGGTGCTTGTGTGGGCTGAGATGAGGAAAGCTTTTTCCACATTTTCAAGAGTTCCCCAAGGGGACCAGTCAGGTCCTTCAGAAAATTAATTGATCTGCTCTTACTAGATTATCTGCCTTACCTCCCTGGCTGCTGGTTCCTATGGTCAGGTTTCCCAGAGCCCAGGCAGGGCTGCTGACACATCCCTCTGACACTGGGGAAGAAATCCAAGGCACATCCCCAGTAAGACCTTCTCATCTCCCAGATTTGCTTCCCTGGAGGTAAGAAGTTACGAATGGATGCATATGTGTGCACATGCTGTGTAACGCAGATATTTACCATAAATTTTTCAACTCGATAATTTGGAATTGCAGATTATAAATGTTCTGCAGTGATGAGCCAGAAAAAGCCTAGAAACTTCAAGATGAAAAGGGGTATGAAATGCACCAGGCATGCTGGTACTTCTAATTTAATATTTTTTCATTTAAAAAAGTGAAAAGATGAGTGTTACTCACATGCCCTGGTTCCTGGCACCCAGAGGTGCCGTGTGTCACCCACAAGCATCACTCCAAGGACCAAGGCATGTAACATCCCTTGTCATGGTTTGGAAGGAAGTGAGGGCCATGCCTAGTTCAGATTTTCATCTTCAGCGAGATGGTAAATCTTATATAAAACATGCATGAATCAAAACAGAAGTGCCTGCCCGGCTGCTGGGAAGTGACGCCACCGTGACTCATGTCATTCTGTTTAAAACAATCCTCCCCCTCACCTCCCCCCCTCTGTAGTGATGCACCTTGGTGGCTTTTCAGCACAGAGCACAGCAATACTTTCCCATCTCTTCTAACTTTTCACATCACTTTTATACCATGGTGTTTTTCTTGGGTGACCTCTCCTGCCACCAAGCTCTCCCAAAGCACTTTCGCAGCTCACTCCAAGTACAACAAACAGCTTTGTTTTCCTGGCGTTTTTTTTTCCTTTATTATTTTTTACACTCCATAAAAACCGTTGCAGGTTTTCTTTCACATTCACGAGATCTTCTGGAAATTATTGCCATTTCCCATACATACTACATATTAAAAAATAATAAAAATGTCAACAGACAGAGACACTCATCCTGAACTCCTTGTGGACACAGAAGCCAATGTGAGCAAGACAGAAACCATTTTTTCTGGACAAAGGCTGACTAGAGGTGACCACACACTCTAAGCAAGTCACATAACACTGAAAAAGACCACTTGACCACACACGATACGCAATGGGAACACTTGGGAAGGGATGGAGGAAAAGTTGTCTTGGAGCTGAAAGCTTGTCAGGTTTTTTTGGTGTGAAGTCCAGCAGTTACAGTGTTTTACAGCGTTATCTGATGAGAAGTGGATGTGATGAGGACTGTGGAGACATTCAAGTATTCTAGGGCTGTTCTTAAATAACAGATGGGAGGATAATAGCTCAGCAGGGTAGCTGATAGATGTTAAGTCCCTGCTTTACTTAAAAGCACGTCCAGTACAAAGGCAAATACAGAAGTACAGGAAATGCCACACCTGAATGGACCCACTGGTCGGGGTTGGTGTCCAGTTACACTGTGGACAATACCTGACACTTCAGAGGCTGGAGCGGGGAGAGGGGGTTTTCACCTGGTTGTGCAACAGTGTCCTGGGAAAGGCACTCCCTCTCCCCGCTCCAGCCCTTTGCTCCCTGAAACATGACACAGGAGAGGGGAGGAGGAAAGCCATAGAAAGATTTGAACAAATATTCACTCCCATCACCTCTGTGGTTGTAAAGGTAGTGCTTTTCATTTTGCTTTCTTCCCTGCTGTTTGCTGTTTATTGCTTGAAACTTTAAATAAGGGTCTTTTCAAAAATAAGATGGGAAGGAGATAGGAACTGAGAACATACTAAATGGATTTCTCATTGTTCCCCAGGAATCTGGAAATACAGTAGTGGGTGCACGTTGTGTGATTAAAACCCTAAAAAAGCACTTTGTATTTTTTTTTTAAAAAGGACAATAAAAGTTCAGAAAACCTGCCATGCTTAGACCACTTGCATCTTACAGTCACAGCATATGGGAAGTATGACCCATGACAACCACTCCATCTCAGAGTAAGTGGATGAAGTTTCTCTATTGCACATTCATGAAATGTTCTTGTTGGGGATCACAGTTTGGATCAGGACCACACCAGCTCTGGGCCCCCCACGGTGTTCAGCAGGATGAAGATGCTGTCATTGGGCTGAGCTTCAGCTGGTGGACAGGAGAATGGATGGGCACAGAACTCAGCACTGAGGTAGGAAAGGCAAAGCATGAGCCCTCAAAGTTTTTGCCTAAAGTCAGTTCCTCTGCAAAGAAAGATGCAGCTTCTCTTTTGCATGAGGCAACGGGGGGGCTGGGGGTGGAAGACAAGATCTCTGACTCGTATTGTAGCAACTGGCCCATGAAACCGAAGTTTGGTGAGATCAGGCTGCGGCGCTGCTTGATGTAATCGAAGGCTTCATCCAGGCGCAGCTTCTTTGTCTTCATGAGATAGGCCATGCAGATGGTGGGGGAGCGCGAGATCCCCGCCTCGCAGTGCACCAGGATCTTGCCGCCTGTTCGCCTGACGTAATCTGGGGGAAAAGCCATTGCAGACATCAGTTGTTGTTTGGGATGGAGGGGACACTGTGATGCACCCAGAGCTGGGGGAGGACACAGCCAGTGTACCAGCAAGGAGAGGCTTGCTCTTCGGTTGGGTACTAAGGGTGACATGGAGGTCAAAAGACAAAGAGGACAAAACCCAGCCTGTGATGGACCTGAGCTGAAGATGACCCTTGGTTTCAGAATCTGTGGATCCTGATTTGGTTCTCTTTGCAGTTTTTAGGAACATCCATCCCTGTCTCTTTCCCTGTGCCTACCTCTCTTTTGGAACAACTGACATTGCAGAACATTGTGATACAGGCAATGCTTGTGTTTGCTGTACCTGCATTTCTCTGCTGCAGTTCAAAATATTTTCTCAAGCTCAGCCCGGCCAGCCCTCTCACTACCTGGTCACTCAAAAACTGCAGGGGCTCTCATCATCTTTGCTAGAAAAACAGGATTTTTCTTCAAAATCCTAACTCCCTGCTTGGCCAGTCAGCAGCAAACAGCAGTACCGGGAGGTGAGCCCTTGGTGGGTACCCTTGGGTGGAGAGGCTGAGCTCAGTCCCTGGGGCATCACCACAAAGCACACAAGCACTGGTAGGCAGTTGCTAATTACAGCCTGGTTAAAGGATGCTTGGACTTAAGTCAGGATATAAAAGGCTTATGCAAAGCACCCATTTTACACAACAGGAGCCACTGTGGTTACTCACACAACACAATGATTGTTATTAGATTAAAGAGAATGTGCTTAAAATAAGCCCTTTCCACACAAAAATGCTGTTCGAAAAATAGACTTTTCTCTGCTCTATTGCCTTGAGCAACATGTTCAAGCTCCAATTTATGGATAACGGTGAGTGGAGTGCTCAGGGAAACACACAGAGCTGAGGAAGTTATCATTTGCCTGCCTTCAGCTGTCTGCCAGGGGACTGGTGCCACCATGACCAGTTATATTTAGCTACTGCACAAAATAAGGAAGACACAGATTTGAGTCATCCCCAGCATCTACACCACACACCCAGTTTTAAAAGAAAGTGAAAATTAAAGTCATTCTCAAAATCTGGGAAATTTCCAAGTGACTCGACATCTATCAGAAGGGGTTGAGGATAGGACAGAAAGGTGCCATAAATTATTATTTCCCTGAAGGGTGTGAGATGTCCCTTACTGGGAAGGGGAAGGACTTAGAGAGCACCCTCAAGTCAGGTTTTGGTAATTCTGCCGGCACGGTTGAAGGACTAAATCTCAATGAGCAATGAGTCCAGTGAATCTGTAACTGTGTTTTATCCTCTTTCTCTCTTGAATATTCCTGGAGAGCAACAGCACCGATTTCAACATGCTCTCCACCCAGGCTCAGGCTTCTCCACCCCACCAAACCATCTTGTGCTTCTCAGGGAGGATCCTCTCTCTTGTGCTCCCTGGCTCAACTCATGCTCAGTCACCCACTCAGCCAAACGCAGGAAGATTTGAAAGGGAATGGGACAAAGTTTTCTAACGGCCTCCTCTTCTTTTGCATTGGGTTATTTGATTAAAGGGTGAGATACTGGTATGATCAAAAGGAGGAATGGAAAGAGCTCTGTGATAAGGGGGACAATGGATTTCTAAGACCCCACCTTTGGGATATCTCAGCACAATAAGGCAATAAGCTGACTCTGCTTCACCTGGTTGTTACTCAGTCCGGCATGCAAGTCCAAGGAACTGGGGTTTTTTTCCTTCACAAAATTCAGTAGACTTCAATGTGTATTTTATTTTAAAATTAATCAAATGAATTTTTAACTGATTTTACATTTTAAATGGGTTTAAAATACATGAAGATCTGAAAATTCGTTCATTTGTACCTACCAATGAAGTCTATGGCTTCCTGGAAGTGAGAGCTGATGTCCGCTGTGTGACTGTCCTCCACTGGGATCCACTTATAGCAATACTTGTCTTTGAAGGACTCTGAGCTTTTCCTGGAGACGTTTAGCAGGGCTGTGATGTGCAGGTTGGCGAGAAACTCGCACTTGGAAGCATGATAGGCACTACCAAGGTAGAGAAAAGGTAGGATTTCAACTGGACCGCCCTGGAAGAGAAGGAGCAGAAACATGTAATTCTTTTTTCAAAAGACCTGAGACCCAAGAGTGACCAAGGGAGCCTGTGTGGGTGCCTGTTCCCTCCCTCTCTGGCTTTTTTGGACCCCAGTGCCGTTGGCCAGTGAATCAGTCCCATGGCAAAGCCCACGTGGGAAAAATGTTTTAATTTTCTTGTTCACATCTGCAAGGTACAAAATCAGACCCAACCCACTAACGTGCAGGATGTTTGTGGCTTTGTTTAAAGTTCTGCTCCTTGCAGTGCACCCAAAGTACTTTCATATGTGGTGCCCATTCCCACTGAGGCTTTACCAAAACAGGGAGAAGGCAGGGAGCCATGTCCAGCAGGGAGGAAGGTGAGGACAGAGGAAGAGGCTTCTTTAACTCAGCCAGGGCTTAGCCCCTCCGGTCACATCTCCAGAATAGAAACAAAGCAAAAAAACCTGCATCTAGGCTCACCAACCCACTTCACCCCACACCACTCTGGAGCACAGCACCTGCTGCGTCACCCACCCCAAGACGTCATCTCAGTTCCTCCTTCCTCAGCACAAGCAAAGGCTGGATGACGAGAGGCAAAAGAAAAGCCACCGTCTGACACGGCTGTCTGAGCTGGCAGGTAACTTTCCATGATGCACAGGAGCTGCTGCCACCCCCTAGCTGCAAGAAACTGCCTTTCCACTCTCCCTGAACTGCCCACACGGTGGGTGCCCATGCATCAGGGGCAGCTGGCAGCCAGCCAAGGTGGCAGGAGGACACCTGGTGTGGGAGGTACTCCCAGGAGAGCAGAGAGGCATCATGAGGGGTCTCCCCTGAGCAGCAGGAAACGCACGCCCTGGCGGAAGCGTCCTGACCGCAGGGTGACATCTCGGAGCACACACAATCCCCAGGCTGGGTGGGCACATGACGACTTCCCCTGGGGAAACCCCACTTCCCCTGTGGAAACCCCACTTTCCCTGTCCAGTGATGGCTTTTGCACCATTGCCCTTTCTCAGAGGCCCTGGCCCCCTTGCCAGCCTCAAATCCCTCCCAGGATGTCAAAGGAGGCATGGGTAAACTGTGCTCCTTTGTCTGCTGGGAAAATGACACTCTCAGCAGCCTCTCTCCTGCCCATTTTCAGTCTCCTGTGGAGGTGTGAGCTGCTGATGCCTCATGCTGCCTGGATATGTGATAAGAGAGTTCATAAATACAGATTTGGGGCTAGATATGGTGTTTTGCCTCCTTCTGTTGCCTAATTTTGAAGCCAGGAAGAGATGATGCTGACCAGCAGCACACAGGCTGTCAGCCTGGACTGCGACAACTTACTGACAGCCCATGGCAGCACCAGGGCCACTGACACCTTGCCAGCCTCCAACTGAGCCTGGTGGCAGCAGGGAGAAGTCCCAAGGGGAGGGTCACCCACTGCAGCCATGACACACACCTGGTCGTAAGCGGGTTTGTGGTTGGCACTCTGCTTCTCACAGTGGCTGGCAAGGTTTCTCTCTGCCTCCGTCCTCTCTGGGGAAATGAGATTTCCATCCACGCAGCACTCAGGATATTGGGAGTTAAAGGTTTCATATCCCCCTAGGGAAACAACAACAAAAAGAAGACATGAATATTTGCCCTCCCAAGGACTGGTTTAATTCAAGTGAAGGACAAATGAAGCTCCAGCGCTTGCAATGCAGTGGGATAGCAGTGCACAGTGATGAGCTCCAGGGCAGGGTTAGTGAAGGATAGTGCTCGTCTGGGAAAATGAGTTTGCTTAAAAGGCTTTGGGCACCCAAGGAAAAGCCTCTGATACCACTGACAATTATTAACTTGCCAAAACCCAGTGAATCCAGACTAAAGCTGTTAGCGAATGTAATTCTGTTGAGTCTAGCAACCATTAACTCCTGTACGGTGGGGACTAAACTCCCTCCCTCCAGGTTTTACACATGAGCACTAATTCCAGCGTTCAGGGCACAGATTTCTGTACTCAGGAGTCGTCTTTCCTAAACCTGTCATTAATATATATACTGTGACAACACACAAAATATTGTATGAGCATTTTTAAATGGACATAAACACAAGAGGGGGATGCTTGCATCTGTCTCATTAATCACCACAATGCATGAGACAGCAAAGTAATGAAGATGGTCCCACTGAAACCAATCTATTAAATAACAGCTATAAAACTTAATGAAATCCTGTGACAGCATTTGACAACTGAATAGCCCCACGTGAGCTATTCTGCATGGTTAAGTACTGCGTTCGTTTCATTCAGTGCACTGCTAATGAAAAGGAATTAATCCTATTATTACATTGTTACTCAAAGTTTGTTGTCAGCTAAATCGTTGCCCGTTTCCACACTGGGAATATTCTGCATGGAAGCACATAATCTCCAAAATGAACCTGAATAAGTCAGGTAGCAGAAGCAGCCTGGACACGTCAGTGGTGTGCCACATGTCTGCCACCTGTGCTTTTTCAGAGTAGAAATGAATGGCTCATGAAGAGCTGCATTCAATAATCCTTCAGAGTGTAGCCCTCAAGTAAACAAGGCTTGGAAAGCAAAGCCTCCCGCTGTGATTCATTCACCTGCAACTGTTTCATCCTGATAAGCTGTGTGGTGTGGGTGCCCGGGTGCAAGGAAGGATTTTGAAAGGGAAGTGCTGAAGACCAGAGCAGCCGCAGGACGCCCACCTGCCAGGGCTGCCCGGTACAGCCACCCCTGACATTTCAGCCCCACAATGCCGGTGTCTCATCTGTTTGCAATGTTTGAGCAGATGTGTGCTCAAATTCATGACGTGCTGCTGTCGCCTACTCATTCCTGCCGTGAAGGCCTCGTATTGCAAGTGGCCAGCATGATCCAAAGCCCACTGAATGTGATGAAAGTCTTTTTCCATGACAGAGGGCAGGAGAGTGACTTTACAGTCAAGGAGCACTCAGCACCTGCACCTTTCCTTCTACCCCCAGCCATATTCTGCAAGCTCATTCCAGAGTTCACAGCATGAGGCAGTGGTCAAAGCAGTCAAGGGACCGTGGAGACCATGGTGGTGGTGGGAGGTGTTTGATAAAATGATATCCACAACAACTGGGTTGAAAAAATGATATCCCTAAAAACTCACAGTGTGAGAAAACAACACAAGAAGCTCTACAGAGTTCCCTGATCTCCAACTGCCCTTCATGGGGTGAACTTTTAAAGCCTCTTGTTTTGCATAGCTGACCTTACTTTCCCCCAGCACCCCAGCCACTGCCGTTGCATAGGAAAAATATGTCCAGTTTATATAAATAGCCATTATCCCATTTATGCCCCATGTTGTTGTGTTCACTCTTGAATGAACACAGAAATCTGCCCGAGCCAAATCTCTGTGTGTGTGTTCGAACAGACACACGTCTCGTGTCTCTTGGGGCAGCTAACACATGCAGCTGGTGAATGGTTAATTACAAGCCTTGGGGATCAGGATATTTGCAGGCCATTCTTACAGTGAGTCATCTGCTCATCCTGTCCTCCAGCAAGCTCCTCTCTTCCCCCTCCCCACTCAACCTACCTTCCCTGAGGTCATTTCTGCAAACACTCAGTTGCTCATCACAGAGAGCTGAACTGCACTTCCGTTTTAATCAATAAGTAATAGAATCGTTATCAGCACCAAGGGAGGATCCGTTATTTTATCTTTCTTTTTCCCTGACACACAACCACTCTCACCGTGCTGGCACTGAGCTCACCCAGAGTGAAACTGCACCTACACAGACGAAAGATGTGACCCTGCAAGCCAGAAAGCAAGGGAGGGAACAAGGCCTGGCGTGCAATGGCTCTGTGCCAGCTGCCCTCCCTGGGACCAGATCCCCAGGACCTTGATGACCTGGAGGGGTGGGGGTGACCTCCTATCTTACTGCAACGAGACCCCCTTAGCACTTAAGTAGCCAAATGCTTCCTCCCATCTCTCCATGCCAAGGGAGAACAGGAATATAAGGGGAAACCTCAAGGAGGTTTTTTCCTGGTGGTTTTACAGCC
The DNA here is from genome assembly GCA_013389985.1 of Dryoscopus gambensis. Taxonomy (NCBI): domain Eukaryota; kingdom Metazoa; phylum Chordata; class Aves; order Passeriformes; family Malaconotidae; genus Dryoscopus; species Dryoscopus gambensis. The sequence goes on from WEIT01028904.1 coordinate 48,991, forward strand.
TATTATTTGCAAAGTTGGTGGTAGAGGCCTCCAAGGACCCTTTTTCCTGATCAGAACCCAGTGTTCCAGGGTGATTTATATCCCCACTGTTACAAGGATCTCCCCTGAGGCCACAACAGCTTCCTGGGGGTCCGTGGCCCCAGTGAATCATCAGTGCTGCCCACTGAGTCATGGGCCTGAACCTGCAACCCGGAGCACTTCCAGCAAAGCAAAAGGAAACTGCAGCAGGAAAAGGAGGAAACTTTCTCATACACTGAGAGGAAACGTCTTTAGCCCCGAATCGACAGGCTTTCAAGATAAGACATTTCACATCTCACAAGAGGTACAAAGAAGAGCCTCAGTAACCCCTCACCCCGGATAAACTGCCCACAGCCACAGTCACCACTTCAAAGTGTGGGGCTGGTACATGAGGAGGAATGGATGATCATGTGGCCAAACAAGCAGTCTGAGAGTCAGCAGAGCTTGATTCGGCCCCTGGTTTGCCGCAGACTTCCCACCATGACCCGGAGATACTCCTTCGTCTCTAGTTTAGTGTGGTCCCTAAGGATTTGACTGGCACAGTGCCAGTATCTCTGCCCTCCAGGAGAAGAATTTGGGCTTTTGGTTGACTGTCAGACCCCAGCAAAGGCTGATAGTGGCTGGACAGAGCCAGGGAGGTGGCAAATAGGCCGGGGAGCATCCCCCTGCCTCGGTACCAGGCAATACCCAGGCTGAAGATGCCTCTGCCCCAGCGGGTAGTTCGTTACCAGAAGCACAAACTGGCTACATCCGCACAAAAACTAGTGATAAAAGACTTACTAAAAGTGAATTAACCCTGGCCCATGAGAACACGGGGCAGGCTTTATTCAAGAAACATCACCTGGTTTTCCCTTCCGTTTATGGCCCCATGATATGCAAGGGAATTGTTTAGAAACTGCTGCCTCAGCGCGGTGCCGCTGCGGGAGCCCCACGGCAGCCGCGTGTGCGGGGCTTCGGGCGAGAGCGGCCCCGCCCGGGCACGGCCCCGCTCCCAGAGCAGGTGGGGGCTGCGCTGAGAACCCCGAGAGGGCAGAAGGACAAAGCCGCTGCCAGGAGAAGTAGCGGGGAGGCAGGGCCGGGAGGACAGGGAAAGGGCGGGCTGCTATGCTCGCTATGCTGTTTATCGTTTTATTAGCCCGAGCTACACGGAAGGAAAACAAAGAACCGCAATCGAAGGGCTGTAATACACGTGAGGGGAGGAGGTAATTCTGTCCCCCGACGAGCCCCAGAGTTTCGGCTCTAGGTTTCCCCTGCCAGCGTCGATGTGCCCGATGGAGAGAAACGTCTCCGCCCTCGGCGGAGGGGAGAGCATCGGTCCCAGAGTTTTGGGTGCCCGTGTCACCGGGCGGAAAGCGAGTAGCGGTGGCCTCGTCTCTCCTCATACCCGCGAGGCTGATTTTGTTTCTCAGGCAGCGCCAATGTCTCTCCCCATTTGATAATCTGCAACTTTTGCTCTTCTTTACTGATATTCTCTGCTTTTCCCTCAGCCTCTTAAACGCGTGGTGGGGGTGAGCGGAAAGGCATTTCGGCTCAGCCTGCAGAGTCTATCCGGGATTTATTTCCCGTAGGTGGAAAAGAATCAAAATCCCGGTGTTACCTCCCTGCCCTCCACCAATAATCAGGTTCACTGCAGGGCGAAGGAGAGGGAACGGGAGCACCTCGGACAGCCACCAACCAGGGGAGCTTTGAGGGTCGATCGCGCCGCTGCCCCCCAGCCCCTGTCCCTCCTGTCCCCCCGCCCCTTCTCACCTTTCAAGAAGCAGACCCTGGCCCCGGCCTCCGGCAGGCTGGAGAGCAGGGCGTTGAGGACGATCTGGGCTGTGCTGTCCTTCTTCAGCTTCTGCCAGTGGCCCGTGCCCTGGTCCAGCACCACCACGGCCGCCAGG
>WEIT01028904.1:51173-155125 GCA_013389985.1 Dryoscopus gambensis
GCTAGCGCGGAGCCGGCGGCGATGGAACAGGACGGGAGGGACGGAGGCACCGCGGGGCCGTACCGAGCCCGGGCAGGGAATCCCGGCCGCCGCCGCCGGGTATTTATATGAATGGAAGGCCGGGCCGTGACGACACTGCCCATATAAGGGGAGTGACGCGCCCGCCTCCCAAACATGGACATCCCCCGCCCCGCGCACCGCCCCCTGGCGGGGATCCCCTCCCTCCCTGGCGGCGCCAGGTCAGGCTCGGAGGCAGAGGAAGCTGAAAAACGCTGCAAAAATTCTCCACTCATCGGCTAAGGCTCATCCCGACATCANGGAGGAAGGAAGGAATGAAGGAAGGAAAGAAGGAAGGGCAACGCTGGGGCAGGCTTCTCGCACCAGGTTGCGAATGGAGTTTCAGTTCCCCGTATTTCCCCTTATTTCCCCCTCACTGTGTGTCCTCACCCCCAGCAAAGCCTGAGCCCAGGCAGGCTTGCCTGCGAGAGCTCTGCTGCTCGCGGGATGGGAGCTGCCCGCTCCTAGATCCCCTCGGAGAGTTGGGTCCCCTGCTTAGGCCATGGTTTGCATCAAGGCAGCTTTGGCAATCGAGTAGTCAGCGAGAACTGCCTGGGGAGCAACCCCGAGTATGCGGTTATTTGGCCCAAGGTTTACAGTCTGACAGCTAAGGAGCAAACAAGGAGTTACAGACTGGGACAAAGCAAGATGTGCCCTTTCTGCAAAATTAATGAATGCTCTGAAGCAATGGGGAAAAGGATGAGAGGGCCACCTCTAACACGAACATTGCTGGTATGGCTGTTTGAGGGCAGGGTCTAATGTCCCTTTCCTTGTGGCTGCAGGACTGTGTCTCAACGACTTGCAAGACTTACACCACAGACCACTGACTGTGCCTGTGTCCAAGAGTCATGACACTAAGACACACAGGAATTAGGAAATTTGGCGCTTGCTCTTTCCTTGTAGATAGTTTTGTAAAGAGACCAAAAAGAGGAGTGGAAATTCCTAGAAGAAGTTAAGCAAAAGGATGAGCTTCAGTCAAGCTCATTACAGCCTGGGTAGATGACAGTGGAGCTATCTAAGAGCAGGGTGTCATTTATTCTGATGGTGCTCTGAAAGAATGCTCACCTCAACAGCAGGCAGGAAGTGCCATCCCTGCCTCAAATTGCCTGCAGCTGAAACAGAGAAGCATGAAAGAGACTGTGCAAAGAAAATATTCAAGCTGATTGAAAGAATGGCAACTACCTGTTTTGAAGCAACTCCTCCTCCTCTTCCTCTTTCAATCCCCCTACAGCCGTCCCATCTGGCTCCTTCTAACCTGACCCCCCCTCACTCCGCTCCTCTGAGTCAGCCAGGGTATGAGATGGAACAAAAATAGAAGTAGCTCGTGGGTAGGGGCAGATGTTCACAGCGCATCTTAGTGTGGGTGTTGTCTTCACCTGGCCACTGCCATCACGGCAGCCTGGCTCCTTCCCTTTCCCTGCACCCACCCTGGGATGCAGCTGGACACTGTCAGAGCCACACGGCTCAGTGAGACCCATGTGCCAGCATGGTTCCTGTCAGAACTGGGTCACCACAGCTGTGCCAAAAACCGTCACATGGACTACATGGGAAATCTGGCATGGGCAGGGGTGCTGTGACCTAGTCCCACTCACACAGGAAACCTCCACACCACCTGAACACAACCTGCCTTTCCTGCCTCTCAGCCCACAGCTTCGGGGGCCACTGCTTCCTCTCTAAGAAGCAGCCTGGTTCCCTTGGGACTCAGACCCCAGTAACAGCTCAGCTGGCAAACTGGTCCCAGTGGGGCATAGGGAGGGGAGGAGGTGCTGTGGGCAGATGCTGGTGTGCTCCTCCCTCCCGGGAGGAAGGAGGGGGCCAGCGCAGTCACAGTATCATTTCCTCTCAGGAAACCCAACTGAAACGTGGAGGGGTGAGAAAGAGCTTTTTTTCCCTCCACACTCCTGCTTGAGTGATACCTCTGAAGCCGGGGCAAACCACCCCAGCCCAGAAAATAAATTCTCCGGCGAGTACCTGAAGTTTGGCCTGTGCTGGTGGCAGGGTGTATATCACCAGACCTGACCCGCAGCTGACCTTCCTCCTTTTACACGCCTAATGCTGAGCATCCAAACAACTGCCTTTCGGTAGATTACAGCTCTGCTTTTGTTTCTTAATGGAGTGAGTCATGACCACCTTTTTATTAGGAGAAAATAACAAGGCTAACAACAGCAGTACTAATGTTTCCTCCGCTGCAGGGTGCTGGATGCAGTGTCCCTGACTTCTTTGCCCACCAGCAAAATGTCTCAGCTGTACTTGGAAACAGATGAGCAATCGGGGCTGATGCTGTCAGGGCTGTGGGATGGACATGGATACTCTTTCGTGCTGGAGCAGCTCCTTCATTTGTCGGGTACTCCAAACCAGAAGAGAGAAAGGGCCTCGATTCCTGTAAATGGAAGTGGTTGAGTAAATTAAACCACTCTCTGCTTTAGGTAGGAAACTCCCCTCCTCCCTGCAGCATTTTACATCATTCCCACTTAGGTTCTGCTGCATCTCTCTGCTCCTCCTCCCGCTTCCCCCTGATAATCTCCCAGGCTCTTTCGGCCTTTGTCTTGGGCTTTTATCGGGGGTTTCAGATCAGCTGGTCCTTTCCTTTTCTTCCAGGCTGTATTTCCCCTAACCTAGCTCATTCTTCCCTTCTCCCCCCCCCCCCCCCCCCTCCTCNGGGGCACGGCTGGACCTCCACCCCAGGGAACAGCATCCCGAAGGTATTGCCCAAGAGTAAGAAACTGCCTTTTGGAAAAACTCAAAAGGAGCTTTAAAACGGGGCTTACATGAATAAATGAACACAATTTCTTGGGACACAAAAGAGACAGGCTCAGCCAAGTTTCTAGAGCTTGACTTGCCTCAGCTGGGACACAGAATGCCCTGTGCTGGATGTTACAAATGTGCTCGTAACTCCAAAGAGTTAAGACCAAATCTCAGCAAGACCAAAAGTGAGAGAAAGCCAGTGAGCTCCTGGAAAGGAGACTGAGGAGAAGGCAGATCAAGGATCATACAGGAGATAGGTCAGGGGAGGTGTTATAGAGAGTAACCTAAATGCCATGGAGTCCTAGTCTGGGGCTTGAGCTTCATAATATCCCTGCTGGAGCACGATCCTGAACCCACATCCTCCTGTTGGTTGTGAAATGCAAGAAATTCCTCAGATGAACAAAGCATAGCACAAAGCAGCAGAGAAGATAGGTTGGCATTTCTTTAATGTTATTAAGTTTTCCATATCATCAGTTTCTAATTTTGGAGTGGCTGATGTCAAAACACTTACAGGACAAGCAGTGAGATAAGTTTGTGCCGGTAAATGGAGAGCTGCGAGACACTTACATTTCTACCCAGGGCTAAGGACAGCTGAGCAGCAGCAATAGGAGACTGTCAAGCTGAGACCTAACTGGTGTCATGACTTGGTCATTCATGAGATAAAGTCTAGGATCTAAGATCAGATCATGATCCTTCGTCTCGTTATGAATTTCTCTCAGTCTCAACAGAACACCTGTTGCCAGAAGCAGATTCTACAGGGTGAAAAGAACTATCAGACACAGCCAGGATTTGCCTGCACTCAGCATTTCTCAAAATCAGGCTGAAAGGAATCTCAGTCTTAGTTTGATTTTTACCTGACTCATGCCTACGTGACTGTGACTGCACTGACTGCTGTAAGTAAGCTGCTGTCAACAGCTACAGTCAGGAGTGAAAGAGGAATGAACCAAACCACCTGCCACTTTTTAGAAGCCTCTGTTCTTTCTGTTCCACTAGCTGGTGGCTTAACCCTGCATACAGATGGAAGATAGCTTTTAAAACAGGGAATCCATCTATCTGCACAATCAAGTTTCAATTTCTCCACTTGCCTGATATGGCCCAGAGCATCCTGAGCCATATTGATGGAGCACTTGCCAGACCCAATTATGAATGTAAAGACCCTGTCTTCCCATTTTCAATCACGTACTATCCCGGGGTAGCTGCAGTAATTGCTTACATGGGAAAATGATTTGTGTAGTTAGCTGCCCTTAATGTGAGACAAACCCCTTTTGTTCTTTTATCAACTTGCCAGTTCTCATTTGTTCTTTTCTCTTCCTGTCACTGCTTCCCTGCATGCATTTCTTGCCTTCTCATCCTGTCTCTTCCCTTTTCCTGGATGTATTTCCCTGGAACCTGCTCCTATTCTGCATTGGCAGAACTCCCTGCACAAACACAGCCATCACCAGCCTGGCTAAGCTTTCGCTCACCTCCCATCTATTCCTGCCTTTCTGTACCCAGCTAACCTGTCACTGGGTACAATGCAAGTCCTTGTGTGTGGTTACTGCTTCTTTGGACTGTTGTGAGACACCAAGTGACATAAAATATTCCTATATATGGTGTTTAATTGGCTATTAGGACAAGCATATTTTGAAGAAATGCTGTATACTTCAGTCCAGATCTTTTGGGAGCAAATCTTATCGTTGCTGAATCTGATTCCCTCTGCCTTGGTCTTTCTGACTGACTCATTCCTTAAGCACCAGGTTGTTGCCTAGAGGCTATAATCACATAAGTATAATCCACTGCACAGTGTGTGTTACTATGCCCACTCCACCGAGAATGAGTACAGCTCCTGGGCACAGAAACGACTTTTAAAGCCCAAAATGGAACAGCTCATGCTTTTAGCTGAGAATGTTTTGGAGCCATTTCAGTAGGCTACAGAGATATAAGCAAACAAACACATTCAGTAAAACCCCATACGCCTCTGTTATCTATAGCTCTGCCAGTAACAAGAAAAATTCCCATCCCACAGCCCCTGCTTGTTTTCAGGGGTCCCCAGGCATGATGCAGTCCGGGCAGGGCAACCAGGGCAACCCAAAAAGCTCTTTATCCCACCTTTGCAAACAGAAAACAAGCAGACCTTGGCTTTGGTCTGCCCTCTGGATATCACCTTAGATGGTGTGTCTGGGTGTCCCGAAGGCAGCTGCGGAGAAAGGGGAAGCAGCTGGAGCCGGTGGACTGGGGGAGGCTGCAGCTACCCGCCGATGTGGAGGGGAAGCAGATAAAGCAGAGCTCCCCTTTCCCAGCAGTAACACAGGTAATGGGCTTAAAGGGAAGCCAGGAGAGCTGCTGGAGGAGCAGGGAAGCTGCTCAGCAGCAGAGAGGGCTGGCACTGGGGTCACTCCCTGTGGCTGCAGGCTGCGGTTCTCCATGGCTGAGGGCTCCAGGAACAGGCTCAACAAATCTCTGTCCACAGACTTACACAGAATCGATCGTGCCTTGGGCTACAGGTGGGCTGGATGACCTTTCCAAGAGTCTTCCTACAAATCCTTGTTTTACAGGATTATGTGGGTCACGTTGAGGCACACATGCCTGTGACTTGGTAACTGTCCTAAAATTAAATGGCAAAATAACCTGAATTAATAACTTGATAAATTTATTTCTTTTTACTGAGTGTCCTTTCTGCTTAAGTTGCTCTATGGTTACTTCAAGTATTGTCTCCCTCCCTTGACACTGAATCATCCAGAGAACAAAAAAATAAATCATTTGAAGGAAATTTTGTTTCCCCAAAATAAACCCAGTGAAATAAACTGGTAAAAGAGAGGAAATAATTTACATCTTTTACGTTCCTTTCTCCCAGGTTCCTACTTACTTAACCCCATTTAAACTTTGTATCAGCTTATTACATCCGGTGAAAGTACACTACAGCTTATTAAAATTTAAAGCTGTTACTCCAAGGGAAAACACTGAAAGCTCTTTTATGGATTAGCCAAGCCGGCAGGATGTGGCTTCGACTTCGTATCCTTTTGATGGCATAGCCCACTTGAGCATCTTTATAAAATAAACCTCCCCCATCACTCTGGGCTCATTATAGTTTTCTTTGCACCAAAGTGTTTTGTGCAGCAGGACTACATTCCACCCCTGTATTTCACAGGCAGAGTAAGAGGGTATCATACACCAACCCCTGAAACACAGAGCTATATTTAAGGTAGGGAAAAATAGAAGTAAATTCCAACAACAATGCTGTTCATTTAAAAACAGTAGAGTTTAAAAAACTGGATGATACCTGCCATGCTTTTGCTCACCTCTGTCCTGTTGGAAGAACATGATCTGAGACCAGCAGGATATGAGTAATAATTTGTACTGGTATTATCAAACACACAGTTGTACCACTGCAGTGCCTCGGTTTCTTTTAAGTCAGCTTTGTATTAGAAACCCTTGCCAATACAATGCTGCTGCATATAATATGAGCCTTCACCACAGTTTCCTACTGACAGAAAAGAGCCTGTGGGGTGACACAGCTGATTTCCTCTGCAGCTATGGCAAACGGCCTCTTGCACAGGAACTCTTGCGCCAAAAACTGTCTTGCCCATCGGTGCGCAAACTGCACCCCAGCAAGCAGGGCTGGGGTCCTCAGTCCTCTGGTCCCTCAGCTTCAAGCCCATTTAATCCCACTTCCTATTAGTTCCTTCCTGAAGGCTTGGGAGTCTGGAAGAGGCCAGTGTATCAAATTTAAAAGGGGGATTTCTAGGTTTATTAAGAGTCTCTTATTTATTAAAGAGAAAAAGGCCTTCAAAGCCAAGCCCTTCCAAGTTTCTCCTGGGAAATGACCCTTCTGACAGAGACTGCTCAGAGTGAAGGATCTCTAGGGCTACCTTATAGCCTACAGCTAGCAGAGGGTCCCATCCTACAATCCCAAAAAAAGAAAGTAACAGCCAGTCCTTCAGGGCATGAGAAAAATGCTTCCCTGATAAATTGCTGCTTGCCCCATTCCTTCTGCACCCAGCAGATTCAGCTTTGCTTTCCTTTGCCAAGATATCAGCAGAAAGGTCCCAGCAGAGCCAGTAGAGGGGCTCCATGCTGGAGGGGCTGGACCGTCCATCACCATTCCTTCCTCCAGCTCTGGGGTGTGGAATGTAACCTCTGGCTGAAGATCAGCACAAAGCCATCATGTTTCATACCACTGCAGCTGTTTGCTGCCTGACTGTGTGCTGGAGGTCCCACAAAAGATGGCTTTAGGGCTTCATGCTTTGGCAGTCTTTATTATTCATGAACTGTGAGCAGGGACTTCAGTCATTCAGCATCAAGCTGCTCTCTGCCCACATGCAGGAAAATCTAGAAATCCAGGGAAGAAAATGTGCCTCAGTGCAAACTCACCATCCCAACCGAGCACAACGAAGAGGGCATTCGGGCTGCTCTGGAAGCATCTGTGTAGGCAGAAGTTGACTCACAGGGAAAAAAAAGGTGGGAAGAGAACGGGGCTGAGCTGGGAAACAATTTGTCACTTGCCAGAACATTTGTCCAGCATTGCTTGCAATGATGCTGGAAGTCCAGTTCAGGAGTGGGTGGCAAAGCGAGCCTCCATGGCAGTTGCTCATCTCTCTTTTCCCACCAACCTCCTCCTCCAGGAGCGTGGCACAGACATGAATGTTTCCTTTCCTGCACCCCTGGGATCTCTCAGGAGCCCCTTAAGAGACAGTGCTCTGGGAAGCAGCGCTGTATCAGGAGTGTGGATTGAGGGGCAGTTTCCCAGTTGGGAAGGCTGGTCACTGGGACATGCCACCACCCAGACCTCAGCAGTGCTGCTTTGGGAATAGGGACATCTGACACATTTTCCACTGGCTGAATCACTGACAATTTCAGTTGTTTACAACACATCTTTTATCTACCAGGAAGGTGAAAAATACATATTTGGACTGAATCTTGGGCACCTGAACCCAAGGGGCTCAAAGATAGGCAAACCCAGGTTTTCCTTCAGAAACCATTCCACCAAGGGAGGTCAGTCTTAGAGAAACTGTTCACTGTGCAGACGTGACGTTCCTATCGTACCACTCAAGCCTACAGACAACAGGCTGCTCAAGCTGCTGCTCCTTTTTTTATCCTAACAAGCCCAGGAAGTGCCTACCCTTAAGGAACAACTAAAGCTTTTCTAGGAACAAAACACATTTGTGATATTGCAAGTCTGCTCCTGGGGCCATGCTGGCACTGCGCTGAGCTATGAATTTATGGTGACAGGGACTATCTTTTCCACACCTATTCCACATGGATCAGAGCAGCACCCTCTGTATATTCTAGCTAGCAAGAAATACCATCAGCCCATATAGGTGTCCCACCAAGAAGCACACACGGTGTGACACCTCTGAGCACAAACCTCCAGAAGCAGACAGGGAAAACAGAGAGATGTGCAAACAATGGAGCTTCTTAGGGCTTACCTCTGCCTGCTCCCCTCTGGTAGTGTGACAGCAAAGGGTCCACAGAAGGGCAGTAACAGGCATGCACAGGCTGAGACAGGCCTGGAGAATCTCAGGTCAGCAGGGTTTTCCCATATGGTGACTCTACTTTGTATCAAGGTTAGTGAGACAAGACTGCCTGTGCATTTTCTCCTGATGTGAGATTTTCCCCTATTAAAGAGGGAAAATCACCCTCACTGCAGCAAGGAGAGGACAGAAGACCTATTCTCATATTTTGGCAATGCTCCAATGTCATTCCTAAAGGCAGATTTAAGTATCTGCTCCCCTCTCCCATTGTGGGCCCAAGCCCTCTCCTCAGCGTGTCCTAGAGCAGCACAGAGCTCCTTGCAGGGGCCATGAGCAGAGGTGTGATGAGTCCTCCCTGCTGTGTGCAGACCTACTGTAGGTTTGGGACAAGACTGTGGAATTTCTCTCTGGCACAGGTTATGCTGACATTTCCAGAGGCCTCAACCTGAGCAGTTGACACTTTGGCCCTTCTTTGCCCTTTCCGTGCTGCAGCTTTAAGCCCAGAGAGACAAATTTGTGTGTCTGCTTCGTGCTGGCCATTCACCTCAGCGTGGTGTAGGTGGCTCTATTTTAAGGTAATTCCCAGGGTTAAAAAAACCCCACACCAGGTGTAAGGTAGACGTGTCTGCTTCTGCTGCTCTTGCTGTGGGGGCAGAAACCTGCAAGAGGGAGATGGGGCAGATGGATATTGGGGGCAATCAGTGCCCAGAAGGAACAGCAGGTAGGCATCCCTCCCTCCATTAACACTCACCTTGGCACCATTTAGATCAGAGGCTGGTGCTGGAAGGTGCTGCACAGCTCAGCCCCCTCCCAACAGGCTTATTCCTTAACAAGAGGGCATTGTCCCTGCCGGCAAGAGCCCAGCCTCATGATGCTGAGCAGGACAAAGGCTCAATTTACCCTGTGAAAGAGCTGGAAACCAGGAAGGGGCCAGAGGCAGCCAAAGCCCACTCTCCCTGTCTGAGACACTTTGGATTTTGGTGCAGTGGGTTGGTCGGCTGCAGGCACAAGTGATCAGGGCTTAGAGCTGCCTGCCTTCAGCAGGAAGTGCTCTGGGACAGTGTGGAAGTGGGAGGTGTTGGGGCCTTATTCAACAAGAGAAGCACTTTGGATTCTTCAGACATGAATATACTCATACTGGCATTTAAGTTAAAGCCTCCTGCATTGCATATCCAAGCTAGTGTGCAAGAGGAAAAGTGGGGCCTGGTGTTTGGAAAAGCCACCTATGATTCTCCAGCTTTTTGCTGCTGGCAGTGCTCTGCCTGTTTCAGAGGATCATGTACAATGTGTTGCTCTTTACAAGTGGTTCCTGCACTCCAAAAATACAGAAACTCCTGCCTCCTGTCCTGCACCAAGATAACCAAGACAGGAATTATGGGGAAGATTCAAACGCCCCTCTGAATGCAGACCTGCAGAGAGGAGGAGGAAACTCATGTCCAAAGCCAAACACAGAACCATCTCTTCCAGGTAAAGTCACACATGTCAGTCAGTGACAGAGAAAGACTCTTTGACTACCTTCCTGGAGGGTAGAAAGGACTCTTTGTTCAACAACCTCTAGTTAAAAAAGACAAAAAGGGTTGAAATTAAGATGACAAGGGAAAAATTGTGGCATTGTCTAAAGTAAGGCAAGAACATGCAACCACAGATGACTTAATTCATCCTAGAGAAGGAGGAGCTCAGGGACCTCCTCAGGTATCTGGCCTGCAGAGAGTCTTGAAACTGTTCTGAGAAATGCCATCCTCTAGCCAGAAATGAAGCAGTTTTGCATCACACCAGATGATGTCTTGGACAGGTTGATCCTGACATCCTCCAGGCTGCTGTACCTAGACACAAGCACACAGGCATGGAAAAAAGCTTTCCACAACAGAAAAGAAAAAAAAAAAATCCCACCCCACACCCAATCCCAAAGCACTTAATTGGGGCCAGGCTTTAGGACCATTTAGCACCTACCATTTTCCACAGCAGGCAATTTTATCCATTTGTTCAGCTTCAATTCTTTGTCTGCAAATTCAGCACTTAGGCAGAAGACATTTCTCCAGTCCAGTCACAACTGACAGAATCATCACAATACATATTTATTCTTGTGTATTGTAGCTGTCAGCCTAAATTGGATCATTTTGGACACCCCAGGAGAAGGCACAGAGAAGCCTGTCACATTGGCAGCCATGCAGATGTTGTCTGGGGAGGCAGGAGATGATGTGACATGCTGAGCTCAGTGCAGAAGGAGGTAGCCACACAACCACAAATAAACCCTGTCTGGTGGTGGACACTCATTAAACACTCGGCTGCAAATGATTCCCAGTCCTCCCAGGCAGCCATGTCAGCTGGATACATTAGAGAAAAAACAGAGGAGCTATTGACATGAGTTTTGACTCTGACATTTGGGATTAAGAGACACTATAAGAGCAGTGCTGTCACATCAACTATCATCCCATTAATTCTCCAGTGAGCACAGGTCAGTGGGAGATGAAGCCCGTCAACAGGCTACAATTGCGGTGATATTTCCTTGCTGTTGAACACTAATAGCTCTGGCTTGTAGGACTGCACTGCAAAAACATCCAGATACAGAAATTCTCTCTCACAGACCCTTAAGTTTTTTCCTTCTCTTTTTAGATTAGAGTTCAAGAAAGGATATGGAAGTAGAGATAGATTTTATATCAGATTTTGGTTACATCAGGCTTCTGTCTACAAGATTAATTGCAAGGTTGTTTTAGCTGAAATGTGCATTGCAAAGGATTTATTAAAACTACTGTAATTAACTCATATTGAAGCATTTTTCTTTTGCTCCCAAACACAAGAATTGGATTGCATCTCTACATAAAGCTGCCAGCCTGCTTATTCTGCAGAACTAAAAAAGATGCTCTTGCTGTGCATTGCTGTGGGCCTGTTTTTTGAAAGGTTCCTCCTAACAATGCAATCCCAGCTTGATTAGCCACAGAGTGCCTATTCCTGAAAAGGGATTTTTCTATTTCAGTTTATTCTTCCAGCAGGGGATTCCCTCTTAATCAGCTGCAGAAATAGATTGGAGAACAGATTTGGAGGCAGAGAGAGAGGAGAGTGTGGAGGTCAATTCTTTAAAGTCAGAAGGTTTATTTCTCACCAGCTGCCACAGAATATTTTGTCCATCATTTCCCTGAAGAAAATAACTTGCAGTCCTCTAGAAAATTTTGCAAGTTTACTAGAATTTGAACTTGAAACGCTCTCAGCCATCTGGCCTAGTTCCACTGCTCACACTGGATGAGACCAGCAGAAAACACAGCAAAGGGAAGCAAAAGTCAACCAAGTTCATGTGAGAAATGAGACTCACATTTTTAGCAGAAAGAATTATTAACCACTGGAACACACTACCAAAGGAAGTGGAGGAGTTTCCCTATCCTGGTATCTTCAAAACAAAAAATGCTCTTGTCAAGTAGGAGTTACAGGATTTGGACCAGGAATCGCTGGATCAGTTGGTCACACCTTAAAAACCATGAACTGCTTGTGCTGTGCAGACCCAGGGATCACATGGCTGTCCCGTGCTCAGACACACTGGTTGGAACCTATTAGCAGCTGGCTGTAGTGCAGCTGCGAATGAGGTGTTGGTAACAGTTCAGCCCGGCCCCTGTATCACTGCACGGGGAGGAGGCAGGAGAGCACGTCCTGGGATGAGTGAGCGAGTGTGCTCTCCCGGGAAAGCTGATGGTTTACAGCTGTAAGTGTTAAAAGCCGACCGGGACGTCTTCCTGCCTGCTTGCAACACCAGTCCTCAACTAAATCAATATTTTTAAGGCAAACTTGCAACGTGTCATCAAAGTAACTGATACTTGCAACATCAAGAGAAAAAAAAGTATCTGGGAACAGCTGGCCTTTGGCACTGAATCCACTCAGAGATCAAAGCACTTACAGAAAGGAAATAGATAAGGAAAAGGACACTATCCTGCAGAGACAGGAGGGATCAGAGCTGCCAAGTGTGATCATGTGTGGGGCTGGAGTCAGGGATCCCACAGCTCCTGATGCCGGGCTCTGCACCAAACAGTGCTGCGGGACAGTGCCGCTAGCAATCTTCTAGGAAGAAGCCAACCTCCCCAGCCTTCACAGTGGGAATGGGGGTCCCCTAAAGACTCCACAAAGTCAGGATTCCACCCCACTGTGGCCACTGTCACCTAAAAGGATGAGGCTCACATACAGCTGACACCATATACTTGAAAAATTCTTCTAGCCTTAACATGTCTGAATGACAGAGGATTGGTCCTTGGCAGATCCCCATCAGCACAATTCTCCACGGTCCCCTACCTGCCCCTCTGCAGCCCCGGGGCCCAAACACGAGGAGTGAAATTCAGATCCTCACAGAAAATTGGGGAGAAAGTTGAATATTTATATCTGTTGTGGCTACAGCCCACTTGAGACCAACAGCTGTCAAAACAGTCTCTGAAGTACAGCTCTGCTTCCACCCAAACCAAGGACTACATTGTCCTTACAGGGAGGTCATGCTCTCAACTTGTCTTCATTTCTCTTGCATCTGGTGTGCAGAGCACTCAAATGTGAGAGCACATGAGTCTCTTGCCTGTCCAGGGGCAGAAAGATCACTAGTGCACACTATTAACTGAATCTATATTAATTTCCCATTTCTAAGAATTTGAGTGGGTGCAATGTAAAATCCTTCAGCAAGTTCTCCTCTATCGAGTAGCAGAAATCTCCTACTGCCATACTAGAAGCAAACAAAACCCAACTGGGTTGTGTTTGCACTTCCATCCAAGCCTCAGCCAGCAGACAAGATAAAGGGGACCATTGCTTTGACTAATACCCACCCAAAGGTCTGGCTGCCACACTTGTGCCACTGCACTTGCACCAAGACACCTCTGCAGCTCTGCCCTCCTCCATGCCCAGCCTCCAGACAGGGGAAGAGATCCCCAAGGGGAGCAGCCTGTGGGTCCTCTAGTGCTCACAGCTGTGAGAACACATATTCCAGTTCAGGCAGGCCGTGACTGATACCTCAGTTACCTTTGATTTCACTCAAGCAAATTTAGAAGGGCTTCATTGTTCACCTAGTGCTCAGTGTTACTTACAGAGCTGTGTCAGCCTCCCAGGCCATGTCTGGTGTTTTTAGCAAACACCAACCCTTCCCACTTTAATTCAGGGTGCCTGTCAGCAGGGCTGACATGCCCTCCTGGGCAGGAGACATGTTTCACTTTCCCCAAGGCTTCAGCTTGCAGGAATGCTGGACTTTGAACAGTGTATACAACTCATGCTTCCCATTCAGATTCTCAAAAGACACAAATTCACTTTGCCTTCCTTACTCTGGGAAAGAGTCAGAGAAGCTCAACCTGCAGAGATCCAGGGCACCATGGAAAGTCCTGCCAGGGCAAGGGAGCAGAGACAGCAGCAATCATACAAACATTTGAATCTATTTATCATGCCTGATAAGATTTCTTCAACCGTGTCATCTGTCAAGAGTGGGATCTGAAAGTTGCTGATGAGGGGGGGTCTGAAAACAAAGGTGATCTCCAGGACATCTTACTGCACCCCCCTGCCACGTGCTGCTGCCCAGCCACTTCCTCAGCTGCTCCTCCCTATAGATCACCCAGCAATTGCTTGCCCAGGGCAACAGCAGCGAGATATTACACAGCTCTGTGCATCTTCTGAAGCAATTTAATTGCTGGAAACAAAGCAGAAGAATGTTTTCCCAAAGGTCCATGGAGTTTCCAGGGATCATATGCATATTGGAGCTCTCCAGTGGGCTCTCCGTACACTTTGTGAGCACAGAATGAAAACATCGCTAGTGGAAAGAGACGTGGAGGGAGAGAGAGAGAGAGGCAGAAGCAGAGATAAAGAGATAAGAAAAGCAGGGTGTCATCCTCCACCTGATCCTGCAATCATTATCTTGGATAGCAATTCCACTGCTTTCATCAGGTACTCAGGCAAAAGGAGGAATGCAGGATCCGGCCCAGCATGCGTGATGATATCGGTGGCTCATTGTCACGGAGCTGGGAATTACTGCCAGCATGCTAACAGCCCCTGCCACCCACACTTTTATTCTGTAATATCACACTCTCTAGCGAGTTGCTTGCTGCTGCTACACTCTGCTCAAAACACCATGGGCAAAAAGGTTTGGTGGAGAGCCCCCAACTTGGGGGTTCCTCCTGCCAGTCAAACCCCCTTGAGCTCCTAGCAAACCAAGCCATAGGGCTCCTGTGTGCCAAAAGCCCATGGCAGGGCTCAGCCAGGGGCATGGGGAGGGGAGATTAGTCAGCAGGCTGAGTGGCTGGGCTCCCCAGCCCCTTGATTTGTTTGTCTGATTGTAAATATGATGCAACCTGACAGTGGCACAAGGGTGCAGGGGTTTCATTATACACCCACACACCACCTACATTTCTGCCCCTGACCCACTGAGGTGCAGCACACCTGCAGCACAGACAAACATCAGCAGGTTTGGAAGCATTCAGCCCACAGCTGTATCTCTTGGCACTACACAGATCATAGTCAGACAGCCTGATTGGTCTTTAAAAAACCCCAAAGTCTATAAGAAAGAGGAAAGAGCTTTCATCATCTTTCACCCCGCCTGGGGTTTCTATCTCTCAAGGCAGAGGAGAAATGGTTCGTGCTCCTCCTTGCCTAGGGGACCACAGTTCTTGCTGGGAATCAGTCTGTGGGGTTGGGCTCTGGTTGTGGGCATATGCAGGACACACACAGAGGACAAACTCGTGGATCACCAGTTTTGCTGTTGCAGTTCAGGCCTAGAAACATTCCTCATACCTGTTTATTAATAGGGACTGACAACCCCTCAGCTCCCAGGACTTCAGTCCTCTTTCCAGTGAGAAGAGATGCAGTCACATCACTGGTGCAGACGCAGCATTCCCAGTGAACGCCACCAGCAGGGGAAGGAGCTGTGCACACCGCTTCCCTCACCACCTTTCAGCAATGCTCCCAATGACTCTGCAGGGAGCAAACAGCTCTCAACGTGAAAGCAAAGTGGAAAGAACACAGCCTGATTAAATTTTCTCATGGTCAACAGCAATCTTTACCTCTCATTACCACTCTTTATATGTTAATCAACCCTCCATTTTCTCCCCCACTCTTCCCAGGTGAACTCCCTCATGGGTCTGATAAGAGCCTCACTCTCATTCGGGCAATTAACTAGATGGAGAAACACACCACTGAAGAACCCAAAAGCCAAATAAGCTTTATAGTCTCAGTATTTCCTGTATCAGGCTTTGCTGAGATTTGGGGTTTTCTATTGTGTCTGCAACTCTCTCCTGATGGTTTCAACCCCTGTACCTAAACACAAGGGTGAGAAGTGACAGTGTTTTAGGCCAGGCTGTGTGTCAGGGCTTTCTGAGTGTTCTTCCAGTCAAGGCCCTGTGAAGCCCCACATGGTGAGAGGCTGTTCCTCAGGCACTGGGGCCTTGGCTGAGGCAGAGCCCTGGTGTCTTGGCATGAGGCATCTACCACGGGACCCTATCTTCTGCTGCCTCATGACCAGACTGCCCAGTGTGTTTGAGCTCAGAGAAATGCCTTTTCCTAACTCACCAAAACTACGTGGCCACCTGATCAGCACCCAGGCACTGCACGGTTCAGAGCACATCTGATGTCTCTTTGGTACCTCAGTGCCTTCCTGGATCTGTAGGATCTCTCCCTGGTCCCCCCTTCTCAGTGAAACACAGTGGAGAGAGCAGAGTAACATACCATAAAAGCCATGACCCTCCCTCCACGAGCTCTCCTTCACAAAACTGCCTGAAGAAATGAGATGTTTTGGGCCCCTTTGCACTGCACTGACAGCTCTCCAGGGCAGCACTTGGACCAGTAAGGGCAGCATGTCCATCTCCTGGGTGGTCTAGCCTTCTGCGTGCCCCAGTTGTGTAAAGAATTAAATTAGGCTGGTGAAACCACAGATGAGACAACATTTTCTAGGCAAAAAAGATGCAGGGGAGCTGAACTGGAGACTGGACTCTGAAAGCAGATGTGACAGGGCAAGTGAGTGGCTGCAGAGAAAGGGCTGCCTTGGCAGAGAGAGGAGCAGTCTGGAAGGGGACAAGTCTGTCACCTGGAGACTTGCAGATCAAAGTGAATGAAACACAGGCTCTCAGAGCTGAAAGAATGTGGTAGGTAAATAGAAGCTGGAAATAAGCACAAAGCCACGGGTTGCCTTTTAAACCTGGTATTCAAAATGAGCAACACAGCAAAGTCAACAAGCTCCTGAGAGTACCTGGTTTCCAGGCAGTTGTGTCTACAAACTCATAATGCACTCAGAGGCACTGTGGGAGAGCTGAACCCAGACTGAGGTCAGTGCTGTGCAAACACTGCAGGGCTCAGGTAGTGAAAAGCTCCAGAAACCAACCTCCACCATTTTCTTTGCACGGGAACAATGCGAATCCACAGCTGCAACCCTGGTCTGCCATGTGTGGGGCTTGTAGGGGCACCCCATGCTGCCCCCTCCATGCACTTGTGATAGCAGAGTGCCTGGGCAGAGTGTGTAGGGGACAGGCAGCAGTGGTTCTGCACCGTACCCTGCCCACCACCTGAAGATAACCAGCTTTCCACAGAGCTCTGGCTCTGAGAGACATGCTGCAGTCCCTGTCCAGGTGTGCAGCCTGCAGCCACCTGGCTCCCTCCTCACCCTCAGCGGGGGCACGGCCAGCAATGTGCTGAGCAGTAACCCAGAGCATGGCTACAATCCCTTCAGAGGAGGTTTTCCCTGGAGACTCACAGCAGGCTGAATTTGTTCCATGTCTCCTGTTCAGTGAGCCCTTGTCGCTCTCTCACGCAGAGGGTTATCCTGCTCTCTCATCACAGCTCTGCCAGCAGCCCACAGCCCAGACAGGAGCTGGTCTCATTTAAGCCCAAACCATCTCAAGGGTCCCATCCTTTGGAGTGTTGATGGAGAGAGCATACGGGGGCAGACCCCTCCTAGACAGGGCACCACAGGAGGGACATAGTCTACTTTCTCCTGCTGCTCAGCTCAATTCCTGTTTCCTAGTCCAAGGTTGTTTTAATATCTCTGAGGCAAACATCTAAAAAGTGGGATGTTTTAGCCCCCATCCATGCATGCAAGGGAAGCCCTAATTCATGCCATTGCTTACTGATGCCTGTCCCGATCGCTACGTGGCTGCTGGTGGGCTTTGGCAGCTTCTCCTTGTGGCAGGGGTTCCCTCCTTCCTGTGCCCCTGCATCACCCCCACACAGCTCTGAAGGTGGGCAGCGAGGTTGGGAGCTGCAAACACTCTCCCCAGGCCTCCATACAGCCCCATGGCTCTAACTGGAAGCAGATGAATCCAGACTGTTTCCTGAGAGACAAGAGTTTCAACAATCCCTAAAGCCTCTTAGGCAGCAGCAATATCCTAAATGGGAGCTTTATTCTCCTGCACTGCTCAACAGAGCCTGTATTCAGACATGAAATGCTGGAACATGCACTCAGGAGCCCCCTTGGGACAGGAAACCTTCCCTCTAGGCGTGGGTGTCCTGGATCATCCATGGGGAGCTGCAGAAAACTCTCCCACTGATGAGCTGTAAAGGCCAGGGGGAATGGGATGCCCCAAACCAGAAAGCTCCTTGGTGGGTTCAGAGGTCCCCCTTGAGCTCTCGACTTTCAAACCTTGCTGATTCTCACGGCTGATGGGGGCAAATTTTGTAATCTGACCTGTCCCCTGCACAGGGGGCAGTGGCACATGGACGTGTCCAGAGCTGGTGGTGAAACCCAAGAGTGTGACCCTTGGTGCTTTCTAGGGAGCCAGAGGCTTCTCTACACCTGCAAACAGGGAAGAGGGAGGGCGAAGCACCCCACTGTCCCCTGTGTCACACAGAGGGCTTATCGCTGATGGTGGGGCAGGAAGGAACCTGGGTTCTCTGCAGCCACCTCCTCTGAGTTTCACACACCTCACGTCCCTGTTCTCGGCCTCCTCCAGGCCAGGGATGCACAGTCCCTGCTGGGAAGGGTGAAGGGTGAGGGAGCCAGCAGCTGCCAAGGGTTCACGTGAGCTTGCAGCATTCCTCCAGAAGCTTCCCTAATCTCCGTGACCTCAGTGGGTGGATGGCAGCCAATTGCCATCACTGCATCCTTAGCAGACCTTGGCTGCAAAGCCAAGGTAGTGCTACCACTGGGAGAGTTAAAAGGGGGAAAAAAAAGAAAAAAGGAAAGAGAAGAAAAAAACAACTTGCCTGGCCGGTCTAACTGCATTTGGTTGATCTGATTTCAGGCGTCTGCTAAGACACAGCAGGCCTATTTATCATAATCAGCTTAGGGCACAAGGACAGTGTTAACTAGGCTTTACTGGATTAAAACCTGCCAACTAATTCATAGCACCTACCCAACCAGTATAAGTGGGCTGAGACTCTGTGCTTTGTCTAAAACATTTTAAGTGGGCATTAAATAAAGCACCTGCAGAAGGTGGAAGGGTACAATGGCCCTCTTGATCCATCAGCATTACGAGCAAGAAAAGGGCTCGGGAAGTAGAGTCTCATGGTCCAAGTGCAGGCAGGTTAAAACAGAGCAGAGCTGTAAAAGCACTGAGCACAAAGACTGTGTCTTGACGTGTTCCTGCCCATTCAAACTGCTCAAGACTCACTCTGAAATCACCAGCAATATGCCTTAGAATCAGCTGCAGGATTCAAACTAGACCCAAATTTGCAGATAAAACATGGTTAAATCAGCCTGGAAGGGCTAATATAAATGGATATTTTGAGGGTCTAGGTATAAAGAAATGCAATAGCTATTTGAAGTCCCAAAGTGCAAATGTTAACTGCAGCAGAGCCCCATCAGATAATATTAGTGTGAGCAAAAAGGGAATTGCACTGTTCCTACAAAAGGAGATGTAAAAATAGAAATAATGCTTACAAAAAACCTATAAGAGAAATCCCCACAGTAGAGTATGGATGGAAACCCTCAGTGTCCATGACAACACCCCTGAGCAAACCCAAGCCTCCCTGCCTTCTGGGCTGTGGAGGCTTGCACATACTATAATCTGCCACCTAAGACTGTTTGGAGTGCCTGTAAAGCAGGAGACAGTCAATTTAAATATTTAAGGTGCTTCCTGTGAAGGTGATTACACTATAGAGAATGGCTTCATATTACAGTAAACTTCTGCTGGTCATTTACAAAGGAGTCCTTGGATCACTTGAGGTAAGTTTCTGACAAGAATCAGTCATTCCTAAGTTCTAGGAATCCTGGCTAAGAAAAAACCCCAACACCCCCAAATCCGGGTGCCTTCCTGCCATGGGTATTATCTCATCTATCCTCCTCAGGGAAGTGGTGTCCAGACCATGAAGTGGAAAGGGCTGCAGCTTTACCAGTGAGTTACTCAGCTGTGCTGGACCCCCTACCCAACCCTCTCATCACACCTCCACTTGTACACAGTGCTTTTACCTCCAGTCTTATCGCTGCAGGCTTCTGTGTATTCAACCACAACATCCCAGTGACCCACGTGGCAGGACCTGACAAGTTTTTGACCGGCTTGTGAGATGCTCTGCAAGCCCAGCTCCTGTGGTCCTACAGGTTACCTCAAGGCAGCTGCTTTGATTAAAGACAAATGCAAACCATGTCCCCTGAAGGCTTCAACATAAAAAGGAAGCAAGAACCCCAGTGTACTTTCTTTGCATGGAAAACCCACACTGGGGGACATGGGGAAGTGGGTTGACTTGGGATTTTTACATGTTTGAGGTCAGCAGAGCTGGTATTTGTGCATTGACACATTAGATAATTAAATGCAGACAGAGTCAGGTATTGGCTGTAAGCATCTTCTTCCTCCTCCATTTAAGCCTCCACCTCCTAAAACAGGAGATGACCTTTGATTTCCCAGCAACACCCATATCCTTATTCAAAGGTAGGAGCTGCTCCTCACAGGGGTGGTCAGGGAGTTACTGCAGATCCTACCCACATCCTGTAACACAATGACTGGTGACTTCCCTCCAGTGGGCCCTGCTCCTTGTGTTACAGAAACCCCTGGATCCTGGAACAGACAAGTGAATGTAGATGAACCAAAGTAAAATGGAGCCAAANATGTATTAAACCATTCTAAGGATCTACAGGACGAGCAAAGACTTCATGCATCAACATCCCTCTTTAGCCAGCTGAGTCCTTAGAGTTGTCAGTGCTGTTTGTCTTCATCCAGGCACATCCCAGCAGGAAGTGTAGGAAATGGTAAAAGGGAGGATCATAACCATGCACTAAGCCTGTTATTACTGACTCCATGAATCAAATCTGCATGCTCAAGACTAAGCCCCCTGGCAAGAGTTGCCAGAAGCCAACTCAAGGACTGAGCCCTATCACTTGGCTCCCTTTCTTTTCAGTGGGACTCTGTCATGGCAGATAAATCATATTTACTGCCAACTCCCTGTTTATGCTGCTGCTAATTTGCACATACGCAATGTACTGAGGTAAAGTGTCCAGTGCTGCCCCTCAGCAGCAGCCGAGCAGCATTTGCTGCAGCTGGGAGGAACTGTGGGGAAATGATGGGGCTGGGCCAGAGCAGGAGGTGGATGGCACCACCCCAAATACTTTTTCTCTCCCGCACACTCATGCTGCTACTGGCACACTTATTCCTGGGAGCACTGATCGCTTGTGATTCAAGCAACACAAAGCAGACCTGGCTCCCCTGCAACACCCACATCCAACAAGAAAGTTGGTCCCTGTGTTAGGCATATTTCCAACAGCAAGCCTTCTCCCCCGTTCCTCGACTCCTCACACTCACCACTGACACCTCTGCTGCCGGTATGGCCGGTGGGGTATCAGCTGGGGCAGTGCAGCTGCAGCAAGTCAGAGATGCTGACACGTCCAGGAGGACACATCCTGCTCTCCAGCCTGCTCGAGGCAGCAGGCCAGAGCTATGTTACACACAGCTCAAGGCAGCTTGCAAAACCTCACCTGAGAGGCTCCCAGGACTTAGAACACCACGATGTGAATAGAACATAAAGGTCTGAAGAGTGGATTTTTTTCTTCTCTTGCTTTCTGATTATAGTCTTCTCCCCACCCTGCATCTCAGTTTCCTCAGCTGTACTAAGGGGTCAGTGGTGCTCAGAGCACAAGCCACTCTGAGTTGGCAAAGTGCTTTTTATGGAAAGCTTGAGCCCAGCGCAGGAGATATTTACTGCACCTCAAAAGCAGCACATGATACCTGATGTTTAATATGCATGAAATATGTCTGGACTTTCTGAACTGGGGCACTGCAAAGTCACACCCTGCCAATGGATCCCCTGTACGCATTGGTACTGCAGAGGTGTGGGAAGGACTCATCACCCAGCCACGCAAGAGGGTGAGGATTGTTATGATTAATCATTCTCTGTGATGTGGAGGTACTAAGGGACTCCAGCATTTGACCAGGCTGGCAGGAAGCCAGACCCTGGATAAACACAGACCCAGAAGACCATTTTTGTCTCAAGGCATTTATAACCTAAGATGCTCAAAAGGAATCATATATACAGGAGTGGAGAATCCAAAGGGAAGGTGTAGTAATTACATATTGAATGTGGAAAATATTCTGGGCTACTGCCAAGTCAACTTTGCATGCTATGGTGAAGAATTTTGGGGTGATAAAGCTAATGGTAATTTGTAATGCCTAAGTAAAATGGATCCAGCCTCCTTCCCGGGCTGGGGCTATGCACTCCAGCATTCCCAGGGGTTCAGAATACAGAGCAGTAGTTAGCCCTTCCATAAACCCTGGCTAACACCTACCTCTGGCAGAACATGCTCAGCCAGGCAATCTGCCCTCCCACCACCTACTCGAGCCTTGAGCTGAGCATGGAGCCATCCTTCCCACGCAAGAGGCTGCTGATGGAGGACATGGACACCTCAGGGGGTCATTTTGCAGCTACACTGATTCAGCAGCCAGTGGCTTCCCCGTAGCCCCAGCACAGCACCAACTTGGAGCCAACCCTTGCGCAGCAGAGCAGAGTGAACAAGCTCCTCTCAGCTCACACACTGAAGCAGATGGACAAAGATGTGCCCCACATGCCCTTGACAACTCCTGTCACTAGCAGCACGTGAGCCACACTGGCAAACCAGGCAGCTACCTACCAGAAATTAATATGTACAGCAGTGAAACTGTACAGATGGAAAGTTCCTGTTTTATCTGTGGCACCGTCTGGGGTTGTTCCAACATTAGACAGAGATCAGTTGTTGTTGGGTTCTTTTTGATGTACTGTCTTAAAAAAATCCCTTAATAACATCCTAAATTAGACTACAGAGAGGAAGGCTTCAAAATAGGAAAATCCACACCACTTCTTCTTCTTAGTTGCAGAGGAACTCTAGAAAAAAATCTCTTAACTTCAAAAAAACCCCAACCCAGAACCAGTGTACTGTCCACCTTTCACACTCTGTTTGCATGGCATTTCAGGTGCTCAGGTACCAATTTCCTCTCCTGAATGTGGCTTTCCCAGTACAGAGTAGGCAAGCTCAAAATCCAGTCAATCACTACATCACTGCTGTGAGCTTTCTAAAATCTCTTAAAAGGCAGTGATTCATGAGAATAATTCTTTCACCTGATGAATAGTATTTGCAGAGAGGGTGGACAGGCAGTCACATGACCAGTGCTTTGTTCCTGAATCTGTTTGTGACTTTGTATAATTTTTATCTACCTGTCAGTAACTCGCTTTTTACCTCTCCATTTCTGTCACCTTTCCCTAGTTTTCCTTTTTAGATGGGTTAAATTGTCTCATGCCATCTTCTCCATAATGGGGCTGAGCTGTGGTTCCTGGAAGCTGCTGTACTGCTTTCCCTTTTCAAATGAAAGGTGGAACACAATTTAATGTCCCTCCCTTTTAAATGTCATAAAGCCTCTTAATTCTTGCCCTTTGAGAGCTGGGTGCTATTTTCATGTCATAAAATAGGTACAGTGAGAGGATAAGTCTTTAAAAGTTGTTACTAAAATCAGAGGGATATGGGTTTGTAATGGCTCAGAAAGGCTGGATAAGATCACTTGTCTTCAGATCAAGGGACCGAACATCTCCTGAGCGGAGATTTTAGCAATGCTCCAAACATCCTCTGTTCAGAGGAAACCCCTTTCATTAATATCTTATACAGCACAAAAGCCTTTTGCTTTTCTTTTGGTGGTGGGCAGAACAAAAGTTACTACTGTTATATAAGCAGGATACCAAAATAACTATTTTTTTTTTCCATAAGGAAATATGTGAATTGGAGGCTTTTATTTTTAATACGGAAAGAACCTCAGACTATCTAACAGAATACGGCATGAAAACAACCACCCTGAGAGAGACCAAAGACCCTTCTAACCCAGTATCCTGTCTCCAGCAGTTGCCCACAGCAGTTGCCTAAGGGAAAAGTGTGAGGTTGAACAGGTGGCAAAGCTTCCCCAGCATGCTCTCCCCTTCTGTGCCCAAGCGTTTCCTGAGCCAGAGACGCTGTGCTGATGTCTAACCACCCGTGAGGGACTTGTTTTGCTCTCACCTACATCCCTGCAGACTCTGGGCTGGTGAAATGTGAGATGCAGGAGGGCAGGAGCACGAGAGCAAACCCTTTGTGCCAGTGCAGGAATGCTCCTCCTGTCCTTGAGATGCTGCTCATTCTCTGCTGTGATACAATCCCTCTTATATCTGTCCCCCACCTTCTGACATGAGCCAAATCTCCATAAATCATCTGAGATTTCCCTTTCCAAGGGTCCCCTTCCTCAGCCACTACCTTCAGTAGGAATAGAAACAGGTCAATACAGAGAAACTACTGAAAATTCCACCCTTCGTTAACAGTTGCTTATGATATTGGCTCATCCTGAGTCATGACATAACTCTACCCAGTAACCCACTTATTGTACACAGGATATGTTTGCACTGCAATCAAAGAAATAATTATTGAGATGTTTGCTACAACCAGATGTTATATAATAGTTGTGGCTAGTCTTACTGGCTACATTGGTCACATAATTCAGTATTTCCATACTGATAACATAAAAGTAACAGGAAACAAACAAGCAAAACCCCCACAGAAATACAGTCAATAAAAACCTCTCTAAACACATTTGGACCAATGCTGCTGTTCTGCCTCCCAACTTCCTCCTGTGTATTTCACTACAGCATCTGGAGCACTTGCTGGGACCATGTCTGACCAGATTTTGAAAACATTTAGGTGTGGAGAACCAGAGCAGGGTATCTAGTCAGGGCTGCTAAAGCACTGGACTTTTTAAGATTAAGAGATTGATACAGTGATTTTAAGCTTGGGTTGAGCTCTCAGAGGAGCTGAGCCATTAGGATGGGATTCCTCTTCTGCCCATGGCTGGCACTTAGGAGTTTCATCTTTCCTGGTTGTCTAAGCTCCTAAACAAAGGTATCTCCAGAGAATGACTTATTCCATTTTAAGATGGCAGCTAAGAGGATAATAGAATGGATCTTTTACAGGTGCTTCTCTTCTTTAACTACAGGAGGATTTATACAACTAGTTTACACCTTGTGTTTGGGTGATTAACATTAGCTAAGAATTCATTCCTACGTGCCCACAGTTGTGTTTTAGATGTGATTTAAGTACTGAGGACTTCAGGTCTGCTTTTAAATAACAGGACTTTGGTTTTAGATGTTTTTGGAAACAGTCCTCTAAATTTGTGTTAACTATGACTGCAGTGAGCGATGGGATACAGTCTTCTTGTTCCATCTTTTGCTCATCAAAGCATCCCGTGAGAACACCTACCTGCTAATTATGGGTATGCACACAGGCCCACTGTGTTTGTTTTTGCCATGTTATTACAACGTTGTACCTGACAGGGTGAGTTGGGAGGTCAGGGCTGCAGATTGGTAAACAGGAACAAAACTGGGAAATCTTGAAGACAACTATAAAGCAGAGTTTTTCCACTCAAAGTCTGATCTATTATTGTAATGAATGTTGCATCCTGCAACAGGAAGATAGAAAAATAACAGGAAGGATTCCAAGGAGAAGAGGACAAACCTGCAGTCAGAGAGAGCTGGGCAAGGAAAGCCTTTGCAAGCTCATCAGCTTTGCCTGAAAAACGGCTTTCAGCTCACTGTGCATAATGTGATTTGTATTCTGTCCAGAGCAATCATTAGGCGAGGTAGTTATCTGGCTCTGTTATGTATTATGCTACAGGTGCAAGGTCTGGAACCCCATATAATTGCTGCACAGATCTAGATTTAGCTTATCATCATTTTTTCCGTTAGCTTTCAAAAGAACAGAAAGAGCTTTGCAGTTGCCCTGGGCTGGGCTTGGCTGTGCAGCCAGAGCCACTCTCTCAGCAATCCCCCTGTCAGGGTAAGGGAGCACTCTGGGCTAGCAAGTCCTGAGAAAGGGATGCCCAGCTCACACTGATGGGCAGTGCTGCACCCAGCTGCAAAGACTACAGCCAGATCCAGTTCTTTGAAGAAGAAAAGACAAGAACCAGAGAAACAGATAAGGACCACTCACTAACTACCCCTCTGAGTATTCATGGGGCACCTTGTCCTTGGGCAACCCCAAAGCCTCCCTAGCCTCCAGACCCCCTCATAGCCAGACCCATGTGGAGACTGATGCATGGGGAGGACATGGGGTTTGCCCAAGGTCTCACAGAAAGCAGTGGCAGGGCTGGTACTGCACCTACATGACGTGAACCCCTGTCCCAGGCTTTAGCCACAAAAACATCACTGTTACGTACTTAGGCTGTGTTGGCAAGGGGAGATCAGTTTTGTCTAAAAGCTGCTACGAAAGCCGTGCCCTTGAGGCTTGTTTTGGCAAGCACATCCCAGGGAGTTGTTTGCTGCAGCCCGTGCAAGGGGCACACGCGCCCGGCGCTCAGCCAGGCTCTCCGGCCGTGCCCTGGCTGTGCCCTGGCACAGCTCACTATCCACTGCCGTGCCAAATCCTGCCGGATACTGCTTGGGGCAGTGTGTCACAGCGTCCTACTAACCACGGCTCACCTGCCCTGGCAGAGTGACCCACACTGCTCTAATCTGTAAATCGTTCAGCCTAACGCAATCCCCGCTGGGATGGCCAGTAATTAACACCGTGCTAACCATGGGTGGAGTGCAGGGTGGAACCACTGGGCGAGCAAATAAAACCAGGACACTGAAACCAGGCTAGCACCCTTCTAGCAATGTCACCTCTGCAGCCAGCAGCCCGATTTCCCCATCAGGATCCATGGACACCCTGAGTTTGCAGCTGTGACAGGGGTGACTCACGCGAGCTGGACACGCTGACATGCTCGATGTACAGGAGGGCTGGCACAGTGCAATTCAAAGAGCACGTAAATCACAGAACCACAGAATGGTTTGGGATGGAAGGGACCCTAAAGTTCATCTAGTTCCAATTCCCTCTTGTCCTTTACTTTACTACAGGCCCCTAGTGAAAAGTCCCTCCCCAGCCTCCTTGTAGCCCCTTTAGGTCCCGGAAGGCGATACAAGGCCTCCCCTGAAGCCTTCTCTTCTCCAGGCTGAACCACTCCAACTCTCTCAGCCTGTCTTCAGAGGAGAAGTGCTCCAGCCCTCTGAGCATTTTTATGGCCTCCTCTGGACCTGCTTTAAAAGGTGCATGTCCTTATTATGTTGTGGTCTGCACCTTTGGTTAGGAGCAGCCTGGCCAGCCAAAAATGAGGAGCAGGAGAAGGGAACAGTTCATATTCAGTAGAGTCTCTCCGGCTTGGCTGCTGTTCACTAGGAAATCAAACAGACATCCACAGGCATCCAAAACCAGCTCAGGTATCTGGGAATGTTGAATGCCAATAAATTGATGCTGGTCAGCTTGATGGCCAGGTGTACTAGAAAAAGAGGATCACATTTTGTCCTTTAGGTGTTCATGCTTATAGATGCTTTGACATTTAGAGCAGGTTTTCCACTGGTAGACTTTGTCTTGTCAAATTTAATAATAATAATAATAATAATAATAATAATAATAATAATAATAAGAAGAAGAAGAAGAAGAAGAAGAAGAAGAAGAAGAAGAAGAAGCCCTTTTCACTTTAGAAATTACTTCAGATGCAGCTTGGCTGCCAGTTAAAGCTGTCAACAGATGTCATTTGCAGCAGAATTTTGCCTTGGTTCATGGGTTATCATGTCACCTGTCCAGTATACCCACTGCTCTACTGACACCACCGTGGTTTTGTGAGTGGCAGTATCGTATGCACTTGCTGGTCTAAAAGCAGTGGTGGTTCATCAGTGCTGGCTCTTCCCTTAATGCTGCTCCTTGGGCAATACCAGAGGATTCTGTTGTCAGTGGAGCAGCTTGTTTTTTCTCCAGAAGCTCATATTTTAGGAGTCCCAAAATGCAGGGAATTGGTGAGGGAGGCTGGGGGTGTCAATTCAATCTTGAGAGCCAGTGAAGAATAGAGATGTCAGAGAAGTCCAGGAGAAATGGTCACTTTAGAAGGGTTGTGGTACTGATGCCAAATTTGTGTTTGTGTGCACCAAACTATCCCCTCTGAATCCAAACGTGATGCTGTAGGGAAGTTTGGGTTTATACCATAGGGCACAGAGTTTCCAAAGTGACTGAGTCTTTCCAAGTCTTGGTTGCACTTTGTTTTTTTGTAAAAGGAAGAAAATCTAGCAAATCTCCAAACACTGCCCTGGAGACTCTTACGCAGCCCTTGACAAAACAGGCAGGGCCTTTCTCTTACCTTGTCCGAAGACTACCGGGCTATGTGAACATATGAAAATTGACACATTAGCAAAACATTGCTCCATTCACACATGAGAGGTCAGGCTAGTTGGCTACCACCGACTCAGGACCAGGTCATGCAGAAATAGCCCACACTGTCACCCAGCAAGATTTTCCCAACCCCCAAACATCCCACTCCAGTGGCATGAAGATTTCAGTGAGGGATGAGCTTCCATGCCACCACTGAGAAAAATTCTGCACTGAAAGCTTCCCCCAAGCAGGGCACTGCAAATGAGCTATGGGAAGATGGTGATTTCTGCAGTGGGGTGTTGTACCCGTGCCAGGGACAGGCTGTTCCTAGGGCAGCCAGCCTGTCTGGTCACTGAAGGCAGGCGTCCTGTCTCTGGCAGCAGCCCATGACAGATGCCTAGGGAAGATTTAAATGACAGGAAAGCCTGTAGTGACACTTCCCCAGAAATACCAGAGACTTCCTGAACCAAAGATACTATCTCCATATTTAAAGTGGATTTTTCATTCACCACAATGTGCAAGACAAAATGTGTGAAAAAGCATACTCTATTGTTCTACAAACTGCTTTGATATTTTACTCTGATTCTCCCTCATATAATGACTGCTCCTTCATCACCACTCTTTTGCCACCCCAGATGTCACAGGGCCTGGAGACCCGTCTCAGCTGTTTGGAGCTTGTCTACTTGGTGTTTTGTACAGAAGTTGCTCTGGTTCTTTGTCCTTTTGTGTCTCAAATCTGGTACCCTGTGGAACAGACTCCCCCTAAGGGAGTCAAAGGAGGACCATGGCTGATAATGTCTTGGACCAGATCACAAAGTAGAAGAAGTTACAGCATAGATCAATGCTTCTCAAACCTTTTTTTGCTATGACTATGCACAGTAAATTCTGTTAGCACCTGAGAATGTTTTTCTACGATGACTGCAAATGAGGCCTCTGATAGTGACACTCATGAAGGTCAGGCTCCAAAAAGACCTACCAATTTTCTACCATTATGACTGAAAGTTGGATCAACTCACAGATTATCTGTCTGAAACGATGAGCATCCCCCACAAGAGAAGAGCCCTGCCTGTTGTAACCACAGCACTACATGATTCAGATGCAGGTAACCGTCTTTAGTTTCTTCTGACTTTGCTCAGGCCTTAAAAACATTGAGTCAGCATAACCTCTTGCCATCTTTTTTTAGTGCATGAAGATACAATCGCTCAGCACCAGAATGATGACACAGAAATCTGCAGCAGAGGATCAAACGTGCAATAATAAATTGATACTGGAACCACCTCCTACAACTGATAATTGCTTAGTCATTTCTCTCTCCACCTCCTCTGTTCAGTGCCAACACTGCTACCCCTTCCACAGCTCCTGGGACATCCCTAACATGGTCTAAAAACATCTGTCTGTGCTCTCAGGAAACTGGAGAAACAGGGAAAAGTGTTGTCTTGCTGCTAAGCCTGCTCTGTGTGTAAGTGTTAGTTTTAAACCATCACGCAGAAGGATGAGGTTCCCATTAGCCAGGGCATTTCTGAGCTTCTGTGAGACAGGGCTTTACATTTCAGAAGGCAGAAAATATGGCATGTGCTGCTGCTGTTGCTGTGGCAATACCCATGTGCAGTGAATGCTGTAGCCTGAAGTCACATGTTAAGTAAACACACAGCTACAACACACATTAAACTAGCCCAGAGCAGCTGTTATTTAGATTGTGGACATTTTCTTAAATTAAATATTTTCTTTTCAATATTTCTATGAGGAAGTGGAGTATGCAAAGTCAATCTCAGCTTATCAGAGACTGATTTATCTGCTCTCTCTCCCGCTCTGCACAACTGGGGGACACGTCACCAGCTGAATCACTGAGACCCAGAGGAGCGGGGCTAGTGTTGGCACTGGCACAAAGGATCTCACTTGCTGCCCATGCTTATACTGTTGTGGCAGTAAATAAAGTTGGGGCACACAAAGGTACAGGGTTGAGTTTTATGGCTGGGGAGGAAAAGGATGAGAGAAAGTGCAAGGGGCACAGAAGATACAATGCAGAGAACGATCCAGGATCCACTGCCTGCTCTCTAGCCCCAGGTAATCCCACACTGTGAATCTCCAGCAAGTGGTGATGTCCATCTCATGGCACAGGCTCCTAGAGCAGGACACTGGAGCTTCCTCTCTCCCCTCTCTGGCAGCAGTCTACCTGTGATCTCCCATTTAATTTCACCATGAAGCATTTGGGTTCATAGGAGATGTGAAACCCCAACATGGCCAGCCAGCTCCTGACCTTTAGGATATGTTTCACTCTTGCTTTGCACATAAAAGATGAAGCCATCAATAATTCTCCCTGCAAAGATTACTCAGTTGCACAGGCTCTGTCTGAAGTCTGTGGACTGGGTGGATAAGTGTGAAGTCTTGTACCATTAAGGAAGGGAAATTCTCTTTCACAAGGAAAAAGCATTGGGCTTGAGACCTTACACCTCTTACACTTCCTTCTCCAAGCTCACAGACAGCACAGGCTTCCTGTCACAGCATTACTTGTCTGTCACTAGCTCTGCCCTCCCTCTCCTGGCATATTCCCATGAGGCCCCTATCCAGCCATCTTATCTTGAATGGCATCCAAAAGTTCTTCCCTTCCCCTTCCCTTTCCTCTTCCCCTGTACCTTCCCTTCCCATTGGCCTGTTCATTTCCAATACCACCTACTCTCTAGCTTTGCATTTCCTCTGCTTACCGCAGGAATTTTTGAGGAGGCCACAAGATACAAGACATGTCTTTGCAGGTCATGAAATCCCTAAGGCACCTCAGGTGTCGCAGCTAAGCAAGCAAGTGCCCAGGATAAGGCACTAAGAACCAAACAAGTCAATCACCCGTGTGTGTGTGTGTCTGTGTTTCTCTGTGTGTGTGTGTGTGTTGGTTTGCATCTTTACTTTGTATTTTATAGGGGAAAAGGCAAACAGTGCTAATAGTTCCTAAAAAGAGGCCTAAATCAAACCTCAGCTTCCCTTCTTCATGCCAGCACAGGCATTAGGTCATCACCCTGTCCTGCCAACAATTGCTGACTGCCCACGAACCCCTGCTGAAACAGGTTGGGGAACTTGAGGAGCTAAATCCTCCTCCAGGGTTTTGAACAAGTTTCACAAGATGGTTCAAAGCCTCAGCAGCTGTAACAGTGATACATTGCCATGTGCTGCAGATGAAGTGCTAATACTTGTCCATAATGGATTTGCCAGGATGTGTTCCACGTTTCCTCCACCTGTTGCCCCTCTCTCTTGGCATCCTCCCTTCCCTAGGGTTTTGTCTTCATAACTTAAGATGCCTGTTTGTGGGGAAGTGGAGCTAGATTGACCTTGCTTTTTTTCACCTTGCCTTCTTGTTTCATGCTGACACAAGGGCTCAGCACTTCCCAGGAGCGGGGTGCACGGCTTGGGAGAAGGAAAGCAGGTGCAGCCTTCTCTGAGGCTGTTAAGGCAAGCAGCTTATTAAAAGCTTGCTAATTGCACTCTTAAAAGAAGTACAGTTAACAGAGGACACACAGCGTATATCTTCTTTGCTGTAAGAGATGGTTGTAAATGAATTTACGTATTACACAAAGAGGGATTACTCGATTTGATATGTCATGTAATTGTGTGGACCAGCTAGTGGGAAGAAATCATAACCAAAATCAAGCTCCTGCTGTGCTGCACAAGTGGGATTTCTCTCTCCAGATTCACACACTCAATCCTGGTCCTGACATTTTTTCTACATACACAGAGTTGGTATATTAAATGAGATGTCTTTCCTGCCAAACATATATGAACTCCAAGAAGTTTACACTTGCAGGAAGAGAAGAATAAAGTCTGCATTGTACCTAATCAGCCATTCTTTCAAGCATATGCTCTCAGACAGGCTTGGGGTGGGAAGGAAAGGTTATATGGTTGGAGCTCAGGTCCTCTCTCCTGCTTGGGCCAGAAATTCTCTGAGAAACTTCGCTTTCTGACCTCAATTTTTTCCCCTAAAACACAAAAAGGTACCTGATGCTTTATCCAAAGTGCCCATAAACTACTCAAAACTGTCTGGGATCCTAGGTACTTAGGTTAACTCGGTGAAAGTCTGGTACCTTAAACCACAGGTAGTCACTTAAGACCAAATTAAAAGTCAAAGGCACACACGTGAGGTAACAAAGACTGTCCATGGCTAAGAAAGGATCTAAACCCAGGGCTCTAGTTAATCACAGAATCTTAGAATGGTTTGAATTGAAAGGGACCTTAAAGATTCTCCTGTTCCAAGTCTCTCTTTCACTAGACCAGGCTGCTCAAAGCCCCCATCCATCCTGACCTTGAGCAATTCCAGGGATGGGGCATCCACCCTATGGATGGGGCATGCCCAATTGACTTTGAAAGTAGCTGGTCTGTGCCTCCATTTCCCAGGCTATGGGGTGAAAGGGACTCCCCTCTCTTACAGGCATGAGGCAAAGCTAACTGTGTTTAGATATTGCAGTGATGTATAAAGGACTGTGGGCTGGGAGCAGTAACAGGAATCATCCATGAGAAATTAAAATTACTTTTAATAGTCAAATAAGCCACAGTACAAGCAGGGCCAAATTTCTTCAAAGTTCAGTTGCATCAAAGCCTGAATTTCAATAAGGGTTGTGATAGAAACATTTTGGGGATATTTCATTATGGCAAGTAGCAGTGAAATGGAAACTGAACCTGCTCCCACATCACATTCAAAGGCCAGTGGACTAAGTCTGACCTTCTGTAAGGTATAAGGTTTAATATGTCAGTCACTGTTTCCTCTCAAGCCTTGCAGCTTAAAACTAACTAAAGCCACAACCTCCAGAAAGTCTCAGCTTAACTGGCTGCAGGAGGTGCTACCAATGGTCCCAAAGGTCAGGCCCCTTCTGTGCGAGCGAGGAGGCCTGGCTCAGGTCATGGCAGTTGTCACCAGAGGTGGAGGAGGAGGCGACCACCTCTGTTTCCAGAGGAAGTCGCACGCTGGGTTCGCAGCCCGTATCACATCAGAGCCTCGGTCGGCTCTGTCAGGGCAGCGGCAGGGGAGAGCCGTCACACAGGGGTGTGCAGCGGCTCCAGGGCAGCGGCCAGCGGGGCCGGAGCAGCTCCTGCGGGAGAGGCACCGACGGGCCAGGCCCTGCGGCTTCCGAGAGGAACCGCGAGCGGCGCCGGCTGCAGCGGGGTGAGGCTGAGTGTGTACTGCTGCGGCAGGAAGGGGGTCTGTACAACACGGCTGCAGTCACACTGACTGAGCGGCGCTGAGAAATCTCACTCCCTTCCCCTTCAGCTCANAATCACGTCCTCTGCCGTGACCAGTGCAAGCAATGGTGGAACTGTGCTCTGGAGCTGATCCAGGTTCGTGCACACTGAAATCCACCCAAGCCCAAACCACAGCCTGTTTTATTTTAGCAGGGCTATTTTCAACCCCAACGGCACAACCGAGGGTGAAATGACACGTCACGGTGGAGTTGCTATGGCCAAAAGCGGGAAATGCTCTTCCTCCTCCCATCCCTCCCATCCCTGTTCCTATTCTTGCTCCTGGGAGAAGTTCCCATTGCCTCCTTTGTGTTGGCTTTGGGGCTCATAAGACCTGCTTCAGCTCATTATTCCAGCAGAAAACGATCTGTTTTAGCTTGCTGGGTTATTTCTCTCACTGGGGCACCATATGAATCCACGTTAAGCCACTCTTTGTAACTTCCTAAAAACCCCTCTGGTGATTTCAGTGGTTGGGGTCACAGCACAGGCCGCCCACGTCTGCCCTGCGTGGGGGCAACAGCACACAGCAGTGGGTGGGCATGGCTAGAGCAGGGATGGGGAGGGGAAACCTCTCAAACCAGCCGGAAAATCCTAATGACTGGGAGCAGGCTTAAATAATTTGAGAAGCTGGCCCACAGGGAGACTTGCAATGCTGTAAGAAAAAGGGACCTACATTTTTCGCGATTCCCAATGCAACAGAAAGTTTTTCAGAAAGATCAAGGTTCATGACTGACAGTAAAATAACTGACCAGGTCCTGAAGAATGTTGAGTGCTTCTTTCTCATTCTTCCTAATTATACAACTCACTGGTAAGATCATTAGGAACCATTTAACATCTGATTGTCATGTTTGTTGTTGCTGTTGCTGTAATATTTTTGCCTTTTAAAATTCCAGAACTTGGCTTTTCATGAATGACTGAGGTGTGTGGGAGAGAAGTCTGCATCCTTGCCAGGGGTACAAGGATATGCTTTATATCTGGACTGCTTAAAATCTCCCTCAGCATCAAGGCTCCTGTTGCAGCTACTATAAATTTTGTTATTGTGTAGGACCTTCTTAGTCTAGAAATGTCACTCCAAGACAGAGTGGTACTGCTTGCTTTCTTTTCCTGATGGAAAACATTGTTTAGTAACTTTAATTCACAGGTCTCTTCTGCACTTGAGATGCATGAACTGCGAACAAATTTCCTATATAACTCAGAACAGAGAATTTCACCAAGTGGCTAATAGCAAAAAAGAAGAGAAGGTATAGGATGCAAATTAGTGTGGTTTTGAGGAACTCCACTTTGCTCTTTCTTCTAAACACTAGGAAACAGGTTTCCAAGTGCCTGGACAGTGCAGTGGCAGCATGCTTACCCTCCTACTGAAGAGCAGTGCTGCCCATGATTTGCTGTTCCGAAAGTGCTTTGATGCAAAACAAGAATATGTTGAGGAGCAACATCTATAAGTGCCAGACATCAACAGCAAACACAGCTGTCCAGGCAGGACCCTGTTTGAGTTCTGTATGGGGGTGCCCATTTGTCATCTGTTGTCTCAGTAGTGTCTTCTTCATACACCAACACCAATGGTCTTTAAGCTCTGCAATGGCCTTTGCTGACCCAACTACTGCCCAGATGTCTTGGAGACAGACTGCATCACATAAAATTCCATGAAGACCCCTCAAAGGTCTCATTTAAAATCATTTAAAAGCCTGGTACAAGCATGAAGCGTTCCCAGGAATCCCTTCAGGACAGCAGTCCTCAGGAGGATTACACTAACCCACTTACTCAGCTATGACAGACCATGGTACAGTGCTGTGCTAATCCTCACCCAGAGATAAGGAGCTCACGCCATGGGAACGATGTGATGCCAGTGCTCTGTCAAAATGCAGTAAAAAAATGCAATGCATTATGAAGCCCAATTATGGATCAGTCCTACAGATACCTCTCAGGTAGAGCTGCTAACTACAGTGATTGACTTACAAAAGTTGAACAAGCTGTAGTCAGGCACCCACAGAAGCCCAGGGCAGGAGCTCTCTGATTGCTACGTATTCATGGCCAGCACCGACAGCACAAGTCTGCTGCTGCTGCCCCTTCTCAGCCTGTGACAGATTAAGAAGTCCCAGTTATGATGTCCCAAGCTGAGCTGCCCAGGGAGCAACAGTCTCTTGTCAGCATGGTGGGGACAAGTCATTCTGCTCCCCCAGACAAAATGGAAAAAGTTCACCCTAATTTTAATATTCAAAACATTTTCAGTTTTATGGAGGAGGGTTTGCTGATATTTCAGAAATGTGAAATTAATTGCTTCATGATCTGGTAACTAGGGAGCAGACAAGAGTTCATTAGAAAATGGGAAAGGATTGCAAAGTAGTTGCACAATTCCTACCTAACTCCTTTCCCATTACAGTTCAGAAGCTTAAACAAGGCTTCTACCACAGATCTTGTGATATAAGGTGTCTTCCAGGAATACCATCTTCTCAGGAGGTGGAGCAAGAGCTGAGACCCTCAGGAGCTAATACCAGAAGTAAAAGCACAGGTTTCTACTTTACAGACTGAAAAATGTGGGCAGTAGTAAGCCTCAAAATTCAGAAACAGGCCACCTATCAAAAATAACCACTCTGAAATCTCAGCTTTTGTTGTTGGTTTTGGAGGGTGTAGCTAAGGGCTTTTCATTGCTTAAACTTTAACCCCCAAGCACAGCGAGTACTAATCAACCTCCGTGCATGCTGCCTTGGGAAAGAAAAAAGAAATTATTGTCTCATGTAGGATAAATTTAGCATGTACATCTAAAGATAATGCTTCCTGGTCTGTATACTGGAAGGCCAGGAACAACCATAGAATTAATGTAGCCTTTCTGGTCAAGCTGTGGTTGAGGTATACAGCCCATAGCAGACCAGAGAGCCTGTCTCCTTCTCACACTAACATCGGCACTTTGCCTGAGCAGGAGTAACAGGGCTCTTTCTCAGTCAGTGGCATCTCCTCTGGGGAAATCCCACCCATCTGTATCCTGTTCCTGGGTAGCATGCTGGGTTTTGCTTTACAGTCTCTTCATCAGCTGGGGGCCAGCGCTTTTGTTGAACCCAGCTGGTCTCTTTCAGCTGGGCATAAGGCAGATAAATAAATAAATATGCAGTTGATGTTTTGAGGTAGAATTCAGAGTCTCCTTTCTTCCTCTTGTCTCAGCATTTTGCATGGGAAAAAAAAAGCCGTCAGAGATCTGGTCCCTCTATCCAGCATTTACAGATCTTTTCTGTTGCAATATTGCTACATTTCATCTACTCAGAGGCTTTGGAAGAACATGATGCCTAAAATATTTATACTTGGAGCAACAGAAATAAAGAAAAAATCCCAGTTGTAGACAGTTCTTAATCAAGTTCACTATCAGTGTTGGATGTGCTTTTTCCTAGAGAGTGTTTTTTTTTTTTTCTTAAGGGAACTATAAGGGAAGGAGCAAAAGGCCTGTTAAATAAAGCTTTTCTATCCAACTGTTAAATTGTCTGTGATTTCTCCTGGTGACAAAGCCACAGTGGGCTGGTTACAAACTCCATTATAAAGAGACAATTGTAAAGAGTCACCTTGGAAGTAATTACTCTTATCTAGGTCTTTAATTGTAAATTCATGAAATGATAATATGCTAAGCTGAAGGGTGTTTCATTTGCTGTTGAATACTGGTAATAGGATAGGATTTGCGACACCTTGTTGATCTGTGTTTACAGAACACCACTGAGCAGACAAGCTTAAGGGAAGGACCACATTTCCTTTGATAAGGGATATGCCAACTACCTTCTGATGGCCTGACAACAGGGAGGAAGGGAAAGAGCTTGCTCCCTTTGATTCAGAGATACGGGCTGTGCACAAGTCTCCATTTCATTAAAGACAGAAGATTTGCAGTCAATATCCTCCTCTTTGATATTCTTCCTCAAGAATTTCTGGAGGGAGCAGAGCAGACTAAGATGCCGATCCCTCCTTAGCCTTTCCTCCAGAAAGGAAGTGGACAGGGCATTAATTACTTTTTTTCCTCATAGCATTGCTTCTCTCCCAGCTCAGTTTCCCAAAGTGACTAATTTTCCAGCCACAACAATGCTAGTGCTGGCTCGAAGGAGGGAACGAGACCACAGCAGCTCTGGCTTACAACAGCACAAAGACGCTGTGATGCTGCATGTGCCACTGCCGGGTCTGTGAAAGTTGTGCCTATTTCAGACGTCCCATGACAGAGGTGAGGAGCTCTTCAGGGGGAATAGTAATTGCCTTGCACGCACGGGTGAGCCAAGCATACTGCGAGCAGCCCCGAAATACAAATCAGAAGCCGTCGTTGCTCTGACTAAAATGTGGCGAGAGACTGGCAGTCATTTCCAGCTGAAGAAGGGGACTTGCAGTGTAAGTCCATTCATACACACACATTCTCTCTCTCTCTCCCCTCCTCCCTCTTCCAAGAAAGTAAATGCCACATTTTTGTATTTCTTGAAATATCCTTTGTTAACATAATGAGGCCATTGACAGTAATCTCAAGTCAGCATCCTACCATGATTCTGACAATTCAGCAGCAATCTCAGTGCTCCAAGGAATTGGAAAACACAAGCAGTGCGGAAAACACAAACATCAATGTGCAAAACAAACACATTTGATGTATCAGAACAGCAACAAAGAGCCTCCAGAGACTGCAGGGAAAGCACCTATTTGCTGGGGAGAGCAAACCCGGGGGACATAATGAGCTGGTGAGGCACGGTTCAGCTTATTGGGATTCAGAAGGTAATTAAACAAGGCAAAAGTCAGCAGAACAGGGTATTACACCCTGACTTTGTTAAAGTCATCAGCACTCACCCCCACTGAGGAATCTTCTTTTTCCCTCTACCCACAATCCCAGCACATTTTATTACCAAAACCCAGGTTCACCTCACATAAATGGAGAAGTTAATCTTAAACTTGTTCAAAATGCAACTTGGAATCTTTGATTTTCTGTGTGGGAAGTATATAGAGGAAATAGAAGAAAATCAAGTAAGAAGAAGGTTAGTCAGACAGCAAAATGAAATGAAACTACAGCTGTAAAACTTAATGGATTTTTTATGTCTGGGGGAACCCAAAGAACATTCTGGTCTCCTTCCAGCAAAGGCAGCACAAAACCCCCCCACCATATGGTTCAATCAGTACATATCTGCCACAAGCTCTGCTGAAACTGGGCCTGATACCTGGGGCCAACACAGCTCTGTCCTGAGCTCAAAACAAATGTTTATTTTAACAACCAGTAAAAGAAAAGCCTACATTTGGTTGCCATAATATGCTGATTAGAATGGGGTATATCTGACACTGAAGAGTATGCCAGGCTAAAGGGTTGCTTTCAAGCCAGTATGGCTATATACTTCCTCATTTTAAGGTCCTTGGAGACAGAGTTTTGGTTGGAGACTTTGTTCCCTCTCATTTGCTTTTTCATTTTCATTCATGGCTAAATATCATCTGTGTGACTGAAAGTGGACAAAACCCACTGTTATGAGAAGTGATGTCATGGCATTTCCAGGCAGGCAGGGTACCTGGGCATTGCAGCAGCACGTTGTCTTTACTGCAGTAAACAGTGTTTGGGGATCTTTCCAGAATGACGCAGTACAGGGAACAGCAGGCATGCCCACACTGCTCTGCAAGGCCAGCACCACATGGCCAAATACATCATCCCAGATGAGGCCAGACCCTCTTTCCAAGCTTACATTTCCAGAAAATGGAAAGATCAAAGCTGTGGGAGTACTTTTAAATATAGAGAGGACTGCCGCACTCTGTTCTGCTGCATGAGAGAGGGACTTTGTTGGAGAATTAATTGCTTTTATGTCAAGAGAGTAACTTCCACTGCCTCCACCTCATTCCCAGCTATGCTGACCTTCATTACACCTTGACTCCTTCAGCCCATCTGGCTATAAATTAGGACAGACATGTTACACCCTTTCCTTCTCCTGTAATGCACATGAACATCTCAGCAGTGCCATTGGCACATAAAAGGTTTTGCCCTCTCTGTTTCCCTCCCTAGATAATGAGCCATCCATTAAGCAGGCAGATGCAGTTCTAGCTGGTGATGTATTATGTAATTTTGTGGGTGAATAACAGACAGATAGAATGGAAGATGGCGGAAAAGAAAAGCCAGACGGGGAGAATCTCAGAGCCCCAAGAGCTGTAATGTCCCCAGTGCTCTTCCCTTTGGTACATCCTCACTGCTGGAACAAGCAAGAAAACATTTGCTCCCCACAGCTCCCAAGCACCTGTACTGTATTGGGCTAACTTTAAATAAGCTTCGAAGTCCAGTCTATCCCACCAGTGCCAAGTTCCTACATCAACCAGTCCAGTCATAGGCCTCTCCTCTGGGAGTCCACCCAGAGGAATAGGGTTTTGTCTGAGATTTCTGTGTCTCATCAATCCCCCACTCTTAACTGTCACCCAGTTACTATCTCTCCACTTACTTGATTTCTTTGGTATAATGTCTACAGTGTGTTTGTGTGCTGTTCCTTAGCTTGTGCCTATATCCACCAACAGACATTCTCCACACAAAACTCATGCAAATAAGGCTGCAAACAATTCTTACTCAGGCAGTAAATATTTCAGAGGCAGTCTTCTGAACAGGAAAACAGGAATCTTGTCAGACAGGGAACAAGTGGATAAGAAGGCAAGAAGTTAAAGCATTTTTCAGACCTCAGGAGCTATGGGTAGAACAAACAGTTACAGGTTTGTGATCCCAAACATTGCTTTGCTTCAGTGCAGATCTGTGATTTGTTCTAGATGTCGGTGCAGATCCACCCTGCGTCTTCCCAGCCTTCTGATCTGAATGGCAATTTTGGCCTTGAGATGAAAAGAAAAGGTTTTTGGCTAAGTTTTGGGCAAACTGCTCCTGATCTTCTAGTTTTGTTATTTTTACTCCAGTTACTCACCCATGCCTACCCTGAAGCTGACATAAGCTTGGCTCACAGACCTCTCCTGTGGGATCCACTGGTAGCTGCCAGCCCTGCACACACACATTAAATCTTACCTAATGAATAATTACCAGGGGACTGGGACACTTCATCCTCCTGATAACAGTACTCACCTCAGGGAATGAAATAACATTTTGAGGCTGGACACAAATGCACGTAACACAAAGATGTCATGGTTTACCCTACATGACAGTCATTGCAAAGCCCAGAAACAACATGATGAAACAGGTAGGAGAAAAAGTGCCCTATGGGGCTAGACTCTGTATATTAACCTATATGCAGGAGAACTTGGTGGCAGAGCTACAGACACTTTTCTCCTTTGTACCTATTTCTTGATGCTTTAACTACAACATCTTCCTTTTTACTAGTGGTGTGTGAACCAAAGCTCAGGGTGGGGAGCTCTGTTTGCACAAGCATAGCTGGAGCAGCAAAGGTCACCCAGATTTTCAAACAGAAACTGGAAATCCAGTATAGATGTCCTGTCTCCAGCCAGGGGCTACACCTCAGCCCCCAGCCCCAAGAAAATAGATGTTCTCCTGGGATACTTAGTCCAGAGAGCTGTTACCCTGCTTCCTCTTCTGCAGCAAAAATAGGTATGAACATCTGCCCATTACATAGCCACAGACAGCCTTTACATCAAATGTGGCTGTGTCTCCCTAATCTCATTCTTATTTCAGGCTGGTGAAAAAACACTTGGCTGATTGCACTGGACTCTACTTATCCACATGCCAGAGCTATGAAATTTCTCTTTGCTCTCACCCAGCCAATCAAACAATGCATGTGCACTGGGATGTGCTGGGCCCAGCTTGAGGCTGGAGGGGCAGTTTGGTTCCCATTGTTCACTCCCACATTAGCCTCTCAAACAAAAATGCAGAGAAAAGACTGCCAAGTGGAAGAGGTCAGGGAGGCAGGCGCACACTTGTCTAACTGGATTTGCAGTGACACTTCTAACCCACATGCCAGCACGCTGCTGCTGCTGCTGCTGCAGGGTTGGTTTCCCTCCTGCCCAACAAACCCAGATTTGTATTCTGTAACATATTGTAGTCTTTGCTTCTAATTTCTTGCATGGCTGACTCCTTTGCCCACTGTGTTACAAGGGAACTTGAGTCCAAAATGTGAAAGAGCTCCCATGCAGGAGGCAGAATGATACTGGGGAAAATAATACAGGATCCTGTCAATAAAGACCACATGAGAGGAAGCATTCAGAAAAGGTGCTAAATTAATGTTATGGACAACTTTAAATTTGGATGCATTTTAAATAAGTACATAGAATACAGAAGCAAATATATTTTCCAACCTCTAAAAGGGATAGTCTATAAATAGACTTTTAAATCTATTAAAGGATCTTTTATGACCCACTAAAACATTCAGCAAATACATTAAATTATATTTATCCCTCAAACTCACCACCAAATGGCTACAGCATTACCCCAACTTCTTCCCCTTTGAAAAACAATAGGAAACAAACTGGTTTATCTTACTGTACCCGCTGCAAATACCTTTATGGCAAGGTAATTGCTAAGAGAATTGTGTTGAACAATTCATTACTTTGTTACAGAAACATTTGTCGTGCCCTTTGGAGACAGTAGAAGAGAATTCTCTGGTGGCCTTTGAAAAATGAAATCAGTGGCATTATTCAGAAGCCAAATTCAAAGTTTAAAAACAGATTTAAGAAAAGTTTCCTATGCCTCCTGAAAAAGAGACAATCTGCACTTTCACCATAGCCGAGCTAGATTATTCCAGTCCTCTTAGACCATTAATGATTTGTGCCTAATGAGCACTTGGAGCAGTGATTCACTGATGAAAGCGCTGCAGGGCTCCCTGTCCTGTGCACAGCCCTGTTCTCGTCATCACAGCAGTACAGGACATAACACTGTGGGCTGCCTGCACTGGAGAGAAGATCATGAGTTTGATTGTGTGCTACACACAAAGGGAGAGCCATTATCAGACGCTGCCTTGCCAGGCTGCATGAAAAACCGCCTCTGCAAATTGCATAATGCCCCTGGATATTCCCAGCAGTGCTGTGGCAGGCCCACGGGGCTGGCGCTTGGACAGGGAGGAAGTCGGATCTCCTCCCTCCCACCTTCCCTCCCAGCATGGGAAAGCTCAGGAGAGCTGTTATGTAGGCAAAAAACCC
The DNA here is from genome assembly GCA_013389985.1 of Dryoscopus gambensis. NCBI lineage: Eukaryota > Metazoa > Chordata > Aves > Passeriformes > Malaconotidae > Dryoscopus > Dryoscopus gambensis. The sequence continues at coordinate 93,213 of WEIT01028904.1, forward strand.
CCTCACTTATCTCCTGGGAAAGAGCTGTGCTGCTCTGGGGTGACGTCTGACGCACAGCGTTGTGGTCACGGATCAGAGGGAAGTCGGCATGGTGGGAGCCTTGGGAAGCACCTAGAGAGGGAAACGGGAGAGGCATCACACTTGTTCTCCTTGAGTGTATATCACATCCCTGTCTCTCATCCTGTGCTTGTCCTGTTCACTGAAACACTGCGTCCCAGTTTTGATCAGTGCCATGCATTACAACAGGAACCCATCTAAAGGACAGGAGAATGCTGTAAGCACGAAGCCTGTCTGTGCTGCAGAGCCCACCTCACACAGTGCAGAAGAGCTGCGGTTCAACAACACAGAGAGGCTGGTGTGTGTGATACCTTGTTCCTTGCTGTTCATGGGCCGGGTGAGTACCTGTGCCTGCACCAAGGACGGACAGGAAGAGGGGCACAACTAGGGCAGAGGGAAGGGGCTGCTCGATTGCCTGAGAGGTACTGTGAAAATGCAGCATGAGAGTGAAATATCCAAGAAGCACAAAATTCCCACTGGAACGGCAAATGGTGATATTCCCAGCCGTTGTTGAGTGGGAAAGATTTCACCATGAGCAAATGTGACCACGATAAGCAGCATGTGTGACGTACCCAGCTTCATTTCCCTTGCCTGAGAATCCATATGCTTGGAATGCCTCCTCCTCCACCTCCTCCTCCTCTGCCTCCTCCTCCACTCTTGCTGGTGGCACCAGGGATTTACAAGGCAGCAGGGAGCATTTCCTAATATTGGTTGGGTGTAACTTTCCAGCATGACTGTGCTATTAACTGTGGCAAGGGGAAGAGCACAAGTGAGCAGCATGGGAGAGCACTTCAAACCCTGGAGATGAATGATAAGTGACATTATATCGTTCTATGAATGCAAAATATATGTTTGAAGCTTGCAAGACTATTGTTATAGACATTTCTGGGTTTATTAGAGAAAGGGAAAGTTATATAGAAAAGTGAAGATATGTAGAAAAAAATGAGATCTATGTAAACAAGACAGAAAGGAGCTGGGACTTAATGGAGTTAGAGTTAAAAAAGAGTTTTAAATTAAAGACAGGGCAAGGGAGAGGTGTGGAAGAATGCAGTTTGATTGAAGCTCTCAAACCTCTCTGTTAAGAAAAAGGATAGGACAGAATGTAATGGAGATGAGAGGAAACAGAAAAAACAGGTCTTTGTAAATAAAGCCCTAATTAAGTAAGATGCACGTGCACACACACACAAAGCACACAAAAATAGTAGCTAGTCCACAACCACCTTTAAAACCATTTTTGTACAATGGCAGTGATCTGAAAATAAGGGAAGATAAACTACGATGCCAGAATTCAAATAAGGATATGAGCAATCTACGTATCTGGGAAACTTTCTAGAAAAAACTAATTAGTAAAATACTATTAGACCAGGTTTAAACAGTAGAAAAGTCAGAACAGTTCATGCCAGAGAGAGAAAGATAAAAGTGACTCAAGTTCTCAGAAGAACTACATAGACTGAATATCAAGCTAAATGTTTGGCTTTGAAAAGGGATATCACATAGAAGTGATGAAATTCATTGAAATCAGTAACTAAAACCAGTAAAGGACTTTTAGATTACATCAGATTATTTAAAGACACTATACAGCAGACATCTCATCAAATAAAAAATTATTCAAAGCAAAAAGAAAAAGTAAGCCAAAATGAGTAAACCATGTAACACTTCTGAGATATTAAAATAATTTCTTTAAAAGATAGGGAGTTAAGGAAGACGCAAAAGAGCACAGTCTGACAAAGTGGATGTGAAAGAACAATAAAGTACACGAAAATGAAAAGCAACTCACTAAAGGCATAAAATGGAATGATAGGACATTTTCAAGCCCAGCAGCAGCAGGAGGCTGACAGAGTTCATGAGGTCCATGGATGGAAAGGAGTACATGAGAGAGAGGACATAGTAGAAAATCAAATTAAATTTATTGTGTAGCTGTTCCCTCTGGAACTCAGGTGCTGAATTACTCTTTAAGGAGGATCAGTCTTATAGGGCACTTTCATGACACCTTCAACAGCACCAGGCTGAGGCCCCTGTGACTTGGTCAGGATCTCCTGCCGCATTCCTTGTGTAAGTGCTGGTCCTCTGATCCCATGGCTCGGGCAGTGAAGGCAGACCCGAGCAACTCACTGAGGGTAAGGGCCATACTGCACACAGCCTGGGATTCTAGAGACTCCCCACCTCAGTGTTATGAACTACCAGCTTCCCCAGGGAGAAGTCTGACGAGGGTCTTCCAAGATGAAGGAGTGTGGAGAGCACACCCATCAGCTGGAGTCTTAGCCCAGCACACAACATCAATGGACCTTGGACTGGGTCTCCTTGACAAAAAGTGGTCAGGCACTGGGGCACCCCAGGACTGTGTCTCAGCCATAGATGGGTGCACTGCTGCACACAACAGGCAGCAAATCTCACCCTGCTGAGCACAGAGCCAGCACAACCCATCAGGTGTCCTCACCACACTGTGTCTGGGTGGCACTCAGCAGGTAAGGAGGATGTGGATGTGACATTTCTGGGCTGTGTGGTTAGAGACAAAGCAGGTGGACATCAGTCAGCCCACTGAGGTGATTCCTGGAGTCTGCTAAGGGCTGGTATCCTTTACAGAGCTGACAAAAAGCTGTGTTGTGCTATCCAAAGGAAAAAGAGATTTTGTACTTTATCCAGACCCAAGATTAGGATTCTCTGAAATCAATCACAGCCAGAAATACAAACAGATGACTATCTGACGTGCTAACACTACATTAAAAAAAAAAGATTATGAGCCTTTGATGATTGCCTCTTTTCCTGAAATTTGGTTATTTGGAATTTCCTAGCCACATGGATCTCCCAAACCGAAAAGTCAAGTGGTGGATTTCTTTTCCAAGTGTCAGCATGCTGTGTCTCAGACACCACAGACTTTTCAGGGAGGTGTGGTTGGAAACACTGTCTCCTTTCCACCCTAGCCAAGCTCCTGAGCCACGCTGGTATGGAGGACAGGTATGATCAGTGCTCAGATTCTTCTGAGTAAAGGTAGAAATCTTGGCAAATGCTTTGGATGCACTGGGTGCTTTATTCCTAGCATGTCTTCCTGAAACATCGCATGGTCCAGTCATGCCATATGGTCTAACAAACAAGCTTAAGGTTTAGAGTGTTGTTACTTTTTCAGTCAGACCTCAGGTCACCATCCCTTAGGCCTTAGGCACTTTGAAGCTCATGTATGCAATTAAATCCAGTTAAATAAAGGCTAAAATCCATCTTGTCTTTATACCATCTTGAGTACTGAGCTGAAATAAGCTAGTGTTGTGTTTGCATTTTTCAGTGATCTCCACAGTGGAGATCAAATACATCCCATTTCTCATGCTGGGATTAATAAGTGACTCCTGGCTCACAGAACCTTTCAGCTTCCATGATGCCAATGCATCCAACACTCTGATTTCCAAATATTTTAGCCACTTGCATGGCTGCCATTACTGCAGCATCTGATTAGTCTCAGCCTCTAATGTGTCTATACCCATCACATCTCTGTGAAGACAGCTGCTCCTTTGCCAAGAGTACAGACGGACAGCTCTGGGCCAGAGAAGGGAATACGTATCTCGCACTGTGGCAGACACCTTCCAGCTCCTTGGAGTCCTTGGCTGCTGTCACAATCACTGCACCAACTTTTTTTTCCTGTTTCCCCTCTAGCAAAAGACATGGGCCAAATCCCACTGGCATCTATGAGCATCTTACCATGGACGTCACAAACCTTCTACTGACTTCAGCAAACTTGGCTGAAACCTAATTGCTTCTGCCAGCCTTCCTGTGTTCCTGGACTTTGGAAAGTAACTGCTAAGGACAGAAATAAATCCTTTGTTTACTCTGGTAACTGGAGAGCTGCTTTAACCTCTGGCTAAAAACAGGTGCATTTTCCTATCAGGTTCATGAGTCACTTGTCCCAGGAAAAACTGGTGAACTTGGAAAGCCCAGTGCTCATGGAAAAACAGGAAAGGATGACTTTTTAATTGAAAAAAGTGGCAAATCATAATCTGGTTTTCCTGGGTGGCTTTTTTCTTTTCAAGTCATGTTAAGTCATTGGTTTAACACGGCTCAGGCCTGTTCCCTGCAAATTCCTGGTATTTTAGCATCACATCCAGTTTGGGATGGAAAACACTACTGGTATTTGACTCCTACAGGAAACAGCAGGTGTAATGTGTGACTACATAAACAGCACAGGCAATTAATACCTCCGTAACAGATTTTGTGCTTGGTCCAGCATAATCAGGTCTTTCAGCACAGGTACTTGTATCTCTTCTCTTCTCTTCTCTTCTCTTCTCTTCTCTTCTCTTCTCTTCTCTTCTCTTCTCTTCTCTTCTCTCTCACTTTTCTACAGAGCTGTTTTCACAGAAAACAGCATTGCTTCTCACATACCATCTGGTCTGGAACAGCCAAGGAATACTTAAAAGGTGACCTTCAAAGTGACTTCTTTTTGATGAATTAAAAAAAAAACCAAACAAAACCAAACCGGCAATATTATTCTTCTCCAATTTTAACACCAGAAATTCAAGTCTTACCACCTTGTTTCCCACAACTGTAGACTTATGATGACATCCTGGGAAGCTGCTCAGGGGATATTTCTCCATAGCACAGTTAACTCGTGTTCTGACTCAAAATAAAATCAGTGGCTCTTGCCATACACAGAAGAGAAACTTCTGACAGGCCAGAGTGTGCTCCCAGTCCAGACCAGATCACGTGGTTGGCTGTAGAGTGCACAACTTTGGACTGGACCTTACCTGTTTTACCCTGTGACTGCACACAGGAAAACGAAATAAAAATAATTTAAATTCTGGTGACTCTCCAGTGCACCTCCTGTAGGTCCTCTGTGGCAGCCAAGTGGCAGCAAAATAATCACACAGCCTCTGAGCACCAGAGAAGTCTGGCTCTGTGGTCAGACACACACAGATTAAGACAGCATCATCCAGGTCACAGAAATATGGACAGGTCTCTGCTTGAGATGGGGCCAGGTTAACTGTGCAGTAAAATCGAAGCTTGGTGAGGGAACTGATTTTTGTGTTACATCTCTGATGGTTTTGCTAAAAATGCCTCACTATGTTAAGTGTTTTTGAAATTAGGAGGAGTCACCCGGTCCCTGTATGGCAGGGATGTTCAAAACAGTCTCCTCTTCATGTCTGTCCTTTGAGGAAGTTCAGTGCATGAATGGTAAAGAGAAGACTCAACATTCTTAGCCCTGTAAATTAAGTGGGTAAGTATATCTTTGGTGTAATGGAGGAAAACATACATAAGCCCTCTCAAGAGAGATATGCAGAGCAGCATGACCAAAGCATCTCTCCCTTTACAAAAATCAAAGGCTTTCTTTGTTTGATATAATAAGCCACAAATATTTCCAGTTCCTGCCCATCCCCACCCCATTCCTCCTTCTCCCCCTGCCCTTTCCCACTTCAGGTCGCTTGAAATGACACCGGCACTACTTACAAAACCAGCAGAAAGTCTATTACTCACACATATTATTGCGGGGCTCATTTTTAACCTCTTCCAGCTGCACAGTCAGCTGGCTCAGTAAGACCTGTTCCTCTAGGCAGTTATCAAGTGACAGCTTTCCATTCCTGCCATGCGTGATTTGGAGGATCCTGCACCAAGCAGAGTCTCACAGAGCTGCACAGTGTGCTCATGTCCCATCCTGAGGCTACACTTGGACAAAAGAAAGAGGCCAGAGGACTACAGAAGCCACATGTGCCCAGAGAGCTGCAGGGATGGATGTCAGAGGGCAGGTGAGATGAGTGCAACACATACATCTGAGAACAGTGGCATTAATTTGGTGTCACTGTGAGTCTTAGAGTCTACAGGAAAGGTGCCAATGTCACAGCCAGTGCTTATTCACCATGACTGAAGGCGGTGTCAACAGGTTCTTGGAGAGCAGAGCACTGGCCAGCATCTGTCCATGAGCTCTCCAAGGAGGAGAGCACTGGCCATTATATGCCCATGAGCCCTCTGGGGACCACCGACTCCAGACTTGGAGAAGCAGACACCAGCACACACTGTACTTGCTTCTTGCTGTCAGAGAGGATCTGCAAAGCAGAACTAAACCCTGGTGGGACACTTATCTGAGTCAGTTGTTGCTTGGTTCATGCAGGGACCCACAGCCTTGCAGTAGCATCACCTGCCACCAAAGGCATGGGGACAAGTGTCATGTGGGGCCCCACAGTGTGGGGTAAGCCCAAACAAAACAGATTCTGCTCCTCTCTCAGTGTCCAGCCAAATGCTCTAGCTAATCCAGCTTGCTAGCCCTGCAAGCTCAGAAAAATGTGAAATAAAATAAAATTTATAAAAAGGGATGAGCAGGTATTTTCTAGGATAACAATTTAACTAGCTCATTCAAAGCATTCAAGGAGCACCATTCAAGGAGCTGTTTAAATGGTGGGAGAAGGTGACAAAGACCAGGATTGTCGGGGGCGGGCGGGGCGGGGCGGGGGGGCGGTGCGGAGATCTTCTGTCTGGTGATGGGTAGCTGCTACAATGCCTTGCACTATGACAAGAGCCGCACACCTCTAGGCTGTGAGGGAACAGCCACTTGAAATTGCAAATATCTGAGCAAGACAGGCAGTCCCTGCCCTCTCTCTGGCTCCCTCCTTCAGCTTTCCCTGCAGCGGTACCCTGTGTCCCCACAGCCACAGGACAAATGCTGGCACAGGGGAGAACAGATTAACACCGGATCCAAGTGTCTGTGTGCCATCTGGCTATAGCAGGAGTCTAACAGCAACAAGGAAGAAAGATTTATATCTTGCTGAGAAACATTTTATAAAGCATGTGAAGTTTGTCAAGCCTCTTTCTGGAACTACATCCTGTGGACTTTTAAATTGAAAAGCAATTTTCTCCTTTTCAGTTGAAGAAGAGGTATTACCACAGATATGACCAGCTCTGAGAAACACCCCTAACTGAGGAAAGCCCCAAATGTAAATATTTTTCCCATAGGTGTAGTTTAGAACAGAATAGGATTAGAAAACCATAAGAAAAAAAAAATCAAAACAACCAGGTTGGTAACGCCTGTGTAGGCAGTGAAGTCTCAGCCTGCAGCCCTGCTTCCAGCAGCCAAGCTCATGCAGGGGAGTAACCTTTCCAGCTAGATAAGTCTGGAAGGACAGATTTTAACAATTAACTTGCCTAAACAACAGCTCCAGCACTGCTAGCCCAAACTGTGTTAGAAGTCAAGAGCAAAATTCAGTAGAGTATATGAAACAGAAGCAGCAATGGAACCACGCTCAGACATAAAAGCGACCATATGTTCTACTTTAAAATAATTATTCTGATCTCAGCTGTCCTCAACACCACTAGTAAGAAAGCTGGTTACGTTATTATGTGTGTCTTCTATGAGAAAAGAAATATAACTACTACTGAAAATACCTACTTCCGCAACAAAGTAATAAAGGTTTCTCAGTTCTTCTCCACATTCCTGAGCCCTGTGGGATTAGTTCACCTTTAGGGCAGTCAACATAAGATGCTCTGCAAGAACAAACACAATTATTTCTAGTTGTCAGCTTTGGGGCCAGTGCATTCCATGGCCAGCTCAGCCTGTTTTGAGTCCATCTACCCCAGACACCACAAACCAGGTGTGAGAACCCATTTCTGCTTCCATCACACTCCTTGTTAAGCTATCACCATCTCTCCTATAGGCAGGGAAAGGGGACTGGTCAAAAACAGGATGAAAGATGTTTCTGCCTTACCAACACTACAGACTGAAAGTGCCAGAGAATAGGAAGGCGATATTTTCACAGCAGAGAGGAGAAGAACGTCAATAATACAGAAAAATACACCCTGCAGGTTTTGTGGTACCAGTGCTATAACATGCATTTCTGGGCCAGCTAATAATAGCAGGTATTGATAAACAGAGGGCTGGGACTAGGACAGTGGACACGCACTGGACAGTGAGTGGGGAATGTGATGACGACAAACGAAAAGCTGATGTGGGAGGAGGAAGGAATTGATTAATATGAGAAAATTAGGAGCATGTAGTTAACGCCACTATCATCTGTCCACTTGCAGGTGAAGGCCAAAAGTGGGCAGACCGGCCAAGGTGACAGCCTGGCTGCAGGAGATCTGGGGAGTTCATCACCACAGAGGTCAAGTGTCAGGGGAGGGACCATGGTTTGATGGGAGGAAATGGCTTCTGTTTCTACAGGCTCAGTTTAAATGAACGCAGCTTAAAAGAGCACAGCTCCCACACCCATCAGTCCAGTGCCAGACCAGGTGCTGTCCAGTCCCCAAGGAGGAGAGGGAAAACAGCTTTATCTCTGCCATGTGCCCCCAACCCTGCAGGATGCCCAGGGCCAGGCTTTTACACAAATGCTGATTTAACAGGATTCTCCACCCTTTGCAGAATCTGGGCCTTCAGGGATTCCCCAGGGTGAGGCCATGGCAAAAAGAAGAGATAAAATCCAGCAATGGGGAATCTCACCCCCAACCAGGAGAAGTGCCACAGTCTCTCTGCATGCCTGTTGAGTGCTCTTCCTGGGAAGTAAATTGCTAGTAAATAAATCAACACATATGTCAAGGCTTGATTTGTTTTTTTCCAATCTTTTCAAGCACTTGGTAGCTATGAAGGGGGATGGGCTGATCTAGTTTTTGTAAGGAATTAATGAAATCTTGTACTTCTTGTTTACATGTCAGGCTCTGAGGAGCCAGTGCTGAGCCCAGAGTGTGCACAGCTATCAGTGGGCTTCAAGCAGGTTGTGACAATCACTGGAGGGGAGACAGAGTCAGAAAAAAATCCCTTGTGGATTCCTGAAATGGCCACTGGCTGATGTGATCCTGAGGTGACTAATAATGATTTGGACTTACTTGACTCTCTGTGGCTTTACTGGAAAGTTAACTGCCCCGCTGCCAGCATAAAGAGGCTCCTTCCCCTTGCGGGGTTCCAGGGAAATACAGAAGCAGCTCAAAATAACAATTTACTTCAATGCTGTAAATGTCACAGCAAGGGTCATGGGAGGGGGAAGTAGGGAATTTAATTTGATCTGTGCTGAAGTGTCCTAACTAGATGGTGTTCAGATCTGGCAGCTCAAACAGACCCCACAATACATAGGGCCAAGACCAGAGAACAAAAACACAGTGAAATGGAGAAATTTAACCAATCTCTGTCAAAGCACAGTGCAAGCTGGGCCTTACTGCACCTTGCTCTTGCTCAGCTTTGCTAATTATCCTTCCTGGGTCAGTCAATTGTTTGCTTGGCTTTAAAATATTATTTCCCTGGTCTCTGGTCGAAACCTATTACGCTTGTTCTCCAGGCTTCACGGAAGGCATTATCAGCCTTCCAAACCTCCTGCATTCCTCCTTCATACTCCTGTTCCTGCACCACATCATCTTCCGCCAGCCCAGAGGCATCAATTAGAGGATAATCCCAGGGCACTCATACAGTGCCATGAAGAAGCTGCCGTGTCACCTCCTCGCACCACTTCCTCAGCACTCATTCCTGTGATCCCCATTTTGTTGGAAGGGAAGAGCAGGAAAACAAATGTGACCTGTGCGCCTGTAGGACCTGCTGCAACTATTTGCAGCAGCTCTTTCTGTCAAATCAGTAAAAGGAACTGGCAGAAAGGGGCCTGATATTCCAGTTGTGCCAGCCACTGATGAGAGGAGCAATTGATCCCAAATGCAAATACAAATGTTACAAAATAAGCAAGAGTCAGTTGTCCTTAAAAAAAGTTTGCAATCAGAAAATTGCATTTTTTCCTTTCACAGTAACGAGTTTGAAAACGGAAATAAATTTGTCTGCTGAATCATCTGAAGGTGCTTAGTCTGCATATTTCTCAAAACAATACTGGGATATTTTTAAAAGTTGGAGAAGAGAAACACAACCAAGCTGTCCCCTTCTACCCCTTTTCTAAGAATCCTTACTTGCATTATCAGCAGAGGTATGGACAACATACCAGAGGAATTCAGTAAGCTCAGAAATGTTACACTTTTTCTATCAATTTAATTTTCCAACATGAATCTTTTCAAGTGGGATAAAGGAAAAATTCTTGTTTTTTCCCTTAAGAAACAAATAAACAAAGAAGCCACCCACAAAGCATAACATGACAAATCATGGTTTCAAAGTGAGCATTTCATGTAAACCTAATGTCTAGTTTTGTGAAATTGCTCCTGAGAAAAGCTCCAAGCTACAAACAACTCAATCATAACACTTTCAGACCTGAAGTTCTCAGGATTCATACTGTTTTGGGACTTTTGCATTTTCCCCATCCCTCATTTCCTACTTTACTATAGCAAATATTTCAGGGAAGTGTTTAAATGCAAGTAAAAATCTGCTTTCAGAGCTAACTGTAGTTTTCAAGTACACAGTAATGAGTAGGGAGAGGAGAAGGATCTATCTTGATTTTTTTGCAGCTTTGTCCTGAATCACAGCAAGCAGATGGGTAATTTCAAGCAGAATGATTTTTATGTCTGATGAAGAAACACACAGAACAAATGAGAGCAAAAGCCAAGTCTCCTGCATAGCAAGTCCCTCCTATGGCAGTCCTCAAAAGGGACCATGAAAAGCATCCCTGCCCTTGCAGACCCCTCACAGATGGTCAGAGCACTTCAATGACACTTCATAGCTATATGCACAAAATTTATAAACCTGTCCTTTCCTTCATGGACAATCAAGAATGGATGAACAGTGAAAGGCAAAGCTCTTTTTCACTCTATTAATGTAAACGTGGCCAATTCTATTTTTCTTGCGCAGAGACTCTGTGTTCCTGTACTCAGTGTGCAAAGAGGACAGTGCAATGTTATTCTGACTTGCTCTTTACCTCTTTCCAAGTGGCTGTAATAGGGAATAAACATTTATATGAGTACATCTTGCTCTACTCTCCAGTATTTCCTTCAACCCCTTTGCCATGACTTACTTAAACAATTATTTCTACACTTAGACAATCCTGATGCTAACTGACTCACCTGTACCAATTAAACAATTGTAAAGGGATTATCTCCATTTAATCCTTGTTGTCCTATCGATACAAATTAGAGCAGCGCTTGAAACGTGCACACAAGCCAACTCAACCTTCGTGTTTAACTCACAGTCTTCTTGCTTGTTGTTCTGTGGCCTCTCTGGCCTTAATGAATATATTCCTACTTTTTCCAGTTCCAAAACTGAAACATCACATCTGCACTGGTACAATTAATTTGCTCTTATCCTGTGCCTCCTCATATTCCCTTCTCCACCTGTGTCTGCTCTTTTATCAGCTACCCAGACTGCACCACCCTTTTACTGTGCAAATACCTCCAAGCATCTCGCACAGAGGACCACAGGTGGGTTGGTACCCATCCACTCAGAATAACCAGAGGCTCCATGAGCTGCTGCTCTGCTGGACACCCATTCCAACCAGGGCATGGAAAGGAAATAATTAGTCCACAATAGCAAGGCCTCTTTTGACTACTAATATTTCTTGAAAATTTGCATATTTAGGAAATAAAGGCAACGACCACAGCCTCTCCTGTGTAGCTCTTCCCCTTTCATGTGTTACATGACATGCATTAGACTGCAAACTCTGTGCAGTGTCTCTGTTCCCAGTCTGACATGGTGAATTTCCAACTTTGATTTCAGCCTTAGTGACATGATAGCAAATAACCAGTAACAAATAAACCATAATAAATTTCCCTCATTTACTGAACATATCCAAACCAAACAGGTTGCACAACAAGCACCCCTTGTGATTACGTGATACTCCAAGATTTCTCTGAACCCAGAAGGAAACAACCTCTCTATGGCACCACCTGTGCTCCACCCACCACCTCTACTTTCAGAAAATAATGGGCAGTGAGTGAAAATGAAAAGGTTAATTTCTCTCTGTCTCTGGCTAACCTTTCCAGGCTAGTTTCCTCTCAGACTCCAGCCCATCGGAGGCATGCGAGGTGAAGGATAGAATTACACACTGGGCATGTTTCCTGTACTTAGTGGGTGGATAGAGCACAACTTCCGCACTAATAATGTCAAGGTAATTAGGACATCCTGCAAAACCTGTAACAGGGAAGAAATAACCATTGTTTATTGTCATTTCTATTGCTGAGGTGGTGGGCTCCCCTGACAGCTCTTCTTACCTTTTGGTTTGAGCCCATCTCTACTTCAGCAGATGCACAACTGGGCCAAATAAAAGAACCCCAGAATTCACAATATGGACTTGGCCTAAAGTCTGATTTTTTTTTTCCAGCACCATCATTTCTCCCAGCCCTGTCTAAGGGTCTGAAGCAGTCATTGAAACTGGCACCTCTATCCCTCATAAAGTCTCTGGGCCACTGGGCTGCAGAAACACTACTCTGGCTCAGTGATGAATTAATTTATGCAGTGTGGCCAATTCCAACAAGATGGATCAAGATCAAGTGTTGCACACCTCCTTCTTCCACAAAGCAGACTCTAGTCTGATGGTCAGGACAGCTCTTGGGCAGATGAGTCAGGGCTCCAGAAAGGCATCTCTCTTGAGAAGAGCCCAGTGTGCAACAGCTCGTTACTGGGGTTCTGTCTCCTGGATTCTGCTGGAAAGGAATGTTTTTTGCTTGACTCTTGAAAGAAATGGCACCAGTACTGACCTTCAAGTGTGGCAAAGCCCAGCAGCCCCTACTTGGGCCACAGGATGGGGTAAAATTTAAATTATTCTTCTCAGTTTCCTACTGACTCCCTTAAAAAGCTCCTTTATTCAGTGTGGGCTTTTGGTAGATGCTCTTTAGAGGAGGGGAGATCTTCCTTTGCCCTTTGGGAAGGCAGATTTTGGAGAGAAGTAACAAACTTTCTTTGAGGCCAGTGAATATAGCTGGGGAAAAAAGCAGGGAATTTTGGGTAACTGAAACTTTTTTTAGTTTCTCTGTTTCACGAGAATTTTAGCATCAAACTACTGACCCTGTGTCTTTGCTATGAACTGCCTCTCCTCTTACTAAAAATACACCAAGGACAATATGGCTGCATACTGGGAACCAGTTGGATGTGCAGCCCAGGCTCCTGCCTAGGGCTCCACTGTGACCAAGGGGAATGGATGGGAAATAAGACAGCTGTGAGAAAAATACACAAGCCTTTGCCTCTAAAAAAGAAGGATCCTTTTCTTGTCTTTTCTGGCTGCATTCATCACAGGCTGTGCTGCACACAGATGCCAGCACAGCCTGTCCCATACCACAGGAAGCATCTACGTGGTCAGATGCAGACAGTCATATGGTACCTCTGCCTTGCCAGAGGGCTGGGGGCTGCTGGGCTCCTGAAGCCATTTAGATGCATTAGCAGGGACCATCTCAGGACCACTTAAGAACTTAAGACTGTGCAGATGTACTCTGGCCAGGCGCTGCTGGACACTAATTCATGCATGCACTGCCCAGCTAAACTGACCTTCTGTCCATACTGGAATACAGATAATGATCTGTTAAATTATTGCTCTTTCCTTACATAAGGTTTCCTGGCTGCTGGGTGCTGATGTTTGTAAGCACTTAAAGGAAAGCAACATTGATTTTTCCTCAGGTGGAGAATTTCAGGATGCTGTGTGTCTCTTGTTTACTTTACCAAACCTATTTCCAAGAGTCGTGGTTTTGCACACATTGCAAGCACAGCCTGCATCAATATCCTGGGGGGAACTGTGATTCTAATTAATGACAGAGTCGTTCTAAAGGTGTGTCTATTAAGCTTGTACATAAGGGCACTCTGCTAGGAAATGTCCCTTCCCTCTCACATGGCATGTTGCCATCTGCAAAATATATTGACAGTAACGCTGAGCCTAAATTATAAAGTGCAGTGCTGCTGGGCTTGTGGGGACAGCTACATGTTGTATATCCTGTCTGAAGGGCCTTGTGTGTAACAAAATTCTGCATTTGCTTTTCAGAACTGCCACATTTTCAAATTTCACTTGTGATTGTCAAAAAATTCAGTCAGTAAAAGAAAGCTGTGTATTTCAGATGTGAGGGAGAGGCAAGGAAAAAGGTTCTTGGGTCCTCAAATAATTAAAGTTAACTCTGGAAGAGTCTGAAAAAGTGATACTGTGAAAATAAGTAATAGTCTACACAAGATTGCTAGCAATCAGAAGATAATGGTTGTTTGTAATAATGCTTTTCACCCTACAAAATAGCCGTGGTACCTAAAAGCTGGTCTTCACTCAGAACTTACTAATAATTATACTTCTAAAAATACCAGTATAGCTCTGTTTGGACATGCTTATTTCAAAATAAGAAAATTCATATAGGGTGGAAATACATGTGTAACATGAAGTATAATTATTCTTGTAAAATTCCCTGCCCTCATTAATAAAAACCCCACAATTTGTCTGGCTCATCATAGGTACTGGTTTTAGAAGCAATCTCTGACCTGCAGATAAAAGAAAGAGCACATCCACCCAAAAAGGCGGGTCCCACATCCGGTGAGCTTCCCTCAGATGAGAACCAAAAAGCTGAGACTTACAGAAAAATCCACCTTTCCACAAAAGTCTGGAAGGAGGAGTTTGGTGGCTGAAGTGGCTAAGTAGCAGCAATGCCTTTGGTCTAGGTCACTGTTTCCTCTTCACTGCTACAACGTGGGAACAAAGCTGTGGGATAACTGGGGGTGGGAGAGCTGCAATGGTTGGTCTGGGCAGTGCCTTTTCCTCAGAGACTGAGAATTTCATATACACAGCAGCCTGTGCCTCTCAGCCTTCTGGAGGAGTGCAGGCCAGCAGAGGTTAACAACTGACCCTAACCCTTGTGCCTGGGAGTGAGCTGAACTGAGGCAGAGGCAGCAGAAATCCCTGCTGACAACTCCAGAAGGATCACCTAGTGATAGACTTTAGCTGTACCCAAACTCTGAACAATGTCCTCCCTGCTTGCCAGTCTTGCTAGGCCACTGAGAAGTGAGGGTTTCATGGGGCTCCAGGATTTTCCATCCAGCCGCTGGACCTGGGGGTCATCTGTGAGCAGTCCATGACCATTCCCTGCCTCAGCGCTTTGCTGAACTCACCCTGCCATGACACAACTTTCATGGCTTTCAACCACTTCCTTCACAATGCTGCCTCATGGATATCCCCACGAGGAATGCCATTTCCTTTACTAAGCTTTTCATGCTATTTCTAGTCATGCCCAATTAGCTATTCTCCTGTCTGACTTATTCAGCCTTTGAAGACACACAGCTCCTAAGAGAGGCAGGTGCCAATAAGCACTCTTATGTGTCCAGAATTAAGACACTTAATTGCTGCAGGACTTCAAATCCCAAGCAACTATTAATATCCATGAAAGAAATGTTACCTTTTGCCCTAGAGACTCTCCACTACTTGTTTGTAGGAGAGGGCTTTTGAAAAAAGACAGAGCTGTCATGGCCTGGATACAGATCAGAGTCAGTTCTGCTCATTGACTGCCTTCAGTTCCTCCCCCAGCCAACTTTCTAACAGAGAGAAGCAGCTGCCCAAGACTCAGAGTTCTTCAGACGTTGATTTAATCTGTGCTTAGAGGTGTGTCTTCCCACAGGAACTTGGATATGTTGGATAGATGTAAAGAAGAGCTTCTGGTGGAGGGAGTTTGGAGCAACCCTGGTGCTCCAAACCCTGGTGCTATCCACTCACAGCTGCTGGAAGAGAGCAGGACAGGACACAGTGAGTGGAAGAAACCTACAAAATAATGCTGGTCATAGGCTTTGAACAAGATGTTGTGAATTGCCAATGGAAACCCTTCAGGAGAGAAGTAAGTCATAGAGGGAGAGCCTCAAAGCAGGCTACTGACATCCCCCAGCTGTCAGGGAGGAAACAAATGCCCTTCATTGTGCAGTGCCATGCAACCAACACATTGGCATCTGGGGATGAGCATCATGTCAGGAAAGGATGTCCAGAAGGGATGACTGGTGACAAGCAAAAAACCTCAGACACCTTGTAAAAACCTTATTTCGAGGTCCTCTCCCGTTTTGCATGGTTTTTTAGGCCCATGGATGGATCATGTTGCTTTACCCGATGCTGTCTGATGAAGGAGACCAGTTTGAGCACTCAGAAACTGCACAGAGCCTTGCTGAGTGGCTGAAACCAGCATAGATAACCCATGCTGGAGCTCAACCCAGATGCATTGGGACTTTCATCAGACAATGAAAGGTCACACAAAACACGTACAATCTTCTAACACCCTCAGAACAGAGGTAAAGTGTTTTCTCTTCACAGTGCAGCTTTGTATAGCTTCAGTTGATGAGAGAACCTTAAAAGTGTTCTTCTCATAAAAGCAACCACAGAAGAGATGTTTCCCATTTCAGTTCTCAGTCTGCAAACAACACAGAGCTCAGACTTTGCTTATGAGACATCCTGGATATCAGGAATGAGGTAAGTCTACTAATTCCCCTAAATCATGCATCCCAGCCCTTCAAAGAAAACAGCACTCTCACTAAGGACATATTGCTTACACTATCTTTCCCATGCAGAAGAGAAGCAAAGCCACTCCTCACCAGGTGACCCTCTAAGGGACATTCTGTCCAGACTTACTGACAGACCTCCACCCCACCTCCACAGACATCTTGTATGATCTTGCACTTCACAAGTGCCTTGTCTCAAAACTAAGGGCTTGGAGGATACAACAAATAGCAGAGATTGCCTTTCAGCCCCGCATGGGATACTCATGAAGTCATGTCTGCACTGAAAAGTAGTGTCGATTGTGTTTTTTTCACCCTCAAACAATCCTTTGACTTGATCCTAAGCCAGCCCCATTCCTGCCAGGACACAAGTGTGTCCCAGCGCCATCTAGCCAATGTGCCTTAGAAACACACAGCAGCACCTGAAGAGCAAACCCCATTGCAGAAGTTATCCCTAAAAACACAAACCTCTCACCACCGAACCCAACACCCACTGCTGCACTGCCAGCTCTGGGCCCAACCTAAACCTTGCTAAGTTTGTGAAAGGCCTCTTGAATTAAGTTGATCATGGTGTTCGGCACCACTCAGAGACTGAGTTTCCATGCCTTTGCTACTAAAAGCAAAAAGATAGCAAGGAAACTATTGTGGCTTCGACTAATTTTTGTTTCAGGTTTTGTACTTCCTTTGAATGAAAAGCAAGAAGTGAAACCTTAGGCTGAGGGTGCAGTGTAAATCCCCAGACAGATCTAATCAGATGAAAACGGGAGTCTCCGTTTGGCTCTATAATGTGGCCTAACCTACATCAAAGCTGGACCTTACTGAGAGAGAAGAATTTGCAATCAACTCCACGCAGGAAATCCAGAAAAAACTCAAGGTAGGATGGCTGTAACACAGGTGGAAGGAGAACCAGCGCTAACACAGACTAGCAGCTTTCATTAGGGATTTGTTTCCATCATCAGTTTAGGCCCCTCTGAGTCTGCTTCCTCCCTGCCATACACTGCCATCAGCTCTCTTGTGTGGGTTCTGATCATCACAGGGTTAGGTGCAGTGCCAAACTGGCCTGCTGATCCAGTTGAAAACCAAAATCCTGAACAGGAGAAGTTTTGGGACAGGCAGAAGCTAATCTTTCTCCCCATCTGAAGTGCCAGCACCAAGAATGGAGGTGGCAGGAAGATGTAGCCAGATGTTCAGGGGAGGACAGGACTGCTAATTTTGGCTACAGTGCAAACCTAAAGCATAAATCCACACTCCAAGCACCCTAGAGAATCCATTTTAATTTGGAACAGCTTGTTGAGAGTACATGCTCAGCATCCCCACTGAGCATGCTCACCTCCATGCTGAACTTCCATGTGAAACTGAAGATGATGTAAAGGAAACCAGAAACTGAACTGCAGTAGCAACATAATAGCACCACCTGCAAGGTGACATGTCTGAATGCTGACCTTTCTTACTGAAAGTTCATTCTGCATCCATCAGACATAATAATAAAAATAGATATTTGCTTCATCAGTTGCAAACCAACCTGCTTTGCATGTACTGAAGGTCCTTAGCATTGATAAGAAACAAATTAAAATAAATTCCAAGGTAGAGCAGTTTACTTACCTTAACTGAGCCAATAATATTTCAGTATTAATTATACATGTAATTATACATTAAAATATGAGAATCAGTACACTGCACAATTCCTTTTGGACTCATGTGGGTACAGGCCATTAAGTTTTAGTAGAGGAAGCTCTACTGAAGAGCTTTTTCCTTTTTGGCAAACGCTATGCCGGGTATCCATGCATGCAGTTCAGTAAAGATGGGCTGATGTGAAGCACTGCACATCCTACTAATGAGTTTCTGAGATTATGGTTTGCGAACATTTAATTTTAGAGAATGTGGGAGTGGAAGCCCTATTCCACTCACCTGAGCAACATCAAATAATCTCATGAGTGTTCTGTACTTCTGAAAAGAGTATCAGCCTCAGGTTGGTCCACCTTAGTTCACTGGCCATGGAAGACTGTCCCCTAAAGCTGCATGTTGAAAGGAGACATCCTTCCCAAATGAACACTTCCCTTCTTTAGCAGGGAAAGCTGCAAGGGAAACACAACATAAACCATAATGAAATACTGTAAACATCAGTTTAGGGACTTGAGCCTGATGCCTTCTCCCTGCGGGGTTCCCTGTGCAGCAGCATAAGCATCAGTTGAATGTGTGATGTTCTTTTGGCAAATATCTCAACCCCGAGGGGATGGTCTCTCCCAGCAGAGACTTAGGAGCCATTCAGACATTTCCCCCCAGTCCCCTAACACAGATGCCAGGCAGTGCAAAGGGCACAGGCGGTTTCAGGCAGAGTGGAAACACAGCTCTCAACTGCCAAGTCATGGGAGAGTGACTTGGAATGGCCAGCTTTGCTTGTCCCTGGGGCCACAATTTCCTCACTGCAGCATGTGCTCAAGACTGCTTTTCCCAAACCTCTCTCCAGAGAGACAAGGTAACAGTTCAACTTTCACCCGTTGTCCGACTCACCCTATCTAGAAGATTCGTCGGACTGGCGAAAAGCAAAGGCATATTACTTACATGGGTTATAAACCATCACACATTTAAAAATTTGGCATTTTGATTTGTAAATGTATTTTATTTTAATCTGTAAGGATTTTAGTCCAAACTGGAATCTGTGCTTTCACAAACACTGGAAAAGCAAAAGGCTAAAATCTTCAGTCCAGGCCCATCTCCAGGTCAGAACTTGGTGAGGAAACCACTGACAGGACCCAGTATTTCCATATTTTTCAGATCTGAATGCTGATAACAACCTTCTGCAATGTTGCATGAACTTTGATACAACTGCTTCAGTGGGCACAAAGAAGGTGACAGCTAATTTGCAGATCTTTGTTTCACTCTTGCATCACCTGTGCCTGCATTAACCATGGCAGAGTTGGACTCTTGCATGGATTTTCAAACAGAAAACAAAGATATATAGCTGAGGAGTGTGCTTTAAAAAAAAACCCAAACAAACCCACAAAAAGAAACAAACCCAGAAGTTACTGAGCTTAGCACCAGGATAAACAGGAAGAACTTCTCTATAAAAACATGTTTCAAGTCTGAACAGCCACAGTTAATTTCTGTGTTGTAAACCAGGGGAATGGTAACACAAATGGGGTTGATTCTGAGTGATCGAAGTTCATGCCATTAGAGGAGAAGGAGATGTGCTGTATCCCTGATTTTGCCATGAATATTGAGTTGATCTGGTCTGGTCTCCAACACCACAAGAGCCTGGAAATCTCTCCTGGTCACCCATTTAGTTATCAGGCTGCCCAAATCACCACTTCAGGTAACAAAACGGCAAATGGAGTGATTTGGTGTCACACCATGAACCAGGTAGAAATTTACATAGGAAGAACTTATTTACATGTTGGCTACATCAGAGCAAGTCTGTTAGGGCCAGTTATTCATGAAGTACTAAGAAGATCACTGAGATGATGCAGAGGAGGGCTGATATTTGGGTAGATTCTCTCTATTTATCAAAGAGACACACAGAAGAGCTGGCCTGGCAGCAGCCTTTTCTATACAATAACATCACAGTGACAGGAAATGCATGCTGTTTTCCGGCATTGAATTTCTAATTCTGGCATCTTGCTTCCCTCAAACAGTTTTTGTCCTGTATGTAGCTGCACTAAAGCATTATTATTTTTTGAAAGCCTGGTTTGCAGCTTTTTGTGCTATAGTCAAGCAGTTTTTTTGGCTTTGTAAAGAGGAGTACATTATTACTTCATCAATGGGAAATATCAAGAAATTTCTTTTGAGGCAGAGAGGAGTTATGGAGGGAGAGAGGGAAGAAATACGTCTGTAGCTTGTTATGGGCTTGACGGACAGACTCTGCTGTTTTCGTCAGTAGCTGTACAGCCCTTATATAATATTTTTGGGCAATGGCCAGCTCAGCCCCACAGAACTGTTTTGATCCATGTTTTTGGAAAGCAGGAAAGGAATTGAATATATCTGATATCTGTGGGTAATGGAACAAAACTCAAAGATGATGCAGTTAAAGTTGCAGGCCACATATATGGCTTCTAAACACAATCCTTGAGAAAGGGATTTTATCAGCAACTCTTCCCTGGTTATGTGTGGCAAAAGTTCAACTGAGTGCTGTGGAGGCTAAGAACCCCAAAAGTACCCAGGGCACTCCTATACAGGGAAATTATACGATGCATTAGCCAGTCTCTCAGTGCTGCTGGTGGAGTCCTATCTGTACCTAGCAGAGAGGTGCAGTTTGCAGAGCAGGAAGGGAATAAGTTGGGTTGTATAAAGAAACTCCTCTTAGAACAGCAGTACAGTGACAAGCAGCTTTGCAGCTCTCCTGTGAAAAAAAAAACAGAGGCAACCACACACCTGATCAGCACAGTTACACCAGTACCACGTGCCTCTGACACCTACAACAGGACATCAGGCTGGGTCAGATGAGCACCTGTGATCTGGCATGCCAAATAAAGTATTTGGAAATTACTGGATAGCAAGAATCCTGAGCCAGCCACCAGGGACAAAAGCATCCCTGCATTAAGTAATACCTATAACATTAGTATGGTGTACATATTTACCTGAGGGTAAAAGGAACTAATTCTATTGTGAAATATTTTTCCTGCTTCAATATTACCACTCTTCCAGTAAATGCTGAAAAGCCACTGGAGATGTCCCTGTTGATGCCTTACTCTATTAAACCTGCTCTGGTGCAGTAATTGACTATGACTGTGATTATTCCCTTTGCTTGCCCATTCAGGCAAACGAAGCACATGGCACTGTAATTTTGGGCTTGCTGAGCAGATGACTGGTTTGAATAGCCTGAACTCAGTCTCACAACTACAGCATCAATATCAAATTATATTATTCCAATGATTCCATGATATACGTAAAGCAACCAGCGGCCTTCTTGGATAGTCCCCTTCAACTGCACCTTCAGCTCACTCCAATGCACTCGCCATTGTTCCAGCTCCCATTCTGAAGCCACTGTGGGACACACGTGCAGGATGCAGCATCATCAGAGACTCCTGAGTCCCCAAAAGTAGCAGCTGACATCAGGAAGGTGAAAGGAAGTGGTGAAAAGTCATTCCTCCTGGTGGTATTAAACTGTGAGATTGCATCATGTGAACAAGAATAGCCTCATAAACCCCTCTGTGCCTGCCTGGGGATTTTGGATTTTAGTTTTTAATTATGAGCTGTGGCCAGATTTAGTTTCAACCTATGACATTCCTTTGTCGTATTTGTTCCCATCTATATTCTTGGTTCATCCTAAATTAGCCCATGGCCCAATCTAGACTGTAACAGTCAAGGACTCAATTACAACTTGTGTTGCAATCAGGTCTGGGAACAAATTATTTCCGTTTTGTGGTGTTGATGGGAACTGTGCCCATGAAAACTTGAACCCAGAGAAAGCCAGATGGTCACATCAACTCCCTTAATGGGGGAGAGGAGCAGTGCTGGCAGAGCTGCTTTTGCACTGTTATGGTGGACTATTATGAGAGCAAATTTCTTTCGCTGTCCTTTAACCCAATCTCACATACCCTTTTTTGGTGGTTGGCACATCTGGCTCTCAAACTTATTGTTTCTCTGACTGACAGTTGGCAGAGGTTGGTGGGTGATTTTCATGACAAAAGGGCTTTTGTTTGCCACTCCTTTCCAGCAAGTAGATGAGAAGCAAAGACACGCAGCAGCAATATTCAATGAACACAGAATAGCTTTCCAGGGATATTTTCTTTTTGAGCCTTTCCTGGAACAAAAATAGCTCCTCCACTGAAGTCTACACATTTCTGGAGAATTTTTATGTCTATCTATATATATAGATACATATACACTATTGGTGTTACTCCTCCAGAATAAACATAGATATTTTAGCCTATCTGCTGGGAAGATTTTTCAGTTTGAGCAGCCTCCCCAAGAGAATCTCAAAAATGAGCTAAACAGATTGAACTCAAGTCTCAACCTCAGATTCCCCTAACCAGTCCAAACAAATTCAGCTCAGGTCTTAAACCTATAAATGTGAACCAACTTCCTCATACTGCTCTGAAATAGTGAATGACTGCTTGAATTATACAAAAGATTATTTCAGTCTTGCACAGAAATCTGCTTGCCCAAGGTCACAAGAATATTCTGGCAGAGGCAAGAATAAAAATCTTGATTTCTTGTCTCCGAATCTGCCCCTTAGGCAGCTAAAACCAAACAAGCACCCTTGGGAAGGAGATATGCAAGCACCATGCCAAATTGGGAAGAGGAGGGGAAAAGAATTTGACATTGTGACAGGAGAAATATTCTCTTCCTCATGGGAACATGTATCTCTAAGGCCCCTTCCAGCAGATGCTGGAGCTCAAAGAAAAGGCTGATCTTTGTTCTTGTACCTCAGAAGCACTGGGAGTCCATAGACAAGCAAAAACCAGAGCATCAACTTTTCCCATCCCTTTCCTGACATCCCAGGAGAGTTCACACCACATACCAATTACACCACTCACCCCAGATGGTTTTCAAATATGTATCAGTAAATATTTAAGGTGTGTTCTTCCTTTTTAGCAAATGCTTTTCTGTATGGCTTAAAGAAATGTCCATGAATGAAAGGAAAAGGGAGGAAATGAAGAGTCAGAGAAGTGTGATTTTTCTTCTGCACCTTAGTTCCCAAATCACTGAAAGACTTTAATTGTGAAACCATTCTCCAGCACATTATAAGACATTAAATCAGAGCTCGGTTCCATACTTTAGATGCCCAGTGGTGCCCCTTTGGATGTCTCAGCCCACCAACCCCAGCAGCTGGCACCCATCGCCGCAGGTTCTCCCACCATCTCTGGCTGGTGGCATTGCAGTGACTCCCTGTGCCACCTTCCTTTAACTGCTGTCCCCTGGCTGGTGCTAAAGAGCAGGCTGCCTTCGTGAGAAAGGCCAGACAAACAGAAGAGGGGCTTCTCAGCTTTCACACCCTGGAAGGCACGCTGTCCCCACAGCACGCCCACCTCTGCATGTCTGTCACAACCCAGCCATCCACCAGTCCATGAATCCCATTACGTAGCAGGGCCCTTGTGTGGCATCAGGCTGACTCCACTGCCATGACAGTCTGCAATATATACATTTTTCTACCTCCCTCTGAGAAATCCTCCACAAAATTACCAAGTAGCACCTGGCTGCTGAGAGGAAGAGTGGGTGGTAAACCTTCATAATGCTGTACTCACTCAGAAGCACCCTTTGACAGAGGACCGATGGGCGCTGGTTTTCTAAGTCTGAATTTGGAAGGGACTAAGGGTAGGCAGTGGGAGGAAACAAATGTCTAAATGTGGAAAAGGCAAATGAACTCTTAGACACCATGCTGTCAGGAAGGTAATCAGGACTGGCTTGCCTGGATTACCACTGCTGCAGCAATGCCTAGGGACTAGTCCTGGGCTGAGCCACCCCAGGCTCCTCCACACAGTGCAAACATGGAAAAAAGTCCATCCTTATGCAAAGAGCTTAGCACAGGGTACACCAGTCCAGAGCACCATCAAAGCCACTCATCTCCAGCCACTGTCAGTACAATGACTCGTTCAGGTTAGGAAAAAAAAAAATCTGTAAAAGCCTGTTGGGATCATTGGAAAAGACCCAGAGCCCCTCCTACATGACATCTGTAAGAAAAAATAGGTTATATTGCATTGGCCTCTGAGGACAAGTCCTCATAATAAAGCCTGGGCCTGCTTAACTTAGCAGGCATTAATACTGACAAGAGTTCAGGGTTCATCAGTCAAGCTAATTTGTTCAACATTACCCTGCTGTTGCTTATCTGGGATAATCTTTCCTGCTGGAGGAGGGTAGCTGCAGGCTAATGTATTTGGTTCCCCTTTGCATGAACTAGTTTTATCTTTCAGCCAGTGTTCCTGCTCTGTTATAGCATTTCTGTTTAAAAGTGACCACAAAGAGGGAAAAATACACATATGTGTCCTTTTTTCTTTCTATTTCACCATGTGCCAAGTAGACAAAGAAGGATTACTCATTACAATCTTTGCAGTTTCAGTGGCAGCACTAGAGCACTGATAACATGAGGAGGTGAAAAAAAAGGATTTAGGAACAAATCAGTTTTGAGAAGCCTCTGTGAAACTTGTTTTTGATAACCCTAATTTTAATTTATTTTCCCAATACACACTTCAGAGAAAAAGTTGTGTAGGAGATATGCCTGACTCTCTCATCAGGAGCTGAGAAAACTTTTATTCATTGATTCACTTGTGAAATTCCCCAGCAAAAACAACTGCCTGAAACCTTTAAAAAACACAGAATGTGCAATACTAGAAGGAATCTGAAAATAACTCTTCACAAAGACTTCAATAAAGGCAGAATAAATTGTGAGACCAGAACACTTTAGCAGGGAACCATCAATGGAATGAAACAGGGGAAGGGCTGAGAGAGCATGTGTTCACTGAAGCATATGGTTACCAATTTGCTGGACATATGTTGTATTCCCCACAGGGCACGGGAGGACTTTTGGATTAAAGGGTGTAAATCATTGGTTATCACCATAGAATTAAGTTCTATTCTAAATGTACAGAGGCTAAATATATACCTTTTTCTCCCCAGAGATTTCTTTCCCTACTCACGGCTCAAAAAAATCCACCAATCACACCGTGCAGTGCTTTTAAGAAAGAAAATGAAAATAGCAGTTCACACAGAATTTTTTCCCTTTATTATAATACTTTTGGGGGGGCAGAAGGGACAGAAAAGGGCAGGGATAAAGTAGGAAGACAGAAAAATGTCTTGGGACATTTTATCCCATAATTTCCAGAGGAAGCCATTGATCACAAATGTGCTTTTACACCACAGCAGCACCTAATTATTTTTCAGGACTGTTGCAATACATGTTGAGGAATCTCTGAATAATAGAACCATATGGCAACATTGTCAGAAGGAGAAAATAGGAACCCAGTAGGCTGGGGGGAGGGAGAAGGCATTAAAATGTGCTGGCTGTAAATAGAAAACAATTTGTCAAACAAAGAATGAGGAAAAAGCAGGCATGTGAATTGTGGAAGAAAAAAATTTTCTTCCCATTCTCTGGAGGAGATTCCAAGAGCCTCATTCTTTGTCATTCCCAGAACATCTGTCCTGTGAGACTGGGTACAGAGCTGTCGCAAAACTTTTGGAGGACTGAGGAGGAGCCTGGACAGTAGCATTACACCAAGGCAGGGGACCTGGACACGATGTGTAGTTCTGGTTGTGCCACCAGTTATGTGAGGACAGGTGTTCCTGTGAAAGCATGTCCTGGTGTCCTGAAAGATGTTGAAGTAGCTACAGAAATACAAGAGGCTTTGCCATGGAACCTTTTGCTTGGGACCATCTCCAGCTTCACAACCATACAAATACAGACTTGAGGCTCTTTCCTGAAGAAGCTAAGCCAGGAACCACTAAGGGTTTGGCTCTCACAGGCACACAGAAAGAGTTCCTTATAGGCCCAAGAATATCCACCTTTTCATAGGGCACCTCAGAGGGAAGTCGATGTGTATGTAATGGATAACACGAGCAGGGGGTAGTCTGATGTGTCCATGATGGTGTCAACTCCATTTTACATTCACTGTAGTTACAGTTCACCTGGAGCCCAGTTCACTTCACATTTGCAGCTGGACTGTGAGATATCCTAAAATCCCAACCCAGTATGCAAAATCCTCCTGGACAAAATGCTCACTTGGAAAGAAGAGAGCTGCCTGAGGAAAACTCATGCCCAGTAACTGGTCGGAGCGTGCTGGACCATTACAATAATGGAACTCCTTTGCCCTGACTTCTACAGCCTCCTGCAGTGTGGGCAGGTCAGAGCTCACCTTCGAACACAGCCTGGGCTCGAATCTGCCTCACCAGATGGACAAGAGCACACAGGCCAACAGTGTGTGTGCACTGGCACAAGGACTCCTGGCCTAAGCGTTACAGCATCTGGAGCTAGGGTAAGTTTCCAGGATAAACCCACAAGGCAGCACCAAACACAGAAGGGACACGCGCACATGCAGGAGGAGGCTTTTTGCACCCCACAGCCTGAGGTGGAGTGACGCCACATGCTGCTCATCCAAGTGGGTGTCTCACAGCACAGGGAACCCATCCACCTGAAATCAAGGCCTCAGAAGGTGCCTGGGGCTGTGCACAGTGGTGGAAGGAGCCTCTCCTGAACAAAAGGATGCCACTGCAGTGATCACCATGTCCCCAGCACGAGGCAGGGTAGCTGTAATTGTGCAAAGTGCTTTTTATTCATTAACCTTCACTGAAGCTGGGTTCTTGAGTGAACCTCTCAAAAAAACTTCAGGGCCACTACTTTCTTGTCCTCAGCAAGATGCAATTTCCTTTCTCCTCCTCGAGAGTACATTTAATCATCCTGCAAGGGACCAACAAGTTTAATTGGCCCAATGAGCTAATTTTAGGTCTTCATTCCTGACTTCAGATTCACTTCAAATACACTTTAAAAATGAGAAATATAAATGCTAACAATTTTGGGATCACATTTTTCCAAGGGCCCCAGAAACTTTCACTGCAGCTATAGTCTTTTGCATATATAAATAACTAAAGTCACAAATGATAATTGTTAATTATCTGCCTAACATGCAGAAAGCATCAGGTAGCCAGATCTCCTGAGGGCTTTCACTGCAGCCACAGCTGATTGCAGGAACAAAATTGGAAACTGCTTCCCACGCACGGGCCCATAACGTCACTGAAGGATTGGAAAGGGGAAGGAAATATGAAGACCTATGTTCCTCCCCTCAAAAAACCCCAAGGCTAAAGAACCTGAAGGAAAGCCAAGAGAACAAACTACCTAGCCTTTGACAAAACCAAAAATGACTACCCGTGTATTCAAAATAACTACAGATGATAGTAAGATATGTTGCCATCATCCTTGCTTAAATAAGAGTTTCAAAGAAATAAGAATAAACTCTTCATGCTTATTTATTTTAATTTTTTAAGCTAACTATAAAGCAGCTAGTCTGAGCACATATAATCTCCCTGCACACCAGGAAACTCTCTACAGGCTGGTTTATTCTGCTAAGACTCAGCTTACTGCTCATAATTAAAGCAATGTAATGTTTTGTATTGATCTGTCATTAATTTTGGCCCACATAAATCTTTCCGGGTTGCCTCAGGTGCTAGCTAAGGAAGGTGGTTACCATGTGTTAGTCAGGTCCAGACTCAATTCTCCTGATCAAGACTCAGACCTACCACTCTTCCAAACACTTTTCAATTTGACATTCTTTCTGCTTTTGCTTAATCTCCCTGTACTTTCTGGCTTTCTTTGTCACTTAAAATTTTCCAGATTTCTCTTTTGCACAATGTGAATTTTGAATTATTTTCTTCTCAGAGTTAAAAGCCTGATCAAGCCAAAACTCAGTATTAATTATGCCCACATTTTTAATCCTCTAAAATCAATTTGTACTGTATTTGTCAATGGTGGTTGTCAAAATCTCTCATAACTTGCCATGACCAGCATTTAAGTATTTTGTTAATCTTTTTTGCTCCTGGTAGAAGAGGAATATTTCAAATTTCTAGCTTGGCACTAGAAGACCCTGGCACATTGCTCAGGGGCCAAGGCATTGCACAGGAAATATGTTCCCTATAGACATTCCTAGATGACAGAGTGGAAGTTGCATGTGACAGACAAAACTGTTTTCTTAGTGATTCATACAAGATTTGCATGCACAACAGACACCCAAGATAACAATAATTACATGTCTAAATCCTTAACAAACCACACTGCTGGGAAAGACTTCACAGATGCACTTAGCAGAAAAAGCTTCAAGTGATAGTTTATTCTGCTGTTGTGCTTGTATTTCTGAACAAAGACGCTGCTTTCAGGCTAAGAGCAGAGTTTCAGTTTTCGAGGCTCGTGTCACCACTACTTAACACTTATTCTTTTATTAGTGAATCACAGCAAGTGCCAACAAAGAGGGTATTTTCTGTAGATGTCCATGGGAACAAGACCCAGAGCATCCTGCAAAAGAAATTAAATACATGAAAAAAAGGCTTGGTACTCCAGACACAATGGGGCAAAACGCCAACAGTGTAGGCTGTAGGTGAAGAAATTCCTTGGGTACTTTGTCTTATTTATGCTTGCAGAGATAGCCCTGTTCTCTGAATAGCCAATACACACAAAATTGCTTTAAATACAGACACCTTAGGTAAAATATAAGGCTTTCTGGTTGCACAGCAGTCAGTCAGGGGAGGCCTTCTTAATGATGACATGAATTTGAAAGCATGCATTTCTTAAAATCATGGAGGTCACAAGTGGATTCAATTAATTCAGCCTGTGACCTACTGTTAGCTGTCCTTGGCCTACACCTGCTATCAAAATCTTCTGGGCAAGAATAGCCTCCACGGAGCTAGGGTTGGAGGCTTGTACACACTCTCTGAGGATGCCAGTCTTGGAGTATAATCACACCTGAGCCCACTCTTGTCCAGCTCCTTTTGTGACCTAGGAAGATAATTTGAGGCTCGGCTCTTAAAAATGGCCACATAAAGGATGGATGTATTTTCAGGCTCTGCCGTAACTCAAGGGAGTAGTAGGTATGCAGCAAAAGATTCACATTTCCAGCATGTCAGCATCGCTGAGCATCCTTTCACAGTTTCTTTTTTGTACCCTGACAGAGACTAACATAGCATGAAGCAAGGTAACATGATTGAAGAGCTTGAGATATTAAACCAAACACATTGCAATGAAATTTGCATCATTCTAACTGCTTTCCTTTCCTTTTCTTGAGGAGAGCACAGATGGGGAGAAATGTGGTACTTAAAACCAGAAAGGGCCTTAAAAGCAACTCTTAGGAATCCTTCAGTTCAGTAACTTGAAAGCTTGCCTTTACTTAGGAAAGCTCCCAGCAATGCCAGTAAGCAGGGAGGAGAACTGAAAGGACCTCGATGCTAATCAGGACATTCCCTGTGCTGACAGTGTGGCACTGCCACGGTTCAGTGGAGAAATCCCCAGATGACTCAAGGAGACAAGCAGCACGTATTAGTTACAACCTTAATTTTCTGCACTTTATGTCAAATCTGAATCCACTCTCTGTTTATGATATATTTCTGGTTAAGTTACTTCGGTTTTCTTTACCAGACCTTTTGCTGGGAGACTCCCAATTCCTTCAACCTTACTATTGTAATGATACAATCTTCCTGAAAGAAAAAACCAATGAAAGACAGAAAGGACAGAAAGATGAAATAGAATAAAAATAACTTGCTTAGCAGTACTACTAAGATGTACTTCAGAACTACACAATTGTTCCTAGACCCCTGCACCAAAATCTAGCTATGATTAGCCAAAACAAAACTCGTGAAGCATTATTAATGACAATAACAGGTAAAATTACAATGAAGTTTCCACTGATTCCACAGTACTGCAACTCCATTACGTGAGTGTCTTATTAAAGAAACCTTAGGCATCTATTTAAAATTACTTTTCCACTCTTATGGGATGTTCATAAAATTATAAATAATTAACATAATGTGATATTACTACTCCTTTGTTTTCATCAAAATGGAGCCTAAAATGTCTGTTGAGACATGGAAAACATCAGATTTTGCAAGAAGAAAACCTTCTCATTTTTGTCTCTTTATGAAGTGATTTTCTAACTGAAGTTAACAACATCTTTCTAATTCTTACTTTTTAGTTGATTAAAATTTTTAATTCTTGACTGGACATGTCTTTTTTTAAAGTTTAATTTCAGCCTTGTTTTGCACCCCTGATACTTCCAACTCTTTCCATGGTGTAAAAATACATCTTTTCTTTGGTCATTCAGAACATCTTCTGGTGTTCATATTGTTCATCCAACTCTTTCAGCATTGACTCATCTCCGTGATGTCCACTGTTATCTCTCCTGTCATTTCTAATTCATGCCTTACAGTATTATGACGCATTTTCCCTTCTACACTGATGGACAGATAGGGCTCGAAAGAGAGAAGTGATAGGAAGAAAAAGGACTTCCCTACCGATCTCATGTCAGCTGGTTGCTCCACAATGACACATTTTTCATTAGAATCCCCACCAGCACAGGAGGAAACATCTATTCCCTCAAAATAACAGCCTTTCTTCAGCTGGATGTCATTAATCACCATTTGTTAATTCACTACATTCACACTCAGTGCAGTTCTATGCACATTTTTGCACTTGTATAACTAGAAGTTAAAGATGAGCCATTTCTCTAGGAAATGTCTATAAAACTTAAGCTTTAAAAATGTGCATATATGTCAGGAAGAATGACGCAGGGACCTCTATTCTCATTTAACTGCTCCTGTTAGCAGACGGCTCATGCCATGCAGACATGCCCATGTTTCCAGTCACATCGGCACAGACCAGGCACAAGGGTGTGACACACACCACCTCTGGCCCTGGAGCCTCCTGTGACAGTCACCAGCGGTGGCTTAACCCCTGCAGGGCTGGAGGATTTAAGGGTAATTGACCTAATCAAACACAACAAAAAGCTACATTGACATGTTTAACTGAACCTATTATGCCCGTCATCTTCCTTGGTATTTTCATGGGTTTTAGCAGAAATCACATTAATGCCCATACTTGTGTGGCTACCACAAGCCAGACTAACCTAATAAGCTCTGCTTTAAGGAACAGGAATGCACTAACACAGAAGGATTCTTCACATGAGAAAGATGAGTAGATAACAGGTGGTACTTAACAGCCCAAATGAATAGTGAGAGAGTAGGATGTGATAAAAAGGCATTATTTAGGGAGACAGAAAAGAGACAAATCAAATCATTGGCAACAGCAATCTGAGGACAGACAGCCTGCCCAGGAAATGGCAACAGGAAAACAACATTTTATGTTGTCACCTACTGTTGTCCTGCAATCACCTTATGGCCTCATCTCACTGCCATCAGCAGTGGCCCGTGCAGCTATTAGCACTGCTTCCAGCTCGGCGCTCGGCTCCCTGATTTCCCACTTCAGTGCAACAAGTACTTCATGCTCTGATCACAGCTCCTGTGTTGTTCCCACCAACACTTCTGATAGAGAGGTCTTTCACAGTTCTCCCAGAAGTCACATCTGTTAAAGACATCCTGAATATTATACCCACAGGTGTAATATTAGAATAATTCCTGATAAAAACCAAGTGAATTATAGTGACCCACAAAGAAGGCTGGAGGTCATCACCCTCACTTATTACTGGCCTACAACACTGAGAAGGCAAATTATTGCACACTAACATCATACGTGGCTCTTCCTGTGAACTACAGCAGTAGCAGACTCCCAAATCTAGGGAAAACAACAGAGAGAAAAACCAGCACCATCTAGTCCACTCTCATGTAGGCTGCAGAGCCCTGTGAGAATGAACACATCTGTGATGGGGGGAGCTTCTGACCTCCTGTCTCACACAGCTTGTGGTCAGTGAGCATCACCCCACAGCTGCGCTCTCCTCAGCTTGAGGTGAGGTTTCAGCCACACATTTGTGTTTTGCTCCGGGACTGGGGAACTGCTCGCTGTTTTGGAAATTTGAGGACAAGGAAACCAGCAGACTGGTCAGTAATACTGATTCATACACCCAGACAACTGGGCTGATCCAAGACAGACCATGTTTGGGAAAGGGAGAGCTGCAGGGAATCAGCTTTGCTCAGCAGCAGGTGATGTAACGTCTCTGGAAAGCAAGATGGGCAGAGAGCTCCGGTGCATCCTCTCTCCGTCACAAGAACTGGAGATGGAGAATATTCACACAAACGTGAGAAAAAGCAGAACAGAGGGAGGAAGGAACAAGCAGACGGGGAGGAGGAGGTGCTGAAAACCGGCAGGGGAACAGCTCTTTCTGGGAGAGAGTAGAAAGGATTTTGCATTGAGGAAAGCTGTCGTCAGTTATTTTTGTACAGATTTAAAAGTTCACCGAACCCAGCTCTGGAAGTTGCGTGTTGTGTTTTTGGCTGGCAATATCAACATACCATATGGAGAAGCCTCAGTGTGAGCTTTACAATATTGTTTGGATTTGATATTGACGTATTTTCATTACTGAACCTACCTTTAATTGGTGTACTACAGATGAAACAAACACATAAAATAAAGAAGCAGAAACTAAAAACAACAAAAGAAATGCACAGGGAAATCCTGGCATTTTGAATTAGATTGAATTAGACCTGAAATTCATTGACTTTACTATCCTGTCTTTAACAGCATCTACTAGACATGGTAGATTCTAGACAAGAGGAAGAGGCAAGAAACACTATACTACTGTAGATACCATGGATGCTGTTTCTCCATCTGTTTGTCCCGTTATATTGGACTGCTTCCCTCTTTTAGGGATTTGCTAAACTAGTAGTGTAAAGGAAGGGAACAGCCTAAAGATACTCCTTACGCTTACTAGTGTAATAAGAAAGGAAGGGCAAATGGGCAAATGAAGGCAAGCTCTCACTTATGCTCCAAGAAGATCCCTAGCAGAAAATAATCTGAACAACAACTTGCAATGGGTGAAAGCATAGAGGCTGAAAGGACTGTAACATATTGGGTACTGAAGAACCAGAGATTCCAGAAACATGGGAGATGCATCCTCTTCCTAGTTTCCCTTCCTGTAAAGATATTCCACTGCTGAAACTGTGCTTTCTGTACTTTGAAAAATTCAGGGCTTTTGTCACTCCTGACTACTGATCACAGCTGCCAAAGGCAAGCTACTCCCTTCC
Source organism: Dryoscopus gambensis (assembly GCA_013389985.1). NCBI lineage: Eukaryota > Metazoa > Chordata > Aves > Passeriformes > Malaconotidae > Dryoscopus > Dryoscopus gambensis. The sequence goes on from WEIT01028904.1 coordinate 126,121, forward strand.
TTTGACTTTTAGCTGTTTTACAGGCTACAGAGTATACCCATCTTCCAGGTACCTGCAGGAGCCAGGCAACACAAGTTCAAATTGCTGCTTGATTCAACTCATGAGAGTTTCTACTACTGGTTATGGCCTCTGGTTTGCATTTATTAAAATCTGGTGGCATGGTTTGCCCAGCGCTCTGGCTGCAGAACCAGAGACACGAGAATCTTCTTCACTGCTCTCCTGTCACCACAACTTGCAGAAAACATTGTGTTCAAAAAGGTTTAAAAGAAGCACAGATGGCAAAGGGAGTTTTTCCATTAGGGTTAGAACCAAAGGCTCCCTGCAGAAACAGTTTGCTCATTACACCAGGCACTGGCAGAGAAACTCAAGAAACCACAGGCCAGTGTAGAACCAGGTCTCTGATCTCCCTGTAAATACTCACTGCTTGAAAAAGCTCCATTAGATTAGATATTTTCCTGTACAAATGGGAAAAAACAAAGGGAAAAGGCATAGACTTAACTTGCACCAAAGGTCACAATTAAAAACTGAAACTACACCTTGGTGGGGGGAACAAGAGAAAAACCTGCCCTTAATAATATCACTGATATCATTTACTTAAATAGGTTGGTGGGACTGATATACCACTAGCCTGCCTTCTTGCTGCTCCGTTCTCGACACTCTGCCAGGATTTTCAAGACATTTTTCCACCTCTGCTTGTGCTGAGGTAAAGTTGGAATGGTGGAAAATGAGAAAAAACCCTGCGGCTGAAAACACAGCACTAGCACTGTGCCCTCATTTCTGCTTGTGAGATAATTGCTACAACACTAACGCAGCTCTGTCACCTCACAATCTTTAAGGTGTTTATTACCACGACCACTGCTGAAGTAGGAAGCAGTCATATCATCCCCACTACAGGGCAGACTGAACCTCCAAGGGATCACATAATTTTCCCAAAGTTCCAAAACAACTTAGGTCTGGCAAACCAAAGCACAGAGCTATGCCACCTTCCAACTGGTTCAGCTGAACTCTGTGTTTCTCTTTTTTCCTATGCTTTCAGAATAGTTATCAGTTAACTTCCAGTTTTAAAAGAAATTAAAAGAAACAAATTATTTGAACAAAGAACAATTTTTTTCTATCAGAAATCACAGCTGAGCACATTAAAAGTCATTCTGTAACTTTCTCCTTGAATTTCATGAAATGATTGGTTAAAGTTCTTAAAAATGGGCGATAGTCCAAGTCCTATTAACAGATTACTGCTGTTAGCAAAATTCTTTCATCTCATCACATGAGGGAGATTATAAAGCACTGATGAAATGATGTAGATTAACAGGATATAGCAAGTATTACTCAACTACTCTGACCCCATTGAAGCAGCCCAGTTGATTTTACAAAGCTCTTGCTCAAACAAAGACAGCTGGACAACTGAGAACATGTTCATAATTGCCAATTAACTTAAGACACTAAATGTACATATAAAGTATCATTTTTGGGAAAGGACAAACCATAAAGAGTTTCAGTCTAAATTTAACAGCAGTATTACAGGACAGAAAAGTCTGATCCATATCAGAAAGATATAGCTCCATGTATTTCCTTTTCAAGGAACAAGGGAAGATATGCAAATCAAACAAATAGAAAAATTCTACCAACAGCCCGGAGTTGTCTCATTTATAAGGCAGATAAATATCAAGAGAGTAAAGCAGCCTTGCAAAACTGACTTCATAATTTTTCGGCTGGTGGATTTCAGTTATATTTTTGAATTCTTTTCCTCATCTCTGACCTTCTGGTGAGGAATGAAATACTGATCTTCAGGAGAAACAGCCAGGTCAACCCTCCTGCACGTTTCCAAACCCACTCAGCACATGGAAGGATGGTTCTGTGGTTAAGTCAACTCAGAGTCAGATTCTGTTCCCAGCTTTCTCTGTGACCGTGGGTGGCTAAAAGCTATAAATCATGCCTCTGATAAAAGAGAGGCTGGAGAGGAATTTCATTCATCAGTGCATGCAAATATGCTGGAAATGAGAGCATTAGCATATGACAAAGTCTCCATGTGCAAACTGTCTGCATGTTTTGGAGGTGTAATTATCACTGCATTTGGGTTCAAGCCATAACATTTATACTCAATGTCAGCCACTCCCCATACTCAGGTATGTTGTTGCACAGGCAGTCAGTGTGTGCAATGGAATACATTATGGATTGTTTTGCCACAAGCAGTCCCAAAGTTTTTGTGTGGCACCCATACAGGATTTTACCTTTTTTTAAAAAGTGTTACTCACGTGAAAGAGCAGCAATTGGAGGAACCGGCCTAGCAGACAAGCCATCACTTCCTATAGCCACAATGTCCATTATAAACACAGGGGCCAGAGGCTGTGAAGCATATATTGCTTCAGCTGTATTTTTACCTGTATTGCCTACTGGCATTTCAGCTTCCCATCTCTCATGTATTTACCAATTTATATTGTGTCTACAAGAGTATTCGAGCTGGTGGCAAGCTCTGCTAGCTACCAAGCTGAGGCTGAAACAAAATCAGATATTCTCCTATAACAAGTAAATTGAGGTAGACTAAGCCTTAAGATGAGCCAGCAGCTGACAGAGACAGAAAACTCCCTTTTCACTGCCTCTGTTTCTGTAGCACATCTCTAAAGAGACAGCTCTGTTCCAGTCCACCACAGAGTTCCTTGGGCAGACAGTGCATGATGCATCACATGTAGGTGTGTGTGGGAAGAAAAGTTCATCATTTCACAAAGCATTTTGCAAATGCTTTTCTAAGTACATGTGGTATAGTATACCTCAGCTGTTTAAACCTTTGCACTCAGGGCTGTGCTCACCAGAATACTTCAAGCTGCACAAGAAAATATTAATTAAAGCTTCATAAATATCTCTGTAAAGAACGTTAAGTGAATTCTGTGCAAGTAAAGGAACCAAAACTGACTGACACTTCTATGAGCTCAATTCTTTGGTTTACTTACAAAGCACTCCAAGAGAAAACACAAGACCAATTTTACTCCTACTCAATACACGTCAACCTGAGGAACTTTCCAGGAAAGACAGGAAAGAATACATCCATTCATTTAATTCTGTCCTAAAACTACCAGCTAATGAGATATAGCTGGGAAAGGAGAAGAAAAAATAAAAACTCTCTGTGGGACAGCCCTCTGCTTGTTACTGGAGTGATAAAGGAGACAGAATTATTTTAGATGATCTTTATAAGAACCAACACAAATAAAAACCCCAAAACCTGGAGGCATTCAAAACCAAGCTATCTTATAGGGAAAGAATAAACACCTACCTACCCTGCCCTTAGATGATTCCTTCAAGAAGAGAGATGAAAAGAGCACAAAGAAAACTTACAGTGGTGCTAGAAACATATGACCATTTCCATTACTAGGAGTGCTTCAACTTCCAGATATGTTAAGAGAGAAGTGACATTTATAACCCTATTGAAAACAGAAATAAAGAAAAGCATTGAAGAGACCAGTTGTTTTCCCATCCTTCCTTCCTCTCTTGCCTTACCATAACTCATATACCCTCCAGGAAGAAAGATTTGACTCTTCTTTGACTTTTCAGAACAGCTGGTCTGTCTCTAACAAATTAGGTAGCCAGAAGAGGAAGTTTTGGAGTGACTGAGCTGCTGAAGAGACACAGCTGACCTCGGGGCATCACCTCCCCTCTACTGGAGAAACCCAACCCTTCCTAAATGCCAAAGTTGAGACATTTCCTCACAGCAATTCAGGGAAATCTCTGTCTGTGAGATGTATATTGCTAATACTTATCACTGCTCAAATCCCACTCTCATTTAAGGAATGCAGGGACAATCCAGCCACTGCTGTTTTGACCATTACACCATTGACAACTGTTGTGAGCTATGATTTTAGGAAGAAATTTAACAATTGTTTCTAAACATGCAGTGTCTTCTGACTTCTTTAGAAATGTGTCATTTTTCAGTGATTCAAGCAGTGCTAGGTTTCCCGTAGGCAAAGAGAAGCAACAATTTCAAATCAGAAAAAGAGCTGCTGTATTTCAAACCAGATTCATTAAAAAAGCTTTCATGTCAAGTGTTGCAATGAGTAGTGAGAGTCTCACCATTCTGCACTGCCAAGAAAGAGTTTCATAGTTAATAGAGAGAATAATACTGATAGCAGACTATCTGCATCATTGTTCCACATCAGCAATAGTGCAAACTGAGAGCTACAGTCGGGGCAAGCAGAGGGACATTGTGTTCATTAAGGGTCACAGATGGTATTTAAAAAGTCAGCAAAATGCTGCAAATGTTCTCACCTCAGTTCAAATAGCAAACAGAAAACACTACAGGAACTGCACATTCCTCACATCATTTCCAAAGCACTGGCCTCAGCACAGGGGGACCAAAACCTGCTATATGAATGAGCAGATGGGTTTTTGAACGATGCCCCACAGTTGGTGTCTAAGGTGGCATAGGGTCTGCAGCAATACTTGTCAGAAACATCGTCCAGCAGACTGAATGACAAGGGGGATGTTTTAATTATTATTGACAGCAACCCGGTTTTTTAAGAGTTCCTAAGTTTCTTGGAATTGTACCCAAAAGCCTATAGATTGTCCAGAGAAGTCAGTCTTTGAAATGCTTCATCTTGAAACTCCCAGCCATAAACCTGGCTCCACCATCCCCGCATCCATGTGGACAACTTGGACAGCATTGCATCAAGTCATTGAACTCTATATGCAGCTCCCAACAGAGATAGTTTGAAGAGGCAAATTTCTTCAAGCAGATCTTCATTCTGCTACAAACTGGCAGCAGTTGAGATGCAGGATCTGAGCCCTGTCTCCTATTTCCAGCAGATATGTGAAAAAGCTAGCTTGAGAGACTTAAGCAGTGGCAGTCTTTAGTTCAATCATGTACTGCCAAAACATACCATGAAATTATCATCTAGCAGTGACTTTATCTGTAACCTGAGAAGGAACCCCCTGCCCAGGAGGGGAGAGCAACATTGTCCAATCAAAGGCTGTCACTCACAAACCAAGTGTAATTAGCCAGAGGCATGTTGCTACTGATAATAACTATAATGAATCCCAAGCAGAGACACCTTCCCTGGCAGGCTGCTGTTTGGGCTTGAAAAATAGTTTCAGAATAAATAAAACAAAACCAGAAGCCATCACATTAGCTACTGATTTTTCACCTCCTACTCAAGGACTCCACAGAGATCCACTCCAGGCTCTCAAAAGCAAGCAGTTACTCTCAATCAGAGATATCTGGCATAGAGGGAGTGACTTAGTGCATTCCTAGGGGTGGGTGGGTATTTTTATACTGATTCAGATAATGGAACTGCCTTGCTGAGTGGGAGAGAACTACTCATTTCCAAGACTACCTCCCAGCCCCCCTTCCAGTCCATTTCTTGATTTTTAACATACTCCCACTGCTTTATGACTGGTGCATTACACATAACCAGCTCCTGAGGTGACTGCTCCTGGGTAATAGGAGAGAATTGTTCACATTCCAATGCTGGGAGAGCTGATTTCCTTTTTCTTTTCTTTTCTTTTCTTTTCTTTTCTTTTCTTTTCTTTTCTTTTCTTTTCTTTTCTTTTCTTTTCTTTTCTTTTCTTTTCTTTTCTTTTCTTTTCTCTCTTCTCTTCTCTTCTCTTCTCTTCTCTTCTCTTCTCCTTTTATATTGCATATAACAACCTATATAATGTGCATTACACTGCACTGCAGCAAACTCAAAATTTTTCCCCCCTCCTGCCCTCAAAGCACATTATTTAGAAAATTGAGAATGTCAGGAACAAAGAAATCACAGGATGCCATGCTGCAGAAGGATCTGGCCACAGCTTGTGCACAGTTGGGCACAGCTGGTCTCAGAAGGTACCAGACTGGTGACCAGTTATCTCAGCCAAAACCAGGATGGGAAAAGAACTATGTCTGACTTCAGGCTGATATTTCTCACCTCTCCAGCCAGAGCCTTTGAGCCAATATCCTGGGCTGATGACTGGTCTGGGCATGCACAAAATGCTCCCCGTTTAGCTAAGCCAGCATTTGTATTTCTGGTCCCTTTCACTTGCTATCAGAAGTTAACATGAGTCAAGAAAAAGCCTGCACAGGCAAGCCAGGACAGTCCCAGGCACGTTTCAGGCATACTGCTGGTACAGGCAGCTGATTCCAAATGACAGCCAAGACCCTGCGCCCCTCACCCCCCCCCACCTTCCACTCCCAGTTACCTGAAACTCATTACTCCTATCTTGAGTCCATTAAACTGTATGCAAAATGATGCTGTATCTTTACAGCCTTGCAAGAATTTGATGGTGTTTATACACTACTCTTTAGTGCTTTATAGCTTTTTACAAAGCCACTTATTTATTGATAACATTCTTTTTGTAATCTTGTCAGAACATTTCAGGAAAAGAAACACAAGGGAAATGTTAATGTCATTCCCTAATTAGGCACTCCCCTATTAAGCACAGTAGACCAGTCATGCCATGTTATCAGTTATGCCATGTTACCACTGTCAACTTCACAGCAGAGGTGCCTTCCTAGAAGACAATTTACAAGACCTATTTTTGTTTAACCCAAAGCTTTCTCTTCCCTCCACTTTTGAGTACACATCCCCCAGAGCAGAACTAGAGAAGTATTTACCCCAGATTGTTGAAAGACAGAATTAGTGAAATCTCTTTCTAGCTTTATCTGTGCTAACAGCTGGCAACTGTGGCTGTCCGTGGCATCAAGGAGAGATGTATCCATGGGTTGTACTGGCAGTAGGAGAGCCTGCAGTGTAACAAGACTGGGGTTTTTAGCACAGAATACCTCTTGCCAAAAAGCACCTCCCTTGCCAGCACAATGCTGCCTGCTGTACACCAACTGCATAAGAGCAAATAAATTAGAGTGGCACATCCAAATCTCAGCATTCACTACAGGGAAACCTTGGGAGCAAATTTTTCACCATGGGATACATACTATGGTCTTCAAATAGATTATCACTAGCAGTAGACAGCTGGAAGTCAAACAGCAGCTGTAAACCCCTTTGAGATATATCAGTGGCACCTTACAAATGAGTATTGTTCAACACCTGTTATCATTTCTACCACTTTATTTTCTCCTCCATTATGAATCACACTGGTTTCCCTGATATAATGCACACCCCAAGCAGGTAAGGTAGCTGGCCAAAGAAAGCAAATCTTAGCTCTGTATGATTCTACAATGAAGGTAATTAGTCATATCCTTGCTCTTATCACTTAAAACAATTTAGAAGAAGGGATCTACCTGCCACTGAAAGTTTATTTAGATTAAGATAGATAAGATTTAAAGACAATAGTAGTCTTTGAACAATTTGGTGTTATTAACCAGAATAAAGGCAGGACTGCTGTGATATATCTTCTTCAAAGCCTTGCCTTGCAAGTAAAAGAATTTAAACTGAAGGAGGTACCATGTCTCTAGAATAATAAGTTATATATTAAACCACTAAATTATCATGGAATATTGTGCAGATATTTTCGGATTTTTTGAAAAACCCTAACTCTTTCCTATGAAAAAGGAGAGGATCAGTTATTTCTGAGGTTGCATGTCAAAACAAATATGCAAGAGCAGAAGAGGAGGGAAATATAGTGGAGAAGGAAAAAAGCTTTTAAATTAGGCGATGCATAAGAAAACAAAAATTATTCACTTCTCTCAACATAACCATGCCGAGTTTTTCAGTTATATAAATTTAGGCTTCAAATCCAGAGTCAGAACTGCATTAGTATCACAACAGAGTCACTCAGCTGACTGACGCAGACACTGAGCTCTGCAACTGAAGAACTTATGCCTTTGCCAATTAAAAACAGACACAGTCTTCCTTTTTAAAAATTTTTTTAACATTTTGCTCTTCTTAGAAATACTGAGCGTTTTAAAATGGCACAGTATAAGTGTTAAATTATATTTTTGGAAAATAAGTAACCTGCAACCTGAAAAAAAAAGTTATTTTCTGTGACAGCCTGGTTAATTTAAAGTTTAAAACCTATTAAACCTATTTTACCCCTTTGTGTAACTTCCCATGAGTAAAGTAGAACTGTGGTCATGGGAAAAGCCACTGCTGAAGTACTATGATGTTTGACAACTGAACACTGGTTTTAGTGTGAAAGATTTAGAAATAATCCCTATTGCGCAATTATTCCTGGAACTCTTGAAGCCTGAAAGTTAGTTAGTTGTGAAAGGCTAATGAATATTGAGTGTACTAACAAAAACGGTATTTTGTAACTCACTTCAAGAAGTTCTGACCACAGTGGTTGCTACAATGATCTCATATTATGATGTATTTAAAATGAAGGGGATTTAAATGAAAATTGCAACCCAATTGTGTATCTCACCACTGATTAACCAGCCTCTTAAGCCACTATTAGTAAGTAAAGAGTAGCACTTTGTCATCCTAGCAGATGAGAGCACTTTTCCATTAAAGAGTCACTTGCCCATAAACCAGAGCTTATCAAAAGCAGCATGTGATGTGCGTAAGCAGAGGAGTAAGAGGGGAACTGGTGGAGCAGCCGGCAGAGCGAGCACACACAGGCGCGCTATACGTTGGACCAAATGTGCGCATCACACAGACATTCAGCACAGCTAATGACATCTTTTCTTGCCAGGCACTAAGATCCCATTAACTGGTGAATCATTCTACCATCTGCAAAAAGCAGGTCCTTCCTCCCCCATCCCCTCACTCAGGACAAGTAAAGGGGAAGCTTGAAAACAACTTTCAGCTCTCTTTATTCGTCCTTGTGAGCAGCTTCATAGTCTCACTTGGTGACGGGTGATAGCTCCACTTATCTCACTGGATTTTATTATAGTGCAAAGTAACACGCAGAGACCAACCGGTTTCCAATCTGCACATAGAGCAGCATCCAAAATGTTGACCAAAACTGACACCTTTGATGGCAGCTGCACAGACAAATAGATTGTTTTATGTTTACTGCCATTAAGCAAAGCAACATTCATTATAGAGCCAGGATTGGAGGAATACAAAATATTACAAGTTGGGAGACTAAAAGGTAAAACTGAATCTAGCTACCTGCTAAACCCCCAGTCATCCTGCAGTTCCCAGAGGCCCCAGGACTCTCCCAGCAGGTCAGACACAAAGGCTTTACTTGGCAGTTTGGTGCTCAGATGCCATACAAAAAACCAGACAAAGAAGGAACTCACATCACCTGCCTATCTTGAGCTGCCAGTTGATAACCACATCCCAGGAACTGCTTCTCTTCCTTTTTCCAAGAAGGCCAATTAGTCACTCACTGGGATGGCCAGACCCAGGACTGTTACAGTAGAGAGTTCCTGGTTCAAAAGTTGCATGTGGTTCCCCCCAAAAATTTCCCCAAAATTTTCTCTAGTCAAATCCAGATCCCACATAATTCCTACTAGAGCTGGCGTGGCTGTTTGGACACCCACACTGGCAACCAGACTGGATGTACTGGATGGTTTTTGCTTCCAGATGTAAAGAAAAAAAGCATTTTTTGCTGTGCTAGTATTGTGGGGAAGCTGGCATGAAAGCTGGTCAACATGACTTAGCAACACTGCTGTAAAAAGTAAAACCACAGACAAATGATCTGCTGTGTCTAGGAAGTTGTTTGATTATTTTATTTTTTTAAAGGTAATTTTCAAAATATTGAAAGCTGCAATTCAAACTGCATTACGCAGTATCTTCTCCCTCACAATTTTTTTTTAAAACATTCATCTGGCTTCCAGATCTAAAGAAGAGTGCCAATAATGGTCTTGAAATCAGATTAGGGAAAAAAAAACCCCACCAACAAACCAATTCAGTCAGTCTAACTGATTCCGCAGGCATTCAGAGAGATTCTTCCAGACTTAAAAACAACAGTCCACAACACTAAAACCTGCTCCCTCCCCACACCTGGTCAAGAACAAGGGTGGACAGAACTGGTCCAAACAACCTCCAACCCTAATCTGTTATTCACATTCAGGCTCCAATTTCTATAATGATAAAGACAATACAAGGGTTGGACTAGATGACTTTGAACGGCCCCTTTCAACATGAACTGTTCAATTCTAAGAGAAGAGCACCCTAGTGCTTAACACTCGTTTTTTCTAGCCAGTTCCATGAAGTCCTATATTCAAATAAGCAAGAATTGAAACAGAAGAAGAAGGAGGTTGGGGTTGTAGTTGCCCCACTTTCAAGGGCTGCATGCTGAACTGAACACAACAGTCTTAAGATTTTTGTGAGCTGCCTTGTGAACCTGAAGGATCATTTTTATTGCAAGAATGACTTTTGCAGACCTTGTGTTTTTGGGACTTATTTTGTTTTCCGTATACAGACAACAACTAGCCTAGCAAATTGTAGATATTGTTGAGCTAATGTGGAAACACCCATGCTTCATTATGGCATGAAGCATCTAATTTTTTCACTTTATATTGTAAAGAATGCATCCCTGGGTTTTTTGTTTTGGCTTTAAAGAGAGCATCATTAAGTGATGTGCCAAGAAACCTGATTAAGACACTATACGAACTTCTAAGTTCTTCTAAAACAAGCATTCATTTGACAGCTTTAAGTAGATGACAAATGAGCTTCTTTAAAAGAACATTTTAAAATCAAAGAGGTAAACCAGTTCTATCCTGCAAGAAGAAAAAAAATTTATCAATTTTTTAGACTAGTTTGACACACATTCATTCAACAAAAGAATGCAGATTGTCACAACTGTCTTAAGCAGTGATCAGGAATGAGTTATTCAGATGTACTACCCCTTCCTTGATAAGAATTATGCAAGTTGTTTTACTACCACTGAGTATGATGGCACTGCACTGACAGTGTCCTGATGGTTCCCCAGCAGCTGGAAGTGGCAATTTTGCACCTTCTGAAAGAAAGTTCCTGAGCATGGGCATGGGTTTATGCTAAGAGAAAAATGACATATTAAAACTTTACTGAACTCTCCAGGAACCTAGGGGTTCCTGGTTTTTTCTTTTTTTTCCCTTCTTCTTTCTGTTTCCTTATTCTAAGATTCCGCAAGTAATCTGTGAATAACTTAGTGGTTTAAGTTTCCCTTCTTGGTCATGACTTCTATATTTCATGAAAAGTGCTGCCAGCAGCAGCTGCGCGGGCAGTTTAGATGATGCTGTTTGTGCTCTCCGATGGGATGGGCACCTCAGCACTGCACTTCATGGCAGTCACCACTGAGGAAGCCCCTGTGCCTCCGGTGTGCCATGGACATCACCACTTCATAGGATTTCTCTTTCCTGCCCCTGCCATGTCCTCTGTTACCTTCAGCTTGGATGTTGGCCCTTTTAGTTTCCAAACAGTCCTGTGGCCATAGTGGCAGATGGGGGAATCTGGGGAGGGGGAACACACATCTCACTGTTCTGTCTCTGTGTTGGTGCCTCTCTCAAATCACCATTTTATTACCTGCACAGCAGCTCAGGTAATGCCTTGGTCTTAGACTCACAGGATACCAGAATTACAGAGGCAGAAAAGGATATGAGCAGCAGGAGGAAGTGTTAATATGACATGTTTAAAGCAGCTCTTTCTGTCATCTTGCATCAGGCAGCTGTCAGTAACCCAATAAGACTTATAATTTAAAAAGAAAAAAAACGAAACAATGCTTTTTTTGGGAAAAAATCTGTTAGAGTTTTGGTTAGAAATCTGTGGTGCTCTCTTAGCACCACACAGAGCAAACAACTTTCTGTGCAAGTGTATGTGGTGGCTCTCCCTCTGGGAAAAGTTGTATTTTTCCCTTTGCGATTTATCCACCACTCAAACCTCCACATCCACCCCAGCTGCTGCCAGTTCACAAAGTGTTCTGTGACATGATTTTCACAAAGTGTTTTGTGACATGACTGACACCTATGCATCTCATGAGGCTTTATAATGCCACCTCAACTTTCCACTCTGACCAACTCTCTCCCCCCTATACAGGGAAAGAATTTTAAAGAAACAAAGTCACCCAACCTCACATTTGCAATGCGTGGCTGCAGCCCAAGCTGAATCAGAGTCGTTTGAAATTGAGTCATTTTGTCTAGTTTGCTCAAATGTGATAAGCTAGATGGGATAGAAATTCTATATATTATTACACAGAATTATTTCAAACATGGAGCTAAGATAAAAGCAGAGTCCAGGGAGGGCTAATCGGTGCCTGTCAGCCCACACTTTAATCACATGCCGATTACTTTGTTAGTCATCTCTTCATCAGTGCTCTCAACCCACTCCTGCTCCTCCTGCAGTAAACTTTAATTAACCAAAGAAATACTGGAGTTACTCACTGAGAACACAGAAACAGAAAATGGAGGAGCTCAATACCTCTCATCACAAGTGAGAGTGAATCAGTTTGGAGATAGTGGAAAAGTCAAGTCTTTAAACCCAAGCAGCAGGAATTCCTGTCTATAAGCAAACATTTTGAAACAATCCAAAAGGAAGACTTTTGTACCATTGCATTTACGTGTTTCTTTCCGTGGCATATGTTTTGGGTTAGCAGCTGGTCTTTTACAATAAATCAAACTGAGAAAAAAGCAAATAGAACAACACATGAGTCACCTGCGTGGAGAGTCCACTAAAATCACTGCTCTTCATCTGCTGTGCATTATCCTCACTCTGATGGGACAACTGTTAGCTAAAAGTCAAAAACAAGTAAGTCACACAATAGCAATGTTTGTAGTTTGGGCCGAGCCATCAGTTCTTTCTAATTTTAGTGAGCTAGCACCACCCTTACGGGGTAGGTAATCATGCCAATTACCACAACAGTAACAGCATCTGTCATGCCACCAGCAAGTAAAATCTGAGGTGTTATGGTTTTGTTGTGCTCTTAGGGATAATAATTAACCATCAATGGAAAGGAAAGCACTGCAGGAGAGGATGATCCCACTGTAAAAACAAGTTAAACAAGTTGAACAAGTTGTCATGACTTGCTGAAGAGAATCCATTACAGAACTAAGGTGTTCTCCTGGATCACTATCCTTGCACTAGCACTGCACTTTTCCCCACCACATCAAAGCAGGCAGCATGAGATCTGGAAGGTGATTAGTTATTCACTTGTGAACATTTCCATATCAGTTCCAGAGTGTCAAGAACCTATTACATGACCTTAGCTATCAGGTAGCATATTGGAGAAACAAAACAGACAGCTGGATTTTCCAGCAGCAGCCAGTACTGTGAGTCACACGGAAGAGCTGTGCTTTGGACAAAAGCTGCCTATTAGCCTTGCATGCTCATGAGGGATTCTGAGCAGCATCCTGCACCCAGCATGCACCTGGCACATTTGCATAATTTGCAGTATTAGAGTAGAAAGAGGATTATGAAAACAATGTCTGAGGCAATATTCATCTCCAAATGGATGTGCTGCTACTACCCTACCATAGCAGGCTGCTGACAGAATGAGCTTTAGATAGATTTGTCACATCTTTGGCCTTGGTGTCCCTTCATTCTTCTCTTAACCTCTCTATTACTCCATTAATGACTCTCCCAGCTTCTCTTTCCTCCGACTTTTCGCCATGATCTACTCAGCCACTGCACCACTCTCTCCCTCTCTCCCACTCATGATGATGCCTCTCTTCGTGTCTCTGCTTCAGCCACAACAAACGACGATCAGCTACACCAGGATCCTACTTTTGGCAGCAAGTACTGGCACATATCTGCAAAGACAGTAAGAATCAGCCTCTTTTTCCTCCACTCGTGGAGCCATCCCACTTCTGCCCCTCACCTTGCTGTCAGCCAGCCATTGCTCTCACACCTGATCTTGTGAGGACACAAAAGATCCTAATAATTAGGTTTGAGAGGAAAAGGAGCAAAGTTTTACAAGAGCTCACCATCTGGGCAGTACTTGGTATAGAGCTGTCACTCAGTGCCAATTCACATGCCAAGGCAGATCTATCACTACAGAAATGCCTGTGCGCATGGACCATATTCACAGCTGAAGCAGGACAAATCTCAAAGAATTAATCTCCGTTTTCACACATTTTCATCTCAGGCAATACTGCAGAAGCAGTGTCCCTGATCTAGCATTTCAAGATGCTATTGCTGCATCCCAAATAGCAAAACAAGCACCAAGATTAATGAGGTACTGCTCCTCCCAAGCATGCTGCGAGAGGCAGAAAGAATCTTACCCCATTACCCTTAAACAATCTCAATTTTGCTGCAGCAAACTGCTGTCTCCCTAATCAAACCCCCAGAGTGGCAAGTGCACTTGGCCACCTCTGTATTTCACAGCCTAGGAAGAGAGAACGCCTGTTGTGCTGGCACAGGAAGGAGGCGCAGGCAGCCACGCACAAACTTGCTGACCTGGCACAGCACTCAGCTGTAACACACAACTGCTTTCCCAGGCAACTCATTGTTAGCGTTTAATTGCAAACACTGTAGAAAAGGCCAAGGGATTTGGATGGAGGTTATGGGAAGCAAAGCATGATCTGGAATGCTGTTGTGCAGTCTAGAGGGCAGTTGGGTAAAGACAGCAGAGGCTGCCTGGGTAAATGGGGAAGGCTGGAAGAAACAAGCACCATGCAACAGCCTGTCTACAAGCGCAAGTAAGACTGGATCACCACAGAAATCCATTTTCATACCTACTCTCACAGCCACTATAAAAAGTATATAAATCACATCAGTAATAAATCATGTAAGCATTGCATGATTGGATTTAGGGGTGGAGAGAGCAAAGGGAAAATTAATTTTGCCCATCACCGTCCTTTTCCTTTCATCTCTGAGGGACTCCTAAGTACATTCTGATACCCAGTTCCTACCAGGAGCTGTAACTTTCCAAATTTCCATGCAGCTGAAACCCTGCTTAGGATACTAAAAAGCAAAAACATATGTTTCTCAGCAGAACTCTCTGGATTACCTAATTGATTTTAGAAATTAACAGTAATAATGCTAAAAGATCCAGCAGCCTAATTATCAGCCACTTCTCATTTATATTCCCATTAAATTCACATCTGCTTTGCAAAGAGACAGGCTGCTGTATGAAGACTGCCTTGTATGCTCTCACCCAAGCTGCTTCCATTTATTCCATTGAGAATGACGACACAACTCAAATACCTGCTTAGTATTTGGCAGGTGCCATTGGTGTATGACACACTATTCAAAAAGCAAACAACAAGAATGACATGACATTCTAAAGAAAAAAACCCAGGGCATTTTATTCCTCTCATTGTAATAAAACTGTTAATTTTCAGGTATCCACTGACCTTTTCACCATCCAAAGGAATTTTACTGTGAGCTAAATCTGCCAGCTTACCTGTCCTGTAATGAACCATAGCTGAAAAGTGGGGAGCTGTGAATACTGCAACTGCTGTTGAGGGGTTGGGGGAGAAGAGCTGACAAGCAAGGTGTCTGCGTGCCTGGCACAGTGCAGACAGGACCCCGAGGTGTCAAAGTGCCATCTTCCAAAACTCAGCCAGCTGGGTTCCTTGGCAGGAACACCACGAAAAGAAGAAAGAACCTGCAATTGCATTTTGTTGGCTTTGAAACACACTAAATTGATTGAATACGTGTCAGCTTTATGCAGTGAGATATTTCAGCATCTCTAAAATGTATTTGCAGGTGTATTTCTAATTTGCAAGGATATTCTCATGCCAACTACCATGTGGGTACTTACCTGATGACACAAATCTACGGCAAGAACAAGTCTGCATCATCTCAGCTAAGAAATGAAGTAGTTTTGCTAGACAGAACTAGGCTGATTTCAGGCAGGATGTTATAAGGAAACAGAGAGGTCTATTACATAAATTGGATTACATAGAACCTTGGTATAACTCAATCTAGCAGTGCTTTGGGCCTCAAACTATTTGTTGCTTATAAGGTGGTCTGTCAAAACTGATGCAGTTTTTACACACAAATTCCGGCCCACTGAGATGCAGGTTGGGATTCCCCCATCTGTTTCACATTTAAGAAAAGGCTCCCACTGTAAAATTTTACCTACTGTGTATTCCAGATGGACTTAAGGACAAACAGTCTAAATAATGAACAGACACCCTGAGGTGTTTTGTTTCTCAGGATCAACTAATCACACCCTGCCCAATAGCTTGATTCAGTGTATCCAACAAAAGTGAGAAGCACAACTGAGAAGCACGACTGAGATATTTTCAAGTAATTACATTTTCACAGCAACCAATTTTATCACCATATAAAATGAGTTGTTTCTATCCACTCACACTACCCATAACTAAAAAAAAAAAAAAAANACAGAACATGTGAAATACTGTTCTCATAGCAGCTCTGAAAGGTCAAACACAAGGTTTGTACTCAGCTGATGTTTGCCTATTCCTGATTTCAAACAGCAAGAAAATGGGTTATTTGGGACATATTTGATTTAAAGGTTCTCTTAAACAGATTCTTCAAAGCCAGCTATAGGATAGCAAACAAAACATAAATCTAAAACATTGAAAATGCTCAGTTTCTGAAGACATTGATTGTATTCAAAGAAGAAAAATTTGTCATGAAAGAATGAGTATGGAAAAATTATGCTGGGCTCAAGCAGAATACAAATACAGAAAACCTGTTTGGCAGTATCAGTTGACATGAGAGGTGGCAATGCCACACTTTAGTGTTTTAAGGGTTGTAAGAAAGCATCCTTATTAAGATCAGGGCCACTGCACTCACAGCAACACTCCCAGTACATTTATCTGGAGCAGAGATTCCTACATTTTGCACACAAAGATCTTGGGGCAGGTGCAGTTTATAAACAACAAAACAACCCCAAAGTACAGTAAAGCAGGTTTAAATAATAATTTGCAGTAAATGCCACAACCTGAGCTAAAACTTGAAAGAAAATTTGCACTTGTGATTTGAGGGGTTGACTTAGCCAAAAAGTCAACAAAGCCAAAATGAAATATGGAAAAGTATAATAAGCCTAACAGCTTTGCAGGAATTTGTGATGGGATCTGCGTGCCTTGGTTCCTGTTTTAGAATAAATCAGATGTCAAGTTTGGATTCAGCCTAGAATTTTGCAGGGTTTTTTATTATGGGGTAACCAAACTATGAATAATATACTTATTTTAAGTTCTGTTTCCAAGTCCATCAAAAAACCCTGTGAGTTTCCTGCTGCAAAGAAGGTTATGCTTATTTCTTTGGGCTAAACTGTCCTGTTTGACTCCAGTCTGCTGAAATCTGTCCATATCCTGTCACTATTCATGTCCTTCTGTGTTTCACTCGTTGTTTGAGGTAACTTACCTTGTATCTGCTATTTAAAGGATCTTGTTAGAATTCTGAGAGAATTTTGACAGTTTTTTCAGCCATCATCAGTATGCGCCATCTTTTTTGGAGCTGACATTATACTTTAAATTTCTACACTATGAAATTGCCTAGAATGTACTAATTTTTGCCTTATTTTAAAGGTATTGCGCCTTTGTTGCTCCCAGTCCATTAGTGGTTTCTCATCTGAAAAATAAACAGACCACGCCGGAAGGACTGAACTTGATTAACTGAGGATTTGCAGCCCAGCTTTTGATGTTGGTATTCATGTATTCTTATTTACTTGAACTTTTTGTGGATATTTTTGCTAATAATTCCACGGGAAAGTGATCTTGTAATCTGAAGGTACCGCATATTTGCTACATTAGAAGTGAGATACTGCTCTGTTTGTTGCTGAGCTCTGTTTTCTTTCAAGATGGCACCACTGAATTTTCTTGGAGACAATTCCAGTACTACAGTGTCAGAAGGAAGGCGTAGCTCAGCACACCCAGACTCCTACTGGCCACGGGAAGCCATAAAACATACGGATTCTTCCTCCGCCCCTGGGCAATTCCATCCGGGATCCGGGCTGGGGGGAAACCCGGACTGGACTTTTCCCGCAGTACGGAATGGGGGAAAAAAAAACCCCGGACTGGATTTTTGCCAGAGTACGGAATGGGGGAAAAGCCAGATTGGACTTTTCACAGTCTCTTCTAACCAACCTCAGCCAACAAACACAAGTTACCGATGATATAAACTTGATGAATTACATCTGGTTTCATCACCGTGCAGCTCATAAGCCACAAAGCAGACCAAAAGCATGTTTTAACAAAATAATTTGGAGTCAATCAGGTTCCAGAGCTTTAAGATTTTGAACTTGGGAATCAAGAGCCAAACATACATGAATTTAAGGCAGCATGTTTACTATCAATGATGTTTCCTCTCTTGCATGGCTATAAACATTTGGGTGGCTTATTTTTGCAGGGGTAAGGAGCAGGCGATGAAATTAGATTCAGTGATTCTGTTTGCTACAAGAAAACAAGATATTTTTATTTACAGGCTTATAGCTGAGTGCTCTGGGAGCTCTCCTGATAAATGCTTCACCAGCTGAGTCACAGTGCGCACAGGATTAGTCATGGCTGAGGAAGTGTCCCAAGGTTTCATTTACAGCCACAGATTTACCTGATGTGTATTAATTTCTCCTGTGAGCAGCAGCTCTCTGAAGATGTGTGCTTCAGAAGCTTTGGCTCTGTCATCGCTTCCACGTCACCACACCCTTGGAGACGAGGGTCAGAGCACCAACACGCACGGAGGAAGGCGATGTCTGCTGGCCGTGTAGGGAAGAGGAACGGAGGGCTCCCAGCCCGTACATCAACATATGTTCTGTGGGCCTCAGCAGAGCAGAGCATGCGTCATGCTCGCTTGACGCTATTTTAGGCAACAATGGGTAAACTAAATGACTTAGCTGAGTGACCCAGCACACTCCTTTCATTACATGCTCCAGCAGAGAAGCCTGAGCAACCAGCAGTACTTCCTGTGTGTGTGAGCTTCTACCCATGGTGTTCCCACTCTGCAGATGGGGAGCAAGGACAAGAGGTAAATAAGTTTGCCCAGGGTTCAATTGCAAATCCCTGGAAGAATAAAACCCCTACGAATACCTCAGGCATCCAGGTTTCAAGTCACCCTCTCCATGTAATCCCTAAAAATCCTCTGCTTGAAGGATCTGACCTAGGAAAGCTGGCTCTTCCATGAAAGTTGTAAATAACTGCCTTCATTGGATCACCAAACAAATACGAGGCATCTCTGTTACCTTTCCTCACAAGCTTGAGCAGAGTCTGAACATGGGTGCATGCACGAGTTGGCTGCACGTCCTCTGTTCTGAGAGGTTCACATGAAGAAAAAAGGAAGATCAAACCTGCCCACTTGAGAAACTGTATGAAACCAGAAACACAGGATTCCTAAATGTCTAAAGAGTGTAAGCAGCCTTTGAAACACTAAGACACTTGTGTTTCTGCACCTTACATCCAGTTTTTGAATTTAGTTTTTGAATACACCCATATGTTGAATTTAGACATGGAGGGCCCTTGCACTGGTGCCCACATCTTCATGCTAACTGTGAACGACGGTGCTTTTCCCAACAGGCTGTTCACATTCTGCCCAAGGGGTGTCTACATCTTGCTTCATCTCAGAGACTTGTCCCCAGCCAAGTGAATTACAGACATACATGAAGTTTCTTCAAGTGAAAGTCTATCTTAATATAAAAACATTGAAAAAAAGAAAACTGTAAAGTAAAAATTATTAAAACTGCACTTAAAGGCTATGTTATTACAGTAATATCCCCTAAATAAACTTACAATCACTGTTAAATACATTTTTACACAAAAGCAAACCACAGTGAAGCTGCTCCAAAGCTGGCTTACACTGCTTATAGCTTTGAAGACAAATACAGAGGTCAATTTGTCTAATGAAAAGAAACAGCTCCACAAGACTGTTCTGTTTCTTTTGAGGTGAATATACATTTCATCTAGTTTAGCATGTCCATTGGGTATGTGCTAAACATTGGCTCAATTTTGCATTTCTTCCTGCAGCAGAACACAAATTGTTAACTCTCACCTGTAGCTTAAACCATGCCTAGTTTCCTTCCTTCTATTATTCTGTATTCTCCTTCCTCTCTTCCTGTTTCTGTGCTAAGGATACTGACATCTAATTTTGACAAAATTATCTCCTTGCTTTCAACAATTTCTCCAATAAACAAATGGCCAATTTTTCAAAAATTTCTCTGATCAACACATTTTTGTAGAAACTTCTTTGATCCTTAACAGAGAGCTCTTTAATACCATGTGAATGTAAACATATTGTCTGAAAGCTTGACTAGTTGCGAAAAAGAAGTGAATCAATATCTACCAAACACTCTGTACTAAAATTACTTGTATTATTAATACAACTGATGACAGGACTAGTCCACAGCGATTTAAAGTTTCAAAACCAATAATGTTTCCCTGCTCAGATCTATACAGATGCCCCAAAGAAAAGGAAGATTATTTCCCAAGTGGTTTCACTGAAAAAAAAAAAAGGTATTAACATAGCTGATCTAATATTTCAACCACTTTGCACCACAGTTCCTGACAAGATCTCCCTCAAGGTTAGCCTTAAAATTATATCACAGCCTAATTTTGCCTTGTTTTACATTAGTCTGAAATCATGTCTAGATTTTATTGATCTTTGATTCTGTTATTTGTTTTACATATTATCTAGATTAAACTTTTAATATGGTTTCATGGTTTGAAAAGCATCATTATCTACTGGTAGGGAGTTTTAGTGCAGCAGGAAATGGAATTAGGAGAGATTCATTGACTTAATTGAAGATGCCACTAAAAGCTTTGCCAACTGCAATATCCTGCCCTTCTGACTTCAGCAGTGATCCTGGGAGGAGAGTGGGGATCAAACTGTGCTCCATGTACACAGCAACTCTACTGTAGAGGAGTCTGATACAGAACAGACCTGCTGAGGTACATCACATCTAGGGGTGCATGTACTGCCTCTAGAGCGCTAACATTATCAGTATGATTTTAGGATGTGCAATAATTTGATAAGATAATTGTGCTGTGTTGTGCCTGCCGAAGGAAACATGTCTACCTTCTCCACTGCTGCAATGTATATTCAAACCTCCAAAGTGACTAAAAAAGAAGAAATGTGCTATGAAAACTCATCTAGAGATATGACAACAGTATCTCTTATGGTCACCATTCTGATTTATCAGGCAGCTACCGTCTTCATTCTATTACAGTAAAAGGGAGGTGGAGACCCCAAATGAATGCCCTAAATCTAGGAATACTGACACCATGAGTGTTAGGGAAATAAGTCTGTTGGGAAATATCTCAGAAAATGAAAAAGGCAGAGGGAAAAAACCCTGTTTGAGTTTTGCACCATGTTTTCTCCATCTATCTTAAGATACCAGTGTCATGACTCACTCTGGAGATTTGAAATGCTCCCTGGGTGACATGACCTTCTCATACCAGCTTTGTTCCTCATGCTAGCAAAAATTGGTCATCCACGAATACTGAATGAAGAAACTTCCTTATTAGTCACCTCTGGATCTATAAAACTAATACCGGAAAATGGTGTTTAAACAAGTCCACTGCCGCTTCAGGTACGTGGCCTTCCAACATTTCAAATCTAAATAGTTTCATCAGGTGTGGGAGGAAGGATAGGAAAGGGGAAAAAAAATTAGATACATAAGACATCTGGCTTCAGATAAAATCCATGGATCAGCATGGATTGCAGCAGTTTGAAAACCTATATTTACGTTTTCATGTTTATACGCCTGACTGGCAAATCCCTTGGCGATTTTGAAACTGGTGCTTAAAAAAACCTCCAAACTTGAAAACCCACCAAGCCTTCAAACTCAGAAGGCTGAGCTCTCGGTTGCACTTTCACTGGTTAGCTGTCCATCCTTATGTATGCTCTAAACCACTGTGACTTCTCATACTCAATTAAAAACTACAGATCCAATTCTCCTTCCGAACACAGGAAGAACAGGTGTTTGTCTACAGATGGTCTTGTCTGCACCTCTCCTGGAATAGTTCAGTACATTCCTGACTTGGCATGAAACTAAAAACTCAGAGCAAAGTACACTGCATGTCAATAATTAATGTTACAGGCACGTTGCCTCATTCAAAAGATACTGCAATAATATCAAGTCATACCCATTATAACAGTCACTGACAAAAAAGATCACCTTGTTCCCATGAACACTGCTTGCTTTTTCATTTAGGCTCTCTCTGCTGGTAACAGTACAGGCTCAAATGCCATTGTACAGCATATTTCACTCTTTCACCAAATTATGTGAATAGGATTGACCAAGACAAGGACAAACATCCCCATAACTGCAGGGGACCTAATCAGAATCCATCATCTATCCCTGAGTCAACAAAGTACTAAGCTAAGTGCTAAATGCTCCTGCAGATCTAAAACTTTGGAAAGACTTCAGATCTAGAACTATACTGAAGAACTGAAACCTTCTTATACAGGGAGCATTAGCACAGGTAACCAAAATTCTCATGGAAATCCTCATTCCAGCATATGAAACAGCACAACATATCAACTACACCTTTTCTCCTTTGTAACTAAAAGATGCAGATAGCACTGCACTTAGGCAGTGCAAGATGAAATTGCAAAAATCTTGAAAGAAAAATTAAAAAAAAAATCCAACCAAACCCCTCCCATAGATTTTTAGCCAATACACACACAATGAGTAAAAATTATCCCAGAGCCCAAACATGGTGTTGACATCTCTGTGTGAACAAGAATCCAAATCTTGTCATATCTCTAAATTGCCTGTATCTTACTATATCTGTGGCAACCTGTTATCCTGGTTTCCCATTAAGATGGATACCACAATATGTTTTTATTAAGTTTAGCATTTAAGGAAATTATCAGCCAGTGGCTCCACTATTTTTTCCTTCAAATGATATATAAGTAGGAACATTGATAAAAATAGTTGTAAATGCCCATCTGACATACTCTTCTTTTATTAGAAGCCTCTGCAAAGTGCCATTTGCTGGCCAAGGACACAATCTGACTTCATCCATAGATGGCTGCGATGACATGCAAAACAATTTTAGATTTGCAAGAAAGAGATATTTCAGTTTCATTTTCAGAGAAAACATCTTTAGAAGGATTTCCAGTTTCTCTAAGTGTTGGATCAGCTGTAGGATGTAAGACAAGATTCTGATTACCAATCACTCTGATTAGCAGGAACAGGATGCTAAACCACATGAAAGCAGTCTCACTGCTCCAGCAGTGACTAACATGATGTAGAAGGAATGTTTAACAAGTTCGTTCATGCAACAGGATGGTTGAATGCCATCTCTTACCACTATGTGCACACTCCAGAAATTCTCTCACTTCAGGAAAATGTGTCTGAAAGTCTGTCAGTAGAATGAAGAATGGAAAAGTTTGGAACAGTGATGCACATATTTTGCATTTTATGTAAATTGTACGTGTTGTTTATATTGGTAAAGGAAACACATTGATGCATGTGAATCCTGCAGCTACTACGGTGTAGTTAACCTTTTTAAAGGTTCATGTACACTATAGTTAGCAAAAATAAACTTATCATAGTTCAGAAACAAAAATGTTAACTGCTGGCAACTTCTAGGTTCACAGGGTGGAAGTACAATATGGCATGACAACGTCAGACTACAATAGTCCTTGATACTGCAATGATGCCAGTAAATCACAATCTGTTTCTGCATCAGTAGGACTCACTATTTGCCATGGACTCCTAGAATTCTATTTTAGAAAGAGAATTCTTCATTTTCTCACTGCATTACATTTGATATTCATCAGTACTATGTGGCAGCATTTTTTAAGTATTCATTTCTACAAAATAAGGTAGCTCTATTATCCCTTGTTCTAAAGGACGGCAAAGAAAGAGAGGTATTGAGGTCCAAAGGTGTCCATGTGACTAATTAAAATTTTGATGCTGTTAACTTCAAAAGCGGCAGAAAATAATCACAACCCTCTTTATAAATAAGTAACATTGTTTCAAATCTCTTCCTATTTCTGATTGCCCCCCAAAACTACTCATATGGCCTAAGTAACACTGATCAGGAGTGCTAGCTCTTCCCAGTCAAGATGCTATGAATTTTCAAAACCTAGGAATGTAGTTCCTAAAAGCAATCTAACCATGCCCCTGTGGTAGCAAAGTTACCTCCAGATGAATCAGAGCTTTTGTGGTCAGTTCTCAGCTACAAGTCCCATGGGCCAATCAGCTCTAAGTTTACACTCTGAGCTTTTATTCCATGTGCAGATCTACATCACTCACAATATGTAAATACTTCTACACAGGAGAAAAAACTCAGTTCTTTACAGGGCTATGCAGCTGCCCTCTTGCAGGGCTCTCTTCCTCTTCTTTCAGCTCACTTTCCTTTAAAATTCAGCAAACAGCAATACAGGACCCACAAAAAACTGCCTATTTTTAACTCCACATTCCGGGTTACTGTAAATCCTGTGTTCAGAACAGAGTGCTCAGACCAGGCCTGTGCAGCTCCCGTGGGGGTGGACCACCACAGACTGACTGCTGGCACTGAGCTGCAGCTGTGGGGCACAGCAGAGCAGCTCCCCAGCACCCAGAGGCCACACAGCTCGAGGTGGGCGGCTGCTGACCAGCTGCCACAAACCCCAGCCAGTGCGTGGCACACAGCTGGCAGCAACCCTGTCCTGGGGAAAACACACACAATCATCACTGCTGTCAGCTGCACCTCATATCCCCTTCCCTCTCCTTTCATGTGCTCATTACAAGCTGCCCTCTCCCTGTGCATACAATACCCTCCTGTTTGTCTACCCTCACTAAGCAGGACTTGCATCTCCTCTCCCCCACAGCAACCCCACAATCCATCACAGCAGTCCCTCTTGTTCCTTACTTCCCAGGTCCCTCCCCACACACAAACACAAAATACCCCCACGCTGTTCCCATATTAACCTCAAGTTCCTGCTTCCCAAACCTCCCACACTGCTGGCTTGCTGCTTCAGCTCCTCTCCTAATCCTCCCAGGCTCCCCTACCCACTGCAGTGGCCCTTGCTCCTTACTTTCCAAACTTCCCTTATCTTCTCAGCATTCCTGCCACTCAGACACCTTCTGGACGCCAGGAGTCTCAGGGCCACAATTCCTGGCACCCTGAGAAGAAGAACCAGCATGTCCAGCTGGCTTCTCCTGCAGTGTGCAGGCCTCCAGAGCTGACGCTCCCTGACGCAGATGGCACAGTGCCTCAGCGAAAGAAGTTGCACCCTGACTTGGAGTATTGCTCCAACCAAAGGCTCACACGAAGCTGCAAATCCCACCTGACAGTCGGTGTTGTGTAGGCCTGATCAAGACCCAGCAAACGGACCTGCTGCTTGTGCCAGTAAAGTAAACGATCACACCGGCAGGTTGTCATTCCCCACATAAGATGGCATTCTTACAAGCTGTCCGTTACATGGGAATGGAAATCCAAGAGCCTCAAATCCTTCTGAAGTGGATGACATCATAAAGGATGCCAGTTTTTAGTCCATTCTTCCCAATTCTGACACTTTCTCCTTATCCCCATGCTGCTCCACCCTGGATCTTATTCTTCGTTGAGTTCTGTTTCGCTTTTCCTCCTCAGTTTTAGTTACTGTGCTTTTTTCACCAATGGGACATAATTTTTACAGTCATTCAGAGGACAGAACATGTTTAAACTCTCAGTTTCTTTGCTTAGCACCACAATTTGCACTGATTACCTGGCCTGCAGAGAGTCCAGCTATTTTCAGGAACGTGCACACAATTCATCTACCTGACCTCACTTCCACACAAACTTCTGTGTAAACAGGCATTGCAAAACCTGACAATTATAGCAAATTTCAGGAGAGTAGGATGGCAAAAAATGGAGTCTTAAACCACACAGAACTTCCCTAAGAAATGCTGAGCCCATGCTTTAAGGCAAAGAGGCACTTGAACCTCTCAACAGCGTAAGTGTATATTTTAATCAAGTGCCTGGGCAAGCAGCATTTCTTTTTATAACTTGATTTTATAAGTGCCAAACTACTGAACTGCTAAGTTCAGCCAGACTCAAACAGCCAGTGCAGAAAAAAACCAAAATCAGGCTGTAGAAATAAATTTTGCAGAAGCAACAACAACAAAATGCCTCATAATGGGAAATATTGCATAATTGCATCTATGGACAAAGTTGACAGTTCTGCTCATAATGACAAATGGTTAAAAAAAACCCCTAAAATAAGAAAATTTTGCTTAGAGGCACAGGACGACTTAACAAAAAATCTGCGCATCTTCAGGAAAACAGCCGTAGAAACTGAAATATTAATAGAATATTTTCTTAATCCAAATTAATATACCAATAACTTTCAAGACTGACATACTTCCCCACTGACAGGGCAATGCCTGCCATGCAGGCAGCCTACCAGAAAAGCCTAAAAGGATCCAGTGTCTCCAGTCTGGCCTATACTTGGGTTGCAGTTTCTGTCATGTGGACAGACTGGTTTGTTTGCAGAAGCCAATTTTTTGCTAGCGGCTAGGTCTCTGTGCTGAGCACAACAATACACCCCCACAAAGCTGAAAAACAGGACATTAAACTATTTGGACATAATAACATCTTCACAGCACTGGTTGCTGCTCAGCACTCGGATCTCTGATCCTTAAGTGCTTCAGGATTTAACCTTTAGGAACGCAGAATGTTGTGGATTTAAGTCTACTTATTCACCAAAGCACACCCACGTTTCAAAAGACTGTACAATCCTAGTTACCTTCAAAAACAACTTCCTATATATGTTCCCATTACCTAGCCATAAAAATCGCGCAGCAGACTGTAAAAAAGAGGCAGAATTGTGGTCCTGTAGCAGAGCTGTTTCCCGAGTTGCCAGTCAAACACGGCTGGCGATGCAGACGTCTTGTGCAGCACCACTACCACCTCCTGGACAAGCCAAGGGTGGCTGCGGGCTGCGCCAGCGCCTCTTCCAACTGCGCGCCAGCTTGCCTTAAAGGCAGGCAGCCCCTTCCAAGGCATGCCCAGCTACCCCGGGTACTGCAAACCTCCCCTTCCCAGCCAGCTGTGCCATTCCCTGCCGCTCCCGCAGCTCCAGTTACACCAGCCTTCCCTCGTCCTTCTGCAGCTAGAGTCAGGCCAGTCGGACCGCTTCCCACTAGGAATCACAGCTGAAAGCCCCAATGCTAACGGCAACAGAGTTTGTCTTTGGTAAAAGCCAATTAAGTTGCCTTTTCTTTCTGTTGCTAAGTTGTATATATTGCTATAAGTAGTGCTAATGTGCTACTATGTACGTATGCGTCCAAGCGCCAAACACTTAATGAACTGTAAACCACATTTTTTAAAAAGTGTAATCTGTAAGACAGCATGAAGATGTCCTCCTTACACTGTTTTTCCTCAATGTAGTATAAAAAACCTTCTCTAGTCAAACACAGAAAAAAGGTCTCTATTTCTCAGTGAAGATAAATCCAGTTTTAAGGATGCAATTAATGAGAATTTTCAATTTGTAGGAAATAAAGATCAGTGGTTTCCAGATCTGGCTTGTTTTCCTATACATAGTATATATAGCTCATAATGTTGGTGGCTCTTTTTAGATGTCTTCAGACCCCATAAAACTCCATACTCTACTATAAACTACATACTCTACTATATAACCATAAAGCTATTTCAATATTAACTCTCACCAAACCTTTTATAGAAATAAAATGCCTCTTTATGCTCGGTCCTGCTGATGCAACCATAGAAGTGTTCTCCTTTTTGCTGTTGCTGCCTTTGGAGATAGCTGGACAGCAGATGCCTTTTCAGTCCCTCTCTGTCACTTCAATCCTACAGATATAGCATAGATTTCCTGTCCTGAAATGTGAAGTTGAAATTGATTGTACTAACGCCCATTCTAACTGATAGATATGCTAACAAAGTCATTAGGATTGCTCTGTATGGAAAAATGTGTATATATTTCAACAGTTGCTGATCTGTCCACAAAGTCTTATCAGAAAAATGTTTTCATAACTATTTCTAGTTTATTATTGCATAATAATGAAAATACTAAAAAGAGGCAGTTGCTATTTTCATTGTTATGCTTGGTCTCATCAATCATCTCTGAACAGTGTCCAGTAATTTCAGCATTTTAATTATCAAATTATACACCAAGATACAGAAATGTGTTTCATTGGGGTCAGGATATCCTCTGAGGATGTAAACCAAGTGTTGTAGAACACAGCAGATATATTTTCCTCATAATACATAAACAAATCCACTGAGCAAAGTCAGTTTCCTGTGCAGCATCATGTGCCTGTGACCATGAGGGACAGGATGTTTGCAGGAGACACTGATTCTCCTGCTAATATGAAGAAAACTTTTGGGCATCTGCTTAATATGCCTGGCTCACAGGCTCACAGCCAAATTAATCATTGGCTTTCCACCAGAAATGTACATTTCTTCCTGTGACAGGCTTGAAGAAGCCACTGAGCTCTTCCCCTCAGTTTCCTATCCTGTTGTGGATATTCGACGAATATCGAAACTTACTCTCGTCTAAATTGTTTGGTGATAAGTTTTACATGGTTCCGATGATCATGTAAGCAGCCAGAGGGCGTTGCTGGGTTTGATACTGTCAGGAACAAAGATGCGAGGGAGCGAACCTGACCGGGGCTCAGGGATCCCCGGTCCCCTACAGCAGTGTGTGCTCAGACAGGAGAAATCTGTCATCGTTCCTCTGTGAACTAAGAATCACAGAACGGTTTGGATAGGAAGGAACTTTGAAATTCATCAAATCCCAAGCCCCTGCTGTGGGAAGGGCCACCTCCCCCTAGAACAGCTGGCTCAGAGCCCTGTCCAGCCTGGCCTGGAACACTTGGAGCCAAGCTTTGCTCCGGAGAGGTGCTGGTGCCATCAGGAGCATGATGAGACGACACAGCCTCCCCTAAACCAGGGGAGGTTTAGGTTGGACATCAGGAGGAATTTTCTTCACAGAAAGGGTGATTAGACATTGGAATGGGCTGCACAGGAAAGCGGTGGAGCCACTGTCCCTGGAGGTGTTTAGGGAAAGACTGGTCATGACACTTGGTGCCATAATCGAGCTGACATGGTGGTGCTGGCTCTGAACTTGGACTGGAAGATCTCCGAGGTCTTTTCCAACCGAACTGGTTCAGTGGTGCTGCTGCCGTCAGTCCTGTCAGGGCTGGCGCCACGGGCCAGCTCCGTTCGGAGGGGGCGGAGCCGCAGCGGGGCCGTCCGCCTGATGAGGAGCTGGTGCTGCTGCTGCTACGGCCGCCCCTGTCCGCACACGGGGCTGGCCCTGGGACCAGGGAGTCGTACGCCCCCTACTCCGATCCCGATCCCGATCCCGGTCCCGATCCCGACCCCGACCCCGATCCCGATCCCGATCCCGACCCCGATCCCGATCCCGGTCCCGATCCCGACCCC
>WEIT01028904.1:155175-216130 GCA_013389985.1 Dryoscopus gambensis
CCCGATCCCGATCCCGATCCCGATCCACCCCGGCCTCCACCCCGGCCCCTCAGCCGCGGCTCCGCCCCCTCGCGTGGCTGTGGGCGGGGCGGCATTGCCACGTGACCCACGGNGCTGAGCCCCTTCCCGCTCTGAGCGACCCTGGGCCTGGGCTAGGCCCGGCTTGCACCTGGGCCTAGGCTTGGGCCTGGGCCTGCCTGCCGGCGCGGGCCTTCCCAGGCCCTTCCTAGGCCCCTCCCAGGCCCGTCTCTTCTCCCACGCTGCTCCGCCCGCCCCGAGCCCCCGGGGAGCCCCGGGAGGGGCTGGTTCCCGGCTGCCGCAGAGGGGTCCGGTGCTGAGGCTCGCGGTGTGCGGCAGCCGGAGGGCACACGCCGCAGATGCGCGGGGGTTTGCTGGGACGTGCATGCATTTTCTGAAGAGCCGGGGAGTTGCGAGGGTTGCTCAAGGCCCCGCTGCTCAAACGCTGTAAGCTATGCGTGTACCCCGTACGCAGGCACGTGTTTAAGGCTTCTGTTCTTCAGAAGTCTCTTGAGAGCAGCCGGAACTGTACAAAAATTAAATGAGCGGGTATCTACAGTCAAATTATTGAACAAATACTTATTATTGGAACTTAATGATCTGTGTTTCTAACATATTAGTAATAGCTTTTTTTGTTGTCATTTCACCTCACTTGGACCTCAGGGCGTGATTAAAAAGCAGCAAGGCTGTTGTTTTGATATGGGGTTTGTGTGCGTGTGTTCCTTGCAGATGTCAGAAGACCTCGCTAAGCAGTTGGCCAGCTACAAAGCTCAGCTCCAGCAAGTCGAGGCTGCCTTATCTGGCAATGCAGACAATGAGGATTTACTGAAACTGAAGAAGGACTTACAGGTGAGAACTTGAGGGTAGGTGAAACTTGAGGGTCTTTTACAAGTGTCTTATCTTTCCTAAATATTTGTCCTGCAACAAAAATAGACACTTGATGGGTTGGTTACTTTGATTTCACATAGCTTAATATAGTCATGGTAGGCTTAGTTTGGAAAAACCCAAAATATGGCCTATTTTAAATCTATTTTTTTGGTTGAGTAAAAAAGATGTGCTAATTCATACAGCAAACTCTTTTACTATAAACTTTTGCCAGAGAGGTGAAAGATATGCCAGTGCTGTCTTTACTATGTGTTGGTTTTTAATTTTTTTCCCCTGAAACATTTCTCAAAGTCATTATTTTTTGTTGCTTTTACTAATGCTGAAGCCTGCTGGTTTGGCTTAACATGATGTTCTTACTGAGTTCTCAAATAACCTGATCCAGAACCTGCTTACTCATTAAATACATTTGCAGTGTTAAAAGCTGTGGAGTCCAGTTCTGTATTCCTTGTGCATCTGAGTCTTGATTGTGTTCCTATATAAGAAAGGAAAAGAGTTGTGTTTTTCATTTGTCACAAGAGCATAGTGTATTCTTAACAGCTAAAACCCATTTCTGGTCCTTGGGATGCTGTTTGGTGACAGGAAGGCCACCAGCCTAATTTTAAATATGTGAGTGGTCTTTTAGATTCTTGTGCATATAAAGACACATTGGCATATAGAAAATCCCAGCAGTGCTGTTAAAATCTGTCATGAGAGTGCAAGATGCTGCTTCATTTCTGTTGTGGATTGCTTTAGCCATCAGGTGTAAAAATATATAAAACTACCCAGTGCAAGGTTCAGTGACCACTGCTCTGTATGGAAGTAACAGTAATAAATTGGGGCTTCAGAGCCAAAACACAAGTAGTACCTCCAGTGATCTTTAGAATTCCTTTTAAACTGCAAAGGCTTTGTGCCCACAAGGCACTTTATAGATCATCTGAATGTGCTCTGTTGTACACTGTTAAAAGCATGTGTATATTTTTATATTTTTAAAATGCACAGCAAAACCCATATGGGATGATATTTCCGATACCAACACGACCTCGGCTTTGATATGCAGAGATCATTGATGTGAAAGGACAACTTGCAAACTTTTTAATAAAAGCTTTCTGCACAGAATGGGGAAGATCTTTACACTTTCGTCCCCAAAAGGTTTGCTATCCATATGTTCCACCTTGAAAATGACATAATGTTTTGCAGACTTGATATATGTCAACTAAGCAAACAACTGTAAAAATGGGTTCGATGCATCAGTGTCCCAACTAAACAGCTTTTTGTCTGTTCAGAAAGATGGTTACTGTGTAATTGAAACATCTTTTTCCTATTATAAATACTGATGCATCCTGTATGCTTGGATTATTCTTGAGTAACAAGATTAAATATTAGAAGAAATTGTTAGAAGTACTTAGCTTTTCCCTTTTTGGTTCACCGAAGCATTTCTAGGACAGTGTCTGTGCACTGCAAACTTACCTTTTCTATCTAGTAGGATTGATGGCAGCTGTCATCTTCTGTAATTGGAGATGAGATCTGTGGGAGTTGTGCTCTGGAGTGCGGAGCTCTGTCTGGGTTTGTAAAGACCAGTTGTCAGGAAAAGTCTTGGTGAACTCTAAGTAGCGTTCCTTGTGGGTCACACCTCCGTATCACGGGGATGTGGCACCAAGCCATGTTGTTCAACCTGTTTGGCTGTACTGAGCTGCTGTGGTAGTCCGAGTCCTGCTCAGAAATTTTCTTGGAATGATCTCTTAAAGACTTGTGAACTGACTCATGGCTTGCAGTAAAATTAATGGCTCTATCTTGTGAGCTGAGCATTACGGGATGTGTATATCAGATGAAGGTTTTTACCAAAAGTTTGCTATTTTAATAGCCTGGTGTGTAAGAGGCTTTCTTAAATTCAGAGGATTCTTGTCTGAAAGTATTCACATCCAAGTTCTACAATAAGCTGTCTCTGAGTGTGGCAAGAATTAGTCAACAGTTTGGTGTTGTTGGTAGTTGCAATACCTGAAACACTTGTTTTCAGGAGTGGCTTGTGCCTAATGTGATGTATTTGACCTGCTGAGAGGGATACTTGTCTCAAACCATGATGCCTCTTGGATTTGCAGAATACAGCTACCTTTGTGTTGAGGAATAGTTTGGGATTTTGCACCTGGGAGGGAAAATTAGGCTAATGGTGTATGTTCTCAAATTAGGGAACTTGATAATCAAACTCTGTTGTGCTTCAGATGTGGTATTAGGAAAATGGTGAGCTAAGTAGTAGAAGTAATTGTGTGTTCCCTGTGCTCACAGTTCCTACTGATGGGCTCACTGGAGTACTTATTAACCAGCAGCTCCTTCAAACAAAGAGCAAAACTTTTATTAGCTGTTGGAAGTTCAGACATTAACATGCTGCA
Source organism: Dryoscopus gambensis (assembly GCA_013389985.1). Taxonomy (NCBI): domain Eukaryota; kingdom Metazoa; phylum Chordata; class Aves; order Passeriformes; family Malaconotidae; genus Dryoscopus; species Dryoscopus gambensis. The sequence goes on from WEIT01028904.1 coordinate 158,442, forward strand.
ACAGAAGCAAACTGTTAGGCCATTGATACTAGTTGTATAGTTTATCAGATAAAAGCGCATGTAAGTTTGTATTGTATTAACTTCTTTGGGAAGTTCTTACAATCCTTTAAGTTCTTCAGGGATGATGAACAGCTCCTTTGCTTCATTTTCCTGAGTCTTTGTATGCCCATAGCCAAAGTAAGATGAGAAATGGGGAGGAAAGTTCAGGCTCCACCAAGCCTCAGTTGAACACTGTTTATCTGTAACCCTCCCCTGATGTAAATGTTTACTGTTTGTTAGGAGAGTGGCAATGGTTCATGCTGAGGTACTAAAGAACTGAAGAATTTTTCTTCTTTAGGGCCTGCAAAGTTTCTTTGCATTGTACAGAAAGTTTACGTGGTCCTTTAGTCCTCTCTCCTTTGGCTTTTAACACCAGTGAAAAAGAGGTCTTGATTGCTTAGTCTTCAGTGTAATATTTACAGGAAATTGGGAGAAGCTTTTGCATGCTCCCGCCTGCAAATGAATATTGTGTAAAGGAACTGGGAAATTTTGATACTTTGTCATCTTGGATTAGCAAGGGAAGGCCTGACCTGAAATCTCAAGGTCGGGGAACTTAGGAAAAAACACTTCTATCAAAATGACTTAAGGAAACCAGTTCTTTAGTGTGCACCTGGATGCTTTCTAAGAAAATGAGAGGGCTTCACAGCTTGGAGGGTGCTCTGCCACCCTGGCTCTGGATGCTACAGTTCAGCCAATGAGAAAAATGCTGTAAAAAATAATAGGCTACTTTTTGAAAATTTGAGGAGGGCATGGGCAGCTTTACAGCAGTACAGTGAGGATCATATATATCTTTATCTACAATTGCAATTAATGAGTTTAATTAAATTATTAAAAAACCAAAGCAAGTGTAATTCACACATCAGCTATGAATTTAATACAGTAACTTAAAAACCAAACAAACAACAAGAAAACAAAACCAGTAAGCTTGGGGTAAAAATATGCTTGGTAAGAGGAATGTGAAAAATTATTCTTTGTGGGTTTTTTTGTCTTTTATAGGAAGTCATAGAGTTAACCAAAGATCTCCTTTCAACACAACCTTCGGAAACTCTTGCAAGTTCTGACAGCGCTGCGTCCGCCCTGCCCAGTCACTCATGGAAGGTGGGGGATAGGTGTATGGCCATATGGAGTGAGGATGGACAGTAAGTGTAGAAAACTTCTCTAACAGTTACATGAAATAGTTCAATGGTAAGAGACTTTCATTCAGTTTGAATTGACCTAGGGTGACTAAAAGCAAAAAGGAACTAGGAAGTAAATGTGGTATTAAGTATTCTTGTACTGTTTATTAAAGGTTAGTATTTTAGGTAGCAGAGGGATGGGGGGCTATTTTATAAAAATGCCCTTTTTGTCACTAACTTTATAAAAGTAATTTACTTTCATAAATTACCATTTGCTGATGTAATAAATGGCAGATTGAAAGAATTGGTCCGCCAGGACAGTCCTGTAAAGCTTTTGGGATGTGTAGTTCATAATTTGTTATTGCATTCATGTGTCTGTGTCACTGCTATGAAGAAAAATTCTTGCTGTATCTCAGTTTGGGCCTCTAATTGGAAATTAATTTTAAATTTTTAAATGAAAATGTAGGGTTTGGCTATAAAATAGCTAACTAGGTAATGTAACTATAGAATTAATCAACATTTTGGGTTTGGTCTCATATGTATTAGCCTGCGTAGTTCTGTGAACCCAAGCAGATCATTCTTACTCCATAAACTTTGAAATAAACATTCTGAAGTTACTTTTCGTACCGCAAATGCGTAACTGTTGGAGCTTTGAAAAAGTAACTGTTTATGCAGGACCAATATCCCACTTGTTACCACTTAGAGAGAAGCTCTACTGTTCCATGAGTGTGCTTCTCTTAGCAGTGAGTAACCACACAAAGATTTTGGTATAGCTGTTGATGTCTTAAGTAGAAAACTAACCTAAAAGTGAACAGTTCTTCTGTAAATGAGTAAAATGTTTTTGTGTTAGAACTTAAAAATTGAATCTCTTAGTCTTAGGTCACCACCAGGTCATTCGTTGTGGTCTGATCCCTTGGTTACAGGATCAGAGCTTGGGGAAGAGTGTGCCAGTGTTCACTGAAGTGCATCTTACTGGACTTAATTGTTCTGCTTTTTTTAGAAAACCCTGCTTCTGTTGCAGCATTTCTTAAGTGAGCAGTGTTTCATAAAAAGCTAGCCAGACTTATGTGTTTTCACCTAACTCAGCTCAAGATATTGGCCCACTGAAAACACACAAATTAATTTAGTAAATATTAATTGGAATATTGTCTATGAAACATTTTGATTTTTTCCTCTGTTTGCTCTAGATGTATCCTTTTGTCCTGAATTTAGACACAATTGTTTTAAATATTTTTGGAAATGTCACTTGTCTTTTTTTATCTTTTTCCCATTTTGAGGTCAGTTGAACCAAAGTATTTCATGCACATAAATACGAAATGGACTAATTTATATGAAAATTTCACAATTGCTGTTTTAAATCAATAAGAAAACTTTTAAGCTTTAAAGTGTTGAATGGGGAATGTTTTGAAAGCTTCAGTTTTTCTTAATTCTTTGTTCTATGGAGAAAAATGGAACCAAAGCTTTGCAGTTCTGAGCTGACATTTTCTAAAACTCCTCAATGAATTCCATGAAAACTGTTCTGTGAATGCAGTATTTTTTTTCTATCCCATGACCTGCCAGAACTAAAACTAAATCAGGATAGCTGATTAGATTGGCCCCAGCATTAATCATTAGTCATGATAGCTGTGAGGGCACTGCTCGTTGAAGCTAAAGGTCAAATACAGCAGATCCCAGTCTTTGTACCTGTGTCCCTTTGACCTTAAGACAATAATCTCTTGGTTTGATTTGTGTATTGCCCCTGAAAATGAAGGCTGGTATCTGCAAATTTTTCACTTAGTGGCATTAGCTGGCTGATGTAGGTGTTGAAGGGCTGAGTATTAAAGCTTTACTCACATGCTTACAGCCATGATATCTTTACAGGTGTTACGAAGCTGAGATTGAAGAAATAGATGAGGAGAATGGAACAGCTGCGGTTACATTTGCTGGATATGGCAATGCTGAAGTCACACCTCTCTTCAACCTCAAGCCTGTGGAAGAGGGAAGGAAAGCAAAAGAGGACAGTGGCAACAAACCCATGTCCAAGTAAGTGATACACAGACAGAACTCTGAATGTGGGCTGGTTTTGGGTTGGTTGTTTTTCCGTTTTTTCCTTCAGGTATAAAAATTGGTTAATGAAATAGGTAGGTTTTTTTGTTGTTGTTTTTGTTTTAAATTTACATTTACTTGGTGCTCTGCTATGTCTAATACAGGAAGGTATTTGTAAGGGCTGCAAACTTTTTTTTACTTTGGAAAAAAAAATTTGTATGATTTCAGAGTTTGTTATAGCCAATGATACCTTACTTAAAAGGTTGTTGTGAGGGCACTGTATTGTGGCATAGATTGACTCCTTCAACTTCCTTATCTTCACTGAAGTAATCTTTGTCCTTTTCCTTCCATCCCTGTCCAATACTTGGTATCATCAGAGTCTGCAGACCTCCAGAAAAGTCTGGGCTTTTCACTCCAATGGGCTATTTATATTTCCAAACCCAAGATGTTTCTGAAATGTAGAAGTGCTGATAGGTCCCTTTTCACTGCACCCAGGCCCGTGGGTTGCTGTGTTGGGCTGGGCATGGGCTTCTCAGGTGTGCAGGTGGTTGTTGTTGTGCCAAATACGTAAATAAGTAAGGTAATGCTTATTAATGGGAGGATTCGGTTTGGACTTGTAATTGTAATTTTTTGGGATTGTTTTTCCTCCTAGAAATGGTGAATATTTGCAAGCTTTATTTCTGTCATTTACTTCTGGAAAAATAATGTGCATGTCTGTTTTACAGACAGCTTTTAGTTTGTTAAAGGAAAAGGCACAAACATGAAATGTGGGGTTTGTTTTTTGTTTTTTTCCTTTTCTCCAGAAAAGAGATGATAGCCCAGCAACGAGAGTATAAAAAGAAGAAAGCTTTGAAAAAAGCTCAGAGAATTAAAGAACTTGAACAGGAACGAGAGGACCAGAAAGTCAAGTGGCAACAGTTTAACAACAGAGCCTATTCTAAAAACAAAAAAGGCCAGGTTTGTTTTTATTTTGTCAGTATGTGAGTAGCACCAGGGCATAGACTTCTGTGCAGTACCTTTGGAGAAAGGAGGAGGGGGGGACTTGGGTGTCTTTGGGATTCTGAAGTGTGCAGTTCTGTATTTCGTACACTTCAAATGCCTGGTTTTTTACTGGATTGTTTTGGAAGAGTGCTGCTCCTAAGAGGCTGAGCTTACATTTGGCTGGGAGAGCTGGGCTTGCATCAGTTGCCAGCTGGTGTTTGTTGGAGCCAAAAACCTGAGGGCCCCTCTAAACCTCCAAGCCTGGCTTCTTGCTGTGTTTATGACCCAGCAGACACCATGCTGAGGACGTGCCCTGGAACAGCAAGTGTAGGGCAAAAAAAGGTAGCGAGGACATGAACTCCATTTCTGTCTTGGCTTGACCAACAGCTGCCAGACATAGTGATAAAACTTCAGTCTTCTTTATGATGAGCAATTATTAGAGATCACCTTCTGAAAGGTGAATTTTATTCATTATTGGCCTGACCTGAGATCCTCAGTACCACGATCACATCCTGTACTGAGGTGCCAGGAAGTTCCCAGCCCCATTGCTTTATTCAGGGAAAACATATCACAGCTGAGCTGGCCTTTGGAAAGTGCCTGTCTGTAGGGCAGAAGTTGAGAATGTTGAAGCACTTCAGATGGTAATGATTGCTTGGGGTTTTTGTAAAATCCAGCTAGTAATTATTCAGAAATGGTATTTTCTGTTTTATTTCCAGGTGAAGAGGAGTATTTTTGCTTCCCCTGAGAGCGTAACTGGCAAGGTTGGCGTTGGAACATGTGGAATTGCAGACAAACCTATGACACAGTATCAAGATACCTCTAAATATAATGTTAGGCATTTGATGCCTCAGTAACAGGTGGAAAAGGTGGAACTTCATCTCTGCAGGGCTTTACACTTATCTTTTTATCATTATATTTTTCTAAAAGTAAATTATTTGTTGGCACATAGTGAGTAGTCCATTTTGTCACCATCACTTTGGCTTCAACTGATACGAGCCTTAAATCTCCAGTTATTGATTTGAACCCTCCCCAACCATTAAACTTTTTGTAGCAGGTAAATGTTCATGAACTGCTGTTGCCTGTTACTTTCAAAGCAGTATTTGTCTGCAACTTTGAATCTTTCATTCATACCAGTAGTGAAGTTTTGTTTTTTTTTTTTTCCTTTAAGAAAAGTGGTGGTATAAAATTGGCACCTTAAGAGCCTCCCTGGTTTCTGTAGTCACGGTGCTGTCTGTGACACGCTCAGCATTACAGAGCTGCTGCAGCTCTGGGAGAGAGCTTATATGTCACATGGAATTGCTAAGGAAGTTTAAATAACTCCCTTACAAATCCACTGCAGATCGATTTGTACAGCTGTAAATGAGGGCAGATAGGATCTTTATTACTAATGATCACTTACGTTCTAGAAACAATACATTTGACTTAATTCCAGTCCAAATTTCTTGTGCTTGAATTTAAGCAGAGGAGATGCTGTTTCTTGTTGGTCGTTTTTTTGTTTGTTTGTTTTATAAATATTCATCAAATTATAATAGGAAGTTAACGAAATGTAACCAGAAAACCATAGGACAAGGAACTGTATTTAAGAGTCCCCACCCATCCCGAGGGATCAGAGCTGCAGTGTCACTGGTTGTACTGTGGAAAGGAGCTGTCCTCTCCTCCCTCGCTGATCTCTGTGTTGGTACAGGCACAGACCTGAAGCACGGCAGCGACAGCCTGTGCCTGGGCCCCCATCCCCACAAGGAGAACCACGGCACAGCACATACAAATGCCGAGATCCCACTTAGTTCGTTGTGAGTGAGTAAAGGTTAGTTGGGAGTTTCTGTCCTTACATAACTGACTGGCCCTAGTGTCCCTTGTACCTTCAGCTGTATTACAGTGCTGCTGAGCCCCTTCAATTTTCTTCAGGAATCCACGTGTAAAAGCTCTTGCTTTTTTGTACTTTCTCTGTGATTTGCTTTCCTCTGTTACTTGTCTCGCACTTACGGTAGTGATGCCACCTCTGAACCCGTAATGTGTTTAAAGAAGTTAATGGGTAGCCCTGTATACAATGTAGATATTATTTTTGTAAAATCTAGGGCTGAGTTAATGGACAAGAGTACATCAGCTATTTCCTCCATTAAATAAAATGTGTGTCTTGTCCATTAACCCTGACCATTATTTCCCTGTATATTATGTTAATGTAGCTCATTTTGTAATTTGTTAACTAGATCAGGTCACGTCAGCAATTGTTGATGCACTGATTGGTGGAAATGTCCATCAGTTACCTGAGTCACAACTCAAGCTAAACTCTACAAGCAGTAGTTTAGAATCCATACATAGAAAAAGGTTCTCCCTATAATGGGAGAAGGTGATTTTTATGAATACAAAGTGTGTTAATTTCAGTTTTGTATGTTTAACTTTTATTAAATAAAGTGTTTAAAATCTGCTGGATATATTTGGTGAAGTGGAATTATTCATGGGGGGGAGGATGACAGTAAATCATCAGGACAGGGGTGAGTACAGCAGAATCTGCTGGACAGAATGTAATACTCAAAAGTGGCTCTGAAGTACCACACACTCACTGCAAGATGAAGTACGCATTGCTTAATTCCTCATCTTCACTGGTAGCAGGGGGGTTAAATTTTCTTTTACATAGACAATATCTCAGGAGTAAAATAGTCTGCTTTTTAGAAAGGGACTTTGTACTACAGCCTACAGCTACAGACACATCCCAGCATGACAATAAATAGGTGACAGTCGTGCCACACAGCTCAGTGCTGAGGAAGGTCACCTGTTGTCTGTCACAGGTGGCTGTGATGCAGTGTCCCTTTCACTTATCCAAAAGGAGCGTGTTGAAGCTAGAACTGAAACATGCTCAAGCTGGCAGAACTGTAGTTTTCAAGAAGCCTATTTTGAACTCCACCTGTTCTTTAGTCTTTGGAAAAGAAGGCTCAATCCATACCTGCCATGCACTACATCTGCTTATCTTTAATGTAATAAATACAGTCAAGAGACCATCCCAGGGCTCTTTCTTTGTTCACCAGACCTGGAGAGCAAGAGTGAGTTGTCAGAACACAATGGGTGTGTGGGCCTTCCCTGCAAGGGACAGTCCAGCCCAAGTTGTTTTAGCTGAACCTTTCAAAAAATTTGTAACTTTCCATTGAGTAATTTACTGTCACTTCTTGTTACAGGGGTTGCCTCATGAACTTTGCTGTAACTCTTCTGTTGGGCACTGCAAAGAAGTGCTGAAAGTTTTGATAGGCTTTTTCCTGAAACACCTTACCTGGAATAAGTGAAACAATGAGACCACTGTGCCTGGGGTGGTCTGATCTATGGAGGCTGCTCATCTTGAGAACAACTAATATGAACAAAAAAGCCCCACCAGAACTGCTGTGTTGGCCACGCAGCCATTGTTTATAGAACATGAGGGGGTTTTATGCCCTCGCCTCACCTGCAGGATGGGCCAGTTCATTGTAATCTGGCTTTGGAACACAGCCTCAGTGAAGTGGCTTGAGAAATTATTGTAATAAAAATAAATCTTGAGTGAAGCAATGCTGGTAATTACCAAAACGCAAGAGTTCCTTATATTACAAATTCTGAGTTGACCCGAAATGTGGCTGATGGTGTTTTAATTGGTTGGGGGGTTTTTCACAATTTATTTTCCAGTTTTATTAATTGGTCTACACAGCAAGGGGTTCTGCTCACCTGCAGCAGCTGTGGCAGGGTCTTGGGAAACAACCTCTTTCTTGCAACAGTTACATGAAGAGGGAGGTTATGGAAAACATTCCTGGGCCAGGCCCAAGGGAAGGATCACTGGCAGCTGGTGCTGCTCTTTGTGTTGCACTTTGTCCAATCTTCATCTGGACTCTACAAACCTTCACTTAGATGGCAAAATAAGGAGGGACATTTGCATTGGGATGACGGTGCCACCTACCCAAGCCAGCAACCTGAGTCGGCAGCTTTCAAAACTCTGGTCTTGAGCTGAAGGCTCTGCTACACAAAAGCACTTGCATTGTTTCCCTCTGTAAAGCAATTCCCTTTCTACACTGAACTCACCTTGCATCGACTCCCTGGTCTGTACAGAAGTGCAAAGCCTTCCCACAGTGGGTGCGGAATGAAAATGTCTTGCTCTCACCTAGACTGAAAGGTGCTGTTACTTCCCAAAGAGATACTATCCATGAGGAATATGAGTGATGCTACATTTTACACCTTACCTGTCTGACTGACTTGCTGAAACTGGTATTTCCTGGGGCAATGGACACTACTTTGTACTGTTACCCACCACTCTGGGATAGGAAAGAGCTTTTGTATTTCCCCATCAAGCCTTCCAGGAGGAGATCCAAACCAACTGTTTTGAGACATATTTTTGAAAGGGGATTAAATGGAAGGAATTTCCTAACCTTAGCTGAATGGAGCATTACCAAGCATTATCACTGGTAGCCCAAGTCATGGCCTAGGTCTGTGTACATTCTAACTAGCAACCACCATACTAAAACCACCATAAAATGCTTTAAATTCCATCATGGCTTATTCTGTGTTGCTGCAACATCCCTCAAGATCAAAACTAATTCTTGCTGAAGCTGTATCCTTGCTGTATTAAAACAAAGCTTCATCACATGTCTGCAGCACAGCAATTTGCAGGCCAAGACGTTGGATGACTTGCTAAAGGCCAAACAACCCAGCTCACCCCACCAGCTTGCTCTGGGCCTCACTGGGGTACTACAAACCAAGGGGCTGATTTTTTCCAGTGTGATAAAAATAAATTGCTACCCACAGCTTTTACAGCATGGTTAATGTTGAAGATCTTTCCCCAAAGAAATTACATTTCACACCTTTGACCAGCATCAGCCAGGCCAGCAGCACCGTGTGACTCAACTGCTCAGCTCCGTTCGAGCCCACACCTCCAAGGACACATCCACCCTTGCTGGAGGCTGCTCATCAATCCCTGATCCTTGACATTTTTGAAGGGATCTGGACACATGCACGTTGTGAGACAACTTTAGTTTTAGCAGCACCCCAAACAGAACCCCTCCATAACAGATACGTAGCACCACAGCCACAATATGAGCAGAGAAGCAGAGGCCAGCGCTGGTATATTATTCCCAATTAAATAACCTGCTTCTCAGTAAAAGGAAAACATTGAGCAGACATCGCTCTCCCATGTTCATCCTCCCTCCTCAGTCAGATCTGTTGGCACATTTCAAGAAAATGTGACAGCACATCAGTGTTTTCTAGGTATTTTGTGCAGACTGGGGAACAGAGGGGCAGAAGGACACACTCCTCTTCCCCAATTCAGAGATTGCATTGCTGAGGCAGAGGAGTTTCAGTCATTATCACATCATGGAATTTCTCACTCACTGGACAATCTGTCCATGGGAGAAAGCTCCAGGAAAAAAAATAGGACTTTATTCTGCTTTTATATAGTTTTTCATTATTATCACCTCCCTAACCTCAGAATGAAGTCCTGTTTTTTACCATTCTCTTCTAGGAAGTGACCCTGATTTCCCTTTCCACTGATGCACGTTTGGTGTCAGAAAATATGCCACAAGAAAAGCTTACGATCCTGGGTGGGGAGGAAACAGAACAACTATCTCCAGTTAGTGCACCCAACGGATCCCACTTCCACTGAAGCCAAATGTTTCATCCATTCCAAAAGGGCAACAGAACAAACAGGGAACAGCAAGTACAAGAGAACAAAGCAGAAAAGCAGGAGGCTGGAGCTCACAGAGCACAAACAGATGGTAGCAAACAAATGGACAAAAGGAAAACACAATCACAAACCCCAGAAAATGCTAAGTCTGTCTAGTTAACCCCATTTCTATTGACCTACAGATTTCTTGAGACAGACAGATCTGAGACCACCTTCATCACTGACACACCACTAATGGAACGGACATTAAAATGACCTTCAAGTGACAACTCGCCACAGGATAACCGTGACAAATGCAGCCAGATAGTCATCTCCACCTTGTCTGCAGACACGAGACGACATTCCATAATACACTTGTGTCAAAAGAAGGGAAATGCTGGATGGTCTTTTTAATGGGTTTGTCTGTAGCAAAGAGACCCACCAGGGATCTAATTTACAGAGGGAGGACTTGACAGAATGAGCTTATGAGGGAGCTGTGCGTGCATGTGCATGTGTGCCTACTGCATGGGAAAGCTGCCTCAGCAAAGCGCATCCAATTCTGCTTTTACAGGAAAAGTCACCATATTCTTGTAAAATTAGAGCAACTTCTCTAAAAATTGGTCATCTTGAACACTGCAACACAAGAGACCAGACCAGTGAAGGGAGATGTGAGGATGACAGCTGTGTGAGGTGAGAAAAAGCAGAGGCCACAAGGCAGAAATAAAGTAGGGCAGGACAACTTTGCAAGGCCAGAGAAATGTTTCCATCACATAAGAAACTATCAAAACTCTAGCTGAAGTCTGCTAGGATCTGCTACAAAGAACTCACCAGCACCAGAGTGACCAACCCCACGTCTTTGGAGTTATTAGAAAGGCTCTTAGTTTCGTTTTCTTCCCGGACCTCGTCCTGGCTGGACCAGTGCTGCTGCCTGAGCGGTCAGGCAGGTGGCTGGTGATGGAAGTTCATCTCCTGTGACATTTTCCCCAATTACTTGCACTTGAGATCAGGACCCCTTTGAGACCACAACACTAGAAAAGGTAGGAGATACCAAACTGCCCCAGAGCATTACAAACAAAACATTTCAAACACATTTATTCCAACCATAGACACGTCACTGTTTTACACCGACTAGGAGAGCACGGCCATTCTCTATCCCTTGAACTTCAGTGTTTCTTAGCTGTGGTATTGCTTTCCCAAGTGGGCACTTAACACAAACAGGAATAACAGGAAAGAGGAGGTGCTGGGACAGCTATGGAAAAGGGCTCATAAATAAATAAATCCCACTGGTATGCAACTGCTCAGCACCAGAGCTGCCAGTGGTCAACACTTCCAAGGAGAATAATAATGAATAAATAAATAAGGCCTTGCTAGAGCTAAAGATTCCTACTTTTCACCACTCTACAAACTGTTCCAAGCCTTGTGTCATCCAGAGATCATATGGACCCCAAATATAAATCCAGCAGCATTTCTTCTTTCAAAGCTCTAGGGCTCCATTTGTTAACCTAGAGCTTAATTGACTCTGTGGCAGACTCCTGCTCCTGCCAGGTAACTTCCCACAAAGAAGAACAGATGGACTGAGCCATTGGATTACATGCACACAAGTGAAAACACATTTAACAACTGCAACCAGATGCAAACTTAGTAAGCAAATTAATTTTAAAAAACCCAAACTGAAGAGAAATCATTCATTACAGCCATGGAAAGATTATTTCTCTACTCAAGCACATGTGTTGTGCCTCTTACAGGGAGTGACACATTTTGGAGAGTGGGGGAAAACATCAGAGTATTTAAACACAGGCAACTTATGACAGTGCAAAAGTCTACATGAGTCTTGCTCAGGATGTCACCATGGGACTGAGGGGCACAAGAAGAACAACAGTTGGCTGAAGTGACAGGAATGACCAAGATGAAAGAACACAACTCATTTCAGATACAGAAATGTTTAATGGCGTTAAAGTGCTACTTTAATGGGGACCATATGCTAACATTTAAACACAATTCCACTGCACTGCTAAATATGGTTGTCTTTATTTTTTTTACTTTATTTTACCTCTTTTTACCCACCCTATCTAAAACAATAAAATAAAATCTAAAGGACTGAAATTAACAACCCATTCAAATCAGCAATAAGTTATGAATTTTATAAAGCATTTTTTTCCTCTTTTTTTTCTTAGTAATGAGGGGTAATTAAATTACTTAAGGATATACAAAGTTTCAAACAATGCCATAGGTGAAGACTCTATTAAGGTTTTTAAAACTTGGAAAACAAAATAATCCTGGCCATTAAAAAGACAAAAATAAAAAAGCAAAGCCCTCAAAGTGCAGGTTAGAATGCTTGTCTTGGAGAAAATTAGAAAACATTCGCTATAACAGCTCTTAACAGCACCTGCACAGATAAGATGGCAAGGCCCTTGGGAACGGGACGTGCAGTCAAAACGTTACATTAACATGAGAGACGTGCTGAGCTTAACTAGGTTAACTACTGGACTGGAACTTCAAAAATCAGCAAAGGGAATGATTCTAAAAAGAAAACTGAAGAAACCCCCACCAAACCTGGCCTCTTCCAGCTAGCACAGCCTTCATCCATTGTGTGCATGGCAAAAAAAGCATCTTTGCATTTCATTGGGTCAAGTGCTTCATCAAAACAGAGATCTTTTCATGGCATAAATTCATATAAAAGACATCTAAGGTTTCATATGGACAAGCTCTAAAAAGACGCATCAGACTTGGGGTGTTTTCCCTCCCAACACATTTACAAATGTTTATCAAAAAATCGCTTCAAATAAAAAGGTCATAGTGGCTCAGTATCTGGGCATGACTGACTGGTGTGTCACCTCTCGAGTGCTGGTTTCGTTCTGCCCTCAGCTGGCCGCGTGCCTGCGAGAGGCACACATCTACCGGGGACCTGCTGGCGCTGGCACAGCCCCAGGCGCGACAGCCCACCCTGTGCTGGTAGATTACAGGTGTGTACCTCACTTTAGCCACGCTTCAGAGGTACTCACTGTTTAAATGACGTCCAACAGAAAGCTGAGTTGAATGGTGTTCTCCCCTGAACATCTCTCTTCACTGCCCCTCTCCCTCTGGGCACAGAATGAGACCTTAATCATTATTGTCACTGTTATTCCTAGGCTACATAAGCCTTCTTAGATTTCCTAGTACATTATGACAGCATTAGATTGTGATAAACTGTAGGATACAGTCCTTTTAGGACCACAAAAGCTCTTCAGAAGGGCCTAAATTAGGTTGTTCAACCTGAATGCAATGTAAGAAATTTTGACATTTCTCAGATGTCATGACAGAAAGAGAGGGATGAGTCTCTAGTATCCTCTTTCAAACAATTTCAAATAAATTCAAAACAAAATGTTTCATCACTAAGGTCTAGATCCAGGTCCCACAGAAACAAATGGATTTCACTGACTTCAAAGGGACTAGTGTTTGGTCTAACTTTTTGCCAGCAGAAATTGGGATTGGTAACATGACCAAATGAACAAATATGGGTTTCTGGGGAGGCTTCCTTTACCAAAAAAGCTTTATATACAGGTCTCTCCAGGCCTAGCTGTCAATATGTCAATTCTGAAAGAGGATACTGGCACCTAGGACCCAGTTTGATCACCCCAGTGAAATCATTCACCCTGCACTGTTGTCTCACTTGGTTCTAGGAAGCAAACGAGAGCTTGACACTGGCGCTGGAGTAACCCTCGTCACTCCCAATACTCTGCAAGCTGCTGTGATCATCAATGTCACTGATGCTGGTTGTGCTGATATTGTCCACTTCTCCATGGGAGAACTCTGTGCTTTCAACGTCCACTTCAATCTCTTCTAGAAAGGGAAACGAGAGAAATGCACACAGGTTAGCACCACACACCCAACTACCCCCTTCAGGCCAGTGAGCTCCTGGGACTCCCCCAACACAGGGAATGAGGTGGCCGTCTGGCAGGAAGACTTTCAGTGTTCCCCCTGAATGGAATGGGCTGTGGTCATGATTTATAAAAAGACTAGATACTAGCTTGGAGTTTTTTGTAGGGATTTGGCAAAGGGATTTGATTCCTCTACATGCCAGCCAAACCGTCAGCATGGGTGAGCCGCCCCACACACTGAGCTTGTCCCACTACCTCTTTCTTTGGACCTCTAATATCCCAGTGTTAGAAAAAAAGAAGAAACGAATAAAATTGAGTGCAAGAGAGAAAACAGAGCATGAAGTTATGCCTAAACATGCTACTTGCTTGACACTATATTGCCAAAGCCAGGACCACACACAATTACAGTGCATTACCATGGGAATCTGGGTTACTCTCACACATGCTCAGTGGATTTTGGAAGAGACATCTTGTTTTTAAGAAAGACTGAAAAAGCAAAGATCTGATTAACCAGGTATCTTGGTTCCCATATTGTTCAGGAATTTTCCAAAGGATTTTTGTTTTAAACTACAGACTCACACCCAAACTATGCAGCATCTTTTGGTCTGTCAGTAAATACCAAACCATCTACGGTGCCTAATGTTTTCTCCACTGCAGGGATATTTTAAAAAAGGAAGTTATCTTAATTCAGTTAGCCATTCAGATATCTCTAGCAAGTTTTGACTTAGGAGAGGAACTGTAATGGGAAGTTTGGGCGCAAAAAGGTAGGTGGAGTAGGGAGGTAGGTGTATGAAGCATCTATTCCAATCCCAATAATATCTTCTTACATTTTTCTCTTTGTGTTGCCAAGAGATTCAGTAGACCAAAAAGCACAATGGGTATCTCAGCTTTACCATCACTTTCGATGCCCCAGAAATCAGCTCAAGGTGATAGCAACAACAATTCTTCCAGACTGAGAACTCATGCAAAATACTAAACTCTCTCCATACGTATGTTGTGTGTATGTGCTCGTGTGTGAGGAGAATCAGCAACCTAAACATCAAAGGCCATGAGAAAGGGAAGCTGAGAGACAAGAAATGGATGAATCTCATGCTCTCACTTCAGAGTCCTGGCAATTCCATGCTGTCAGCACCACCCACCTCGCTCCGAGTCCGAGTGATCCGAGGAAATGGTAGATCCAATGCTGTCCATTCGTATTCGCTCTATCTCCTGAGGACCCTGTAGTTGTTCCAGTCTTCTCTTTAGGAATCTTTGTTCTCGTTCCAGGTTCTCAAGCTGGTGTTGGCTTCTCCTCTCAGCCTCTTCAAGTTTCTGACAGGATCAAATATAATTCAATAATTAGTTTCATCCTTTTCTCCTTCCCCTCCACCTCCACTGCCCCGCCACCTGCCTCGCTTAGACTTTCCCAGTCCCAGAAGGATTCAAGCTGCAAGTGCCCTGAAGCAAGCTTCCTTGCAGTCTCCAAGCACAATGCCATCTCCCCACATCTTTCCACTTCTCAGATCCTGATAAATCATACCCATTAGTAAAAAGAGTCTCTGAGGACTGAGCATCTCCAGGGGAAACGCTGTGAATTGCAGCAGTTTGTGGGTCATTCCACCCAGGATCGGACACCTGCATTACCGCCTCTGCCCACGCAGGGGCCTCAATCCCCCGAACCAAACCACTCCAGGGTTTGTTACGAGCTGTTTCAACACAAAAACGTGCCCTGGGAGTTCTGTGTTCCTCACTGCATGGTTTAGAAGGATTTCTCAGAAACAGTTTTCTATTCAGTGAGTGATTTACATAACGTACTACAGATTTCTTTGATCACAGCTGGGAAATCTACCAGGGCACTGTTCTTTGTTTCCTACAACAAGCGCATTGCATAAGGAAGAGTCATTTCAGGGTAACTCTGTCCCATTGGCAGCACTTTTCCTCCCTCATCACCCATCTTCTCTCTCTATATCCTGATCTGCAGCAAAGTATTTCGGCCTCTCCCAGATACTGACAATGCTGCATTTTCTTTTCACTTCTCACTTTGTCAAAAGTGCAGCTAGAAGAGCACAGGGCTAGCTGGAAGGTTCACAGCAAGCCAAACCTGTCTCACACTCTTGTGGTTTGTGCTAATGCTTCGGCAGTGGAAACTCACTAGCACACCAGTAAAAAAGCTGCATTTCCCATCAAAATGCAGTCAATCAACAGTAGGTATACTTTTCTTTAAAGAGATGCAGCTGTCAACAAACGATCACAGTACAGAACAAGATCCTTGCTCTTCAAATCCATCATTTTTGTAGTTAAGGAGCTCATTACGGACTCTTCCAACAATGTGGCTTGTAGCAATGATAGATGGTTAACCAAGGGGGCAAGGCTTGCTTGCTCTATTTATTTATTTATTTTTTAACAGTGTCACATTTCCTTCAACAGAGTTAGCCCTAGGCAGCAAGGATGAGCAATTGCACTGCACTTCCAAGAGCCCACGCTGAAAGCAGCAGGGAAAAGCAGCTCTTACCTTGATATGTGCTTTGGCTTTGTTGAGCAGCCCAAGCGTGGTGTGCCGGGTGCAGTCTGGTCCGAGCGGAATCAGAACTTTCAAGCGTTCTAGACACAGGCGGAGGTGAGCTCGGCTGCAAGGGGAGAACAGGAGGATCAGAGCCATGCTTTCTGCAAGGGAATGGCATTTCTTTCACTACTGCCCCCCTACAAGACAGTGTTCATGTTTCCCTGTTTCCATGCACCACAAGATTCCCCTCAGGCACCAGCACAGACTGCCACTAAACTATTTACATTTCAAACATCAGCTGCTCACCAATACTTGCATTATTGCTAACCTCTGACAGACTGTTTATTTTCTTGCTGTCTGAACTGATAATCTGACTCACCTGGATGAACTTTGTGGAGGGGCAAAGGCACACAGGAAAATGGTACAAGTATCTCATGGGTTTCCACTCTCTCTGAGCTATTTGCTGTCTGCTTTGCTGAGAAGAACTTTTGTGAAAGCAGTGTTGAATGACTGCTACCCCCTGCACGCTTGTTCATTGCTGGCTCAGAGTTGTTTATTATGAACTGACCTGAACACCTTATTTTTGCGTGAAATTAAGATCATCAATGAGAAAAATGGTCAGTTCAAAACACTGTAACAATCTCTGCTAGCAATTAAAGGAGCGAGAGGGATGGTAGTTCCCAAGAACTGCACTTTTATTCCTTTCTGGGCCCAGGTCTGAAATGCTGCTAGGGGTGCAAGGTCTGTGGGAATGAGAGAACCCAAGACCTTCCCCCGGGCAGACTTCTGACCTTGGCTCATATTTACAAAGACAGGCTCCAGCACAACAGTGTTGCTGGTGATATGAACCATTTTCTGCAGAATATGGCAACATGTTCTGGGGTAAATGTTTCAGGCCACAGTGGCAAAGCACATCGTCCTCAGGCTGCAGAGGAAAACTATTCCCACTGTCTCCTCCTCTGGATCACGTATGCAGGGATGAACAGCAGATTTATGGAAAACTATTGAGTGTGGGTTCCCTTTTTCCCCTCCCTCTCTCTTTCCCAGACATTAATGATTTATGTCCAAAGTTGTCATCCCAATCAATAACACAATGACATCAGCTTTACCATTCACATGCAAGAAACACCAGTGCAAAAGAGTCCTGAAAGCCTATCCCAGCCCCTGCTCACGCACAAAGAAACTGGATCTTAGCTTGATCCATCTCAATGCAGGGGAAGAAAAAAAAAAAGAAAGAAAAAAAAAGAGCATGGACAGTTCATTTCCATTTGTTTTTCAAATGCACTATTGCACCCAGTTTGAAAGAGGAGGGGGAGAGGAGTCTGTAATCAGGCAATTATGTCAGTGACAAGCAAGGATGATTAAGGGTGGAAGGGTCAGGGGTTTGGCTGATGAACTGTCAGCACAGGGGAGTGTTCACTGGCCGTGCTGTAGCTGTGAGCTCCTCACAGTTTCTACCATAAATCTCTTTACGAAAGGTCCATCATTCTGTCTCAATAACAGTCACAGGGCTGCATATGACCAGCAAGGGCCTTGAAGAAAATGTGTTTTCCATTAAACATTAACAAATAGAGGGGTGGGGAAAGGGAAATCATAATCCAAAAATCAAACTGAAAGAACAGTAATCACATCAATCTCATCTTTTACTTCTCAGTTTGCTCTAGGGCAAACCCCACTGGGTCATTAAACCCATATGGCTGACATGGGGGGTTTTCTTCTACCTGGAGGCCAATTTCCAACATAGATCTTGATCAGGAGTGTGTACGCACTACAGGTGTTTGCCCTGTGTCCCACAATGACCCATAAGTGAAAAAGTATTGCTGGTTCACACTGGCACTACAGTTCCTGTGATCCCTTGGGAGACTGGACACTGACTTCTTGCACAGAAATGAAGAGGAGCAGGATCTTGTGGCCAAAGATATTCTGGGGTTTGAAACCCATTTTTGGATATGCCACAGACTTCCTGAATGGCCACACAGGCAAGTCATCGAGTCAGAGCTGTCAGAACACAGCCACCAAGCTGCAGCACAGAGCAGCAGCACGTGTCTCCTCACAGCACAAGTACAAGCTCCAGCCACACACTTCACCTACGGATCAGCCCAGGTTAAAAACACAGCTCGAGCAGAGCTCAGATCTGGGGGCTCCACCTAACAGCACACTGCTGAGTAGCACCTGCCACAGGCAGGTATCAAAGACCTGGAGGCAGCTCCCAGTCCATGGTGAAAACTGAATTATTTGTGTAACAGGAAGAAAAAAGTTTGGGCAAACAACATCTAACCAGTGGCAAAGGTATCACAGTCCGCTCCTGAACGCAGAGGGAAATGGACAACATATCTGCAGCCTGAGCTTTGGGCTCATTTTCAGCACTGTGTTTTACCAGGAACTGGGAAGGTGCTGCACCAGGAACTGCAACTCCTGGAACCAGTGATCAGCTTCGGACAGGAGCGAGCACTGGCTGGATTGCTGAGACAGCGATCAAAAGGGTGCCACTGATCTGCCACGTCAAAAGCTGGGTTATGTGCAGACGGAACAAGATCAACCCTGTTAAGCACCTGAAAGCTGCAGGCAAAGGTCCAGCCATGTAATAAAACCCCGGACACTTGAAAACCTCCCTGTTGTGTCCCAGGACCACGGTGGAGTGAAGAAGGTTACTGCTTGTCCCAGGCTCATGCAGACCATTCTCAGAGAAGCCACCCCTGCCTGTGGCTCTCCTGGCTGCTGGCCAAAGGCCGTGGCCTGCAGCAGGGGCGATGGCCTGTGCCAGCACACCAGGCATCGGGAGGGGCCACCTGCCCGGGACATGAGTGTGGTATGAGCTGATAAGCTCACAATGGCACATAGCAGGGCTCGGGCTGCAAGCACACTGCAGGGGCAGGTGGTGTTGGCTGAGCCGAGGCAGGTTCGGAAGAGGTTTGACCAAAGCCATTACTTCTGTGCTGCCACTGGATTTCCCCCTATTTTGCACTCCAAGCTGAGCCACACTGGGATAGGAAGGAGCAACCAAGCCTGCAAACTGTCCTGGCATGAGAGCATGTTGCTTTCCTTCAGAGAGATTCAAACTGAACAACTTCCCCAGCTGTTTCCCCTCTGCAGCGTTCGATACCTTCCTTACCTTTTTATTTTTAAAATCTAACCAAATCACAGTCCCTGACCTCTCTTAACTTCCAACAGCCCCAGTGGACCATGATGGGTTCTTAAATCGCACAGCACACACTGCAGGTGTGACACACTGATGGGTGCATCAGAAATAAGACTCCAGAGCTCTGGGAGGAGATGGAGGCATTGCTCACTGGACTGCATGTGGCACAGAGGGCTATGGTCTAGCTGACAAAGCAGCGATCGGTCAAAGGTTGAACTCCACGGTCTTGAAAGTCTTTTCCAACCTAAATGATTTTGTGATTCTTTGAAAAGCATCACAGAAGACTTAGCTAAAAGACCATTGCAGAGAGAAAGCAATCACAAAGTCATTAATCTTTCTTATCAAGTCCTGGAGCTGGCCCTGGGCAGCTGTAATTCCACAGGTCAGGCCATGATGTGAGTGCCTTTTCCCCTTGTTTACCTGGACTGTTGCAATGTGGCTTTGACAATGCTGCAGGCTCTTGTGTTCAATGAAAATACCAGCATTGTGCAGCCTCCAGACAGAGCCAGACGGCTTTCCATGTAAACCACTGGATTATGCCAATATTTGACGCATCTGCCAATATCTGGAAAAACAAGTCTAAAAGCCCATATTGTTATATAACAGAGAAACAAGGCGGGCTTGGTGCGAAGGGCTGCTGCCTCTCGCTGCCTTGATCCTGAGGAAGACAGAGGATGACAGAAGGAGAATTCCAGTTTCAGCAGAGGCCAAAGCTTTCACATGCTAGCTGCAGGGGAGATGGGAGAAGCTGGAGCCCCTCCTGCCTAAGTGGGAAAAACTCGGGCTCTCACAGTGGCATCCTAAGCAGGATGCTTAGGTCCTTGATGTGTTGAAGAAGAAATCTGTGAAGGATTTGAAAGAAGGGGGCTCTCCACTTTCCCAAGGGACCAACCTGCTCCCCTCTTCCTGCTCAGCTTGATGAGAGGGAAAACTCCTGCTTGAGATTCCCATGTTGGAGGCATTTGGATGGCCAAAAAAGGAGCAAAACACCTGAGTGGTTTCAGAAACCCAGAGCCAAACACAAGCCCTGTCCCAAAGAGCTGAGGATCCTCTTTTATCTTGTTTCATCTGGCCACCCTGTCTAGGACAGAGCCCCGCTACTGCTTCTGCTTCCTCTCCTGTGTGGGGCCAGGAGGAGACTAGAAGCAAGTCCCTCTGGGATGTAGAAGGCAAGCAGGGGAAGGATGCCCTCTCTTCTCTGTCAGGAACTGCAATGGGCCAGGAGACTGAAGCAGAAGGATGAAAAAGCCCAGCAGCCCCATAGCCCTGCCAGCAGATCCACAACAGGCAGTAGATGGCTGCATGTGGAGGAAGGGAGAGCTGGCCCTTGAAATGGCAGCCCCACTGCTGCCCGCTGGGCACCTGCTGTTCCCCCTGCTTTCCCCGTGTGCCTGTGCAAGAGCTTCTGATTGTATTTGGATTATCTGACTGTATTTGGATTATCTACTTCTACCCCCCAGCTCCCCTCCAGGTCCTCTGTCCTGAGCCTCTGTCAGACGGGAGCCTGGCTCGTCTGCACAGCCCCCCCTTGCACTTGGCTCTGCCTGGCTGCAGAGCGCTGTAATTTCACAGCCTGCTCTCCTCTCCAGCTCCCAATGACATCACCCACTCTGATTATATAAAGCACAGGGAGGAAGCCTTTATTTATGCGTGCTTTTTGCTCATAGCTTCAGCTGTCTCAGTGTACAACACACATGCAAATCCCACTGCAGGAATTGGGGCTCTCTTGCCTGAATCAAAACTGCACTGCAGAAAAAGGTGTGGGTACAAAAAAAAAGTCCCTCTTTCCTTCCCCCACACCTCTGAATATATTTTCAAGGAGTTTGGGTAGGAATCAACCTAGCACAACACTCTGCACCATAGCAAGCTGGGCACAAAGCCACCAGCTTCCTCCCTGCCTGGGAAGTCCCCAGAGAGCTGAGGGACCTGTGCTGGCAGCTCCAAGCCTTGTGTCTGCTGGTCACAAAGTGGCTACGCAGGGGCTGGGAAACTACCCCCCTACAAATGCCCAAGAAGGTCCTGCAAGGGCCAGCCCAGGGCTGTAAGGCCACTGGCAGTTTCCCCCCCGGGCCCTGGTGGGCTCAGCCAAGCCCCTGTGCACCCCCTGAGAAGCAGGTGACCCCCACCCTCCGCTGCATCCTCCTCTGGTCAATGCTGCAGAAACGGCTGCAGACATGAGCCATCTCTGAATGTTAACATTGCCAGAGAGACAGCAGCTTCTTTGCTAGAAGTGGTTTGGGATTAGTGTGGGGTTCTTGCCAACTTCCACCATGAGCAGAAGCAATGGAAACTGAGAAAAGAAACTTTCTCTGCTGAGGAGTCAGGCAAACATGTGCACACGCTCAGCTCTGGAGCAGCAGGTTTACCAGACTCAGCATTATCCCCTCGTCAGACACTGCTGAGAGACTTTGCTGAATCAAGGCCCGAACATCTGCAAAACACACACATGCACAGACACACACACACACACTCTCTTCCCATCTTTAAAAGATCAAGCCTCCCTCCCAGCAGGAAATGACCAACTCGCCTCCAGCGGCAGTTCAAAATGCTGAATTCTTAATTTTGTATGTTGAAAGAAGGGAGCATGTGAGGGAAAAGAAAAGCATTTCCCAGATATTTTTGTACTATGCCTCCAGGTCTATAGGGCTTGAATTCAACAGTGGATTTAAGCATGTGCTGAACATTAGGAATATGCTCAAGTTCCACTGAGGCTAAATCAGACACTTGATCTCTGAGAGATGTTAAAGAAATAGAACCAAACCAAAAGAAGAACCAAAAGAACCAGAAGAAGGAAGATCCTAACATGGAGAAGGCCATTATCATATGTCTCCTCTTCCCTCTAAGCCTTTTCAAAGTCGAATCTAATTTAACCCTGAAACTAGAAACCACCAACTTTGTTTGGATTTCAGAGCCTAACAGATTGCCTAAAAAATTCAGGAGGGATCACTGGTTAAAGAAAGAAATTCCTGGAGAAATGGATGTGACCCCACATCAGTAATTCCCTGTACGAGAATGATTCTGAGATAAAAGTAATGAGAAACACATGCAAAAACCACAGGGCAGGGAAAATATGGTTTCCTTCTAAAAGCAGTTCACAGGTCAGAGGCTGCTTATCTCCAACAGCCATCACACGACTTGATGTCTTTTCCTTACTCTTGTCCCTGACCCCCAGCCCAGCCCTCTCTGCGAGGTACGTGCTCCCTGCTTTACTGAGCGCCCGTGCCCAGCGAGGGAAGAGGTTTTTCCGAGCACCTGGAAGAACGGGCCGGAGGAGGCGGGAGCGGGCTGAGCCCCGCGGTCGGTGCTGCAGCGCGTTACGCAAGCGCCGCGAGCCCTCCGGCCGCGCAGTGACGCGGCGGTGGCGCCCGGCCAGCCCGCAATAAACACGCTCACACCCGCTCACCCCGACCCCGCGGGGCACCACGGACACGTGTTTCAGAAGGAAATCTGCCTCACAAACGCACGGCTAAAAGTTAATATTCTCCACCTGAGCTGTGAAACCACTCACAACAAGCCTCGCTCTGGGATTTTAAATCAGGTCTCTTCTCATGATTGTTTTCCTGCGTTTGCTCCCAGCTGGAAGAGGATACTTGCTCATCTGACTGTTTCCAGTTTCAGATTCATCAGTTTCTACCGATGGCTCCCTGGCATGTAGGAGTATTTGTATTCCAAATGCTAATAAAATATGCCATGAAAATTAACTGAAAAAAATCCTTCATCTATTTAAATTTTTAAATGTAAAGATCTACCATTTAAAATAAAAGAAATAAAAATTTAAGACCGACAGTAAAAAGACCTGACAACATACTATAAGTAGCAATTTAAAGGAACAAAAAAGTTCTATGGGCAACATTTTCAGCTTCATCTTAACCATGTTAGGTCTGTCTGCAGAAGTTAGAGACGAACATGCACTCAACTGTATTCTCAAATCAAGGGCAAAGGAAAAACAAACCACAAATGACGAGATCTATGACCTAACAACAGTAAGAACAATAATAGAAATATTAAAAAAAAACCAACCCCAAGGCAATGCAGTTTTTCAAAGTCACACAAATCAATGCACCTCTGCCTGGTGACAAGCCATGTATCAGGCAGATAAGGGGTGGCACAGCGCATAAGAAAACAGCAATGTTTTCTCCTCAACTGCAGCATTTTGTCCAAAGGCCACCTCAGCAGCAAAACCAAAACCAGGTACACTGGGAAAAGGAGCATCTTACCAAGCAACTGAAACACTCAGGAAAAAATGGCCAGTTTTGGGGCACACAAACCCTTCTCCCCATCTGCAACAGAAGCTGCAAGCCTTAAGGTAAGCATAAATCAAGGGTTTTACCTGAAAATGTACTGCCCACACTCTCCACTGTACACTCTGAAGGAGGCCGTCCTACAAACCCTGCCCTGACTGTCCCTGAAGCCCTGCGTGGCCTTGCACTGCAGTGTGAGCATATGGCCAAGTGCACCTTAGAGACACACAGAAATTACTTCTACTCCCAACTCTTCTAGATGGGGAGACTCATCACTGATGTCAA
This sequence comes from Dryoscopus gambensis, assembly GCA_013389985.1. NCBI lineage: Eukaryota > Metazoa > Chordata > Aves > Passeriformes > Malaconotidae > Dryoscopus > Dryoscopus gambensis. Next base: position 182,214 of record WEIT01028904.1, read on the forward strand.
CTTTGGAAGAGCTTCAGGTTCTTGGCAAACAGAAGCTGCAAGACCAACAAACCTTATGCCAAGTGATGTGTTGCCACCTCTGGTCCATTCCAACCTGGATCTTTCTAGCCTACTACTGCAGTCTGGAGAAAGACATGGTCTCTCCACCTCTCTCTGCATCACACAGCTGTCAAAATCTCTGTGTTTCCTGGGATCCTTCCAGGTATAAAACTGAGTATTGCTGAGAGAGCTCTCCTAATTATGTTATGATTTTGAAGGCAAATTAATTACTTCAAGGTTTTCAAAAATCAAAAAGCCAAAGAGAGGGATGGAGGGAGGGGAAATCAGGCAGCCTCCAACCCTTTGGTGAAATATGGGGGATCTGGCTGAAAGATTTGGATTTCCTGCAGGGCAGGGGTCTCCTGGGCTGCAGTGTGGAGTGGTAACTGACAGTGTTAGCTGTATCTCCCAGTGGCTGATCAGCCTGTCCACACCGTGCAGATGCTAAGTGCAAATCCCATTGTTCAGTGGTGCAGGGGTTGGCCTACATACACTTTGAGTTATGTGGACATGAGAGATCATCCACTTCCAGGATTCAAAGCCACAGCACTGCAGACACAGCTGTGAACCGGACACTTCTGAAAATTTGGCAGTCCCACCCTCATCTCAGAGGGCACTTCAGGGAGTAGGACGGCTCTCATCTCACACTGAGTCTCTGTCACCTTCCTTCTCACTGTTCTCTGGCAGCACTGTTTGCTCTGCTCTGCTATCACTAGCTGCCATCCTTCAGCCTGTCCAGGCTTTGTTTCTGTCCTCTTCTCTGACGGTCTCCTGGATTGGAAACTCTTTGGAACAAGTATACAGTTGCCAAATGCACAGACATTGAGACAGGTTCCCGCAACTGCACTCAGAATTCCTAAATCAAGCAGATCCCAAATAATTATACTAAAGCAACACTAGGATTCTGAAGCTGAAGTGATATATCCAGGACTAATTTTATTCACAGCATAACTTCTGGGCCTTTGGATCCTATTTGTTGTTGCACATCTTGAGGTTTTCTTCTTTGAACTATAGGGCTAGAAGACAGAAGCTTCATTTAAACAAATAAAATAATTTTTTTAAAAAAGAGACTATCTGTAATCTCATGACTGCCAAAACTAGAAAAGACAATGTCAAAAACTTTTGAATACTGATGCTCACAGTAATAAAAACTATGCGATTTTGGAAGGTGCCGCCTCCAGAGTGAACTCACAGTTGCTCAGTAACATGACTGCTCATCCTTTCACAACCCCTTTGATCCTCAGAGGCACCGATGAGACAGGGCTGCTTCAACTCAGTAGAAAAAGATCAAATGCAACAGCCTGGGCTTCACAATGAGAAGGTGACGAGAGCAGCATAGGTGGCCATCTGCCCAGCAGAGCAATGGAGTCAATCAATGCCTGGCATTTTCTCTCACCCCTTCATTTTCATACAGATCTAGCACCAACCTCAGTGCCCGTCTGCCACTTTCCCTTCCCTCCCCCCAGCTCCTCTATGCCATTCCTTGCAAGCAATTTGGACAGTTATTAAGAGATGTTAAACAGCAACAGATGCTCCGGAGCAGATTTCCCCCTGAATTTATATATTGAGGATCTCCTATTATTGATCTTGGTCATTAGTCAGAAAGTATTTTAATCCCTGGTGAATATAATTAACTATATTTTACTGTAGCACAAAAGACAGTATTACCAGCTAAACCCCTTTTAGGCTGAGCTGTGCTCACAACAACATCCTAAACCCTACAGCCACCAGGCCACAAATGCTCTATATCACGTTCTCCTTCTGACTTAAAAACACAGCCCAGGTGTCATCAGTACGGCCACATGTAGATACCCTCTGCACAAGATCATTTGCCACCAACCCTTCAGTTGTGCTGCCAACCATGCAGGTACTGCAATTTCCTGCCCTGGCCGTAAGATACGGTTACAATCCTGCATTTGACCATCAGGGAACATGCAAAGTAAGCTGTAAACATCAACATGCAACCCAGGCTGGTTAATTATAAAGCCCAGTCTAATAAAAATTCCGTATTTGTTAAAAGGTGGTTAAAAATAGACCAGCTCTTTAAATAGCCAGTGGTGTCCTGTGCCCTGGTTCTCACTAATACCATTGTAATTATCCTTCTAGGGATACACAATGTGCTCACAGCCGCCAAGTCAGTGCAGCGTCCTCCTGCATGCTGCCAACATGCCTGCAAAGCAGCTGTGCCATTCATCAGAAACCTGCCTCCTTGCAGAGGAGGCACTAGCTTTGCTTTGCTGCGACCTACGGATTTTCAGCCTTACTGCTAGAATTAGGTCACCAGCAAAGATAGCCAAGATTTTCCAAACTCTCCAGCTATTCTTGATTATTCTGTTCAGAGCTTTCCTAGCTAAGCACCATGCTTAGGTGAAGAGCATGAAGAGGTATTTTGGGCTCCTGTAAGGCTTCTGCAGTCAGACACTGAGAAGCAGGGATGCTCTCACTCCATAAGCCTTAATGGACTCTAGAACTGCCAGGCAATGGGAAAGTTCTCCAGTTCAGATCTACTGACACCAGGTCCTTCCAGCCCCTCCGGAAGAAATTAAAGATGGTGCACATCAGAAAACAGATGAATTAGCAAGGACCTGCAGAGGCCCTTGAAGGCCCCATGCCTGCACTTGAGCCTGGCAGAACCCGAGGTAGCAGACAGCTGCCCAGCAGGCAGCTGGAGAGCAGCCGGGGACTGGTCTCCTGCCTATGGTGGAAAAGCTACCCCTGGTCCACAGGGTGTCATAGCAATAAGAGCACACACAGTACCTCAAAGCCTCTGTTTCTTTGCAATACTACTGAAAGAGACCTTGGGCTTCGGTGCCTTCCAAATACAGTCAGGTTTCAAACTTGTACTTTCATTAACCAGCTTAAAGAAGCAAGCATTTGCTTTGTAAGGCAGACATTAGTACATCTCTGAAAGACAAAAGGATACTACTAACTTATTATTTGGGAAAACATATCTCCTGTTTTTAAAATTGTTGAGTGGGGAATTTGTCAATATCAAGAATAAATTCTGATCTGGTACTAGGAGTTATTTTTGTCATTAACGTAATTTTTTAAATTACGCAGGTAAGTTATAGCTACTAAGAATTTTTCCATCCCCTACATCTGTTTTCTGAAGCTCACCTCATGGAAGAAAATTCTTAATGAAAAGATATTCTAAAAATGTGACCATTTGGCATACTTGTTTACACAAAATCTTTTATGCCAGAAGGAAAGCATGTGCTCTTCACCTAATATCTCTTCACACTGTCAGAAATACTTAAGGAGTCATCAAATATCTACCGTACCTTTCAGGTATAGAGGGCATACATCTGGAACAAAGGAAGCAGTGCATGTAATTTCACCTTGTAAAATTGTTTTAAATTTAACCTCAAACTTCCCAGGGACAATGAATTACCAGCCAAGGTCACTCTTAGATGTATGTTTGGAAAAAAAGCACTTGGAAGGAGAACTTAAGAGATCCTAGCAGTATTTTTCCTATCAGGTATGGATTTTTGCACAGAAAAACCAGCAACACTGTATTTCAAGAGGCTAGGAGTAAGCCAACATTAAGTGATAAATGGTTTTAACTCAAGTTACTTATATATATTACTTAGGAGGGGAGCCTGAACAGAGCTCCCAGCACACTGAGAGCAGGTGAGCCATGTCCTGATCTCACACATACAGAGGAACCAGGAAAATAAAGTGTTTTTGAAAGGAGGCACCAGAGAGTGTGAAAACACACCTTGCCTCTCTTTAGCTGGTATGATGTGCTAATACAAACTCTTTCTCAATACAGCTCTTCCAAAGAGGAGCCGAGTTTATAGCCTAGAAAATTAAAACAATATAAACTTCGGGGGGAAAAAACAACACAACCCCCCTGCCTTGCCCTTTCCCTTTAACTTGGCACTTTCCTTATAGTTTCTTTCCCTCCTGTGGGAGTGTGTGAAGGCCAAGAGATGTAAGACGGCTCAAACATCAAACAAGGAAAAAGCATGGAGCTGGCTACTTGGAAATAATTTCCCTGAGCTGGAAGCAAGACAAAATGTGTCTGTAACACATGAAAATTGCTCCATTTCTTTCAGCTCCGCTACAAAACTTCTAGTGCTTTCAATAGGGCTCAAAAAATCATTACATTAAGCACAGGACACTCTATGTAGTGAACTTTTGATCAGCTGGAGAAGACCATTATGACCCTGAAGACCCTGTCTGGGTCTTCAATGCCACAAATGGATACAAATTTGATTCCCCCAAACCAAGAACAGCTGTAGTTGAGTAAACTAACATTTGTAGGAGGATTAGCTGCCTTACGCTTGCTGACCCTGTATTTCTTCCAGCAGGAAAAGGGTTAGGACCCCACTTGGAACAAATCAGACACTGAAAGGTTCATGGCTTGTTTTGGAAAGAAAAATTTTAAAAAGACAAAGAAAAAGTGAGAGGAGCTGGAACACCTACTCCTCTGGTTTGGTGGAAACTGGTTTCCATTTGCTCAGCTGTCAGAGCACTATTAAGAAAATAACCACATGACCTTACAGAAATACCTGCAGCAGCATCACTTTATAATCACAGTCACACCCTCCTTCCTTGCTCTTTTGTAGTGCTTATGTCACTCTCAGGGCCTCATGAATTTAGGCAAGATTCACTACTGCTTCACCATCAGATATTTTCTATGTTGCATCCCATCCTGGGGTGACTCCTTGCTGGTTTCAAAGAACACTACTGTTAAAAATCATAGCTAAAAAAAACAACAAAAAAAGGTAATTTTCTCCAAACACAATTCACCTAGAGAGAGTCTGTGGTAGGCTTCCTCAGCATGGGAGCCAAACTGCAAACCAGAAGGACAAACTTTTTGACTTTCCTAGTGATGTGCTAGCCAGGCGCTGGCAGAGCTTGCAGGCACTTTCAGGAAGGGCGAAGTAGTAAACTGGAGACAACATTCCCACAAGCAGGAAAGGGTTATGCAGCAGGCAAGACCTTTAAGAGAGAATGAGGAGACCTGTCCACAGACAGCTTGCATGACCCCAGGTAAATCCCTCTAGAAACTGAAGCATGCACCACTCATCCACAAAATGGAGCTAATCCTAATTCCTTCATGGAGTACTGCACAGATATATCTACTCTCGGTTTTCAGGTGCTCACGTAGCTCAGCAATGACCATGGTGTGGGAAGAGCCAGGAGATTAGGATTCTTTGGAAAGCCAATTCATCCAGCTTTTTCTGGTAGTTAATAAGGCTCAGAGTACAACATGGCCACATTTCCCAAAATGGATCAGTAACTCCTCACTGTTCCATATATGCAGCAAAAATCTATCTGAGGTCTTCTCTTACCTCTGTCCCAAGAAATTCTCAAGATGGAATTTCAAAAGGAGTTTAGTCATAATCAGGAAGACAAGATGAAGGCTGTATTGTTGACACTGCAATCAAGCAGTCATAAAATTTTTTGTTTCTTTAAGACCTTTAGTTTCTGATGTCCTACTGTTAATCCCATGTGGCCAAAACATTATGGTTTAGGCCCCATTAAAAATATATACACCACAGTGTTTCAGATATCACATGATTTAAAAAACCCAAATAAACACCTACATGGGATGCTTCCTCTTCTTTTTGTTTTTAAAATACATAGGTTACATTGGCTCATACACTGGTTTTATGTGTGGGATAAAAACCACTTGACTCTGGGTGCTGGGATGCCCTGAGTATCACCAGAATTGCAGGTACGATTACAAGAGTGGGCAAGATTAATCATATTTTTCACTTTAAATAAGAGAACAATTAAAAAAAAAAAAAGCTCCTCTGAAATGAAAAAATAAAAAATCCATTAAGAACCTCGTGCAGTTTGCTTTCCCTGGATGGCTGAGGGAAAGCACAAGCCAGCGCTGTCTGCACAGACCTGGGAGCCAGCCTGGAAGGCTTATGGGAGTCCCCTGCTGTGTACCACATCTTTCCACTCTGACTGCTGCTGAACATTCCAGTGTGCCCAAAACACAGTACAAACCTCTTCCCATTCCACTCTTTCCCCACCACATGTACTCTTCTCAGAGATCACTCCAACACACAACTCAAAAAAATTCCAAGAGACACTCATGACTCCAGAGAGCTTTCACATGTTTTCCTGAAGTGTAGGATGCTAGATACAAGATTTTGCTTCCCCTCTCCTTTTGCAATCCCTTCACTGCAATGTATCCCCATATGTGCTTTTTCCAGTGAACACCAAGCCCATAATCTGCTTTTCCAAGCCAAGAAAAGTTTAAAAGAGGTCACACCACAGAGAACAGGCTCGGTGCAGTTCCTAAGAGGGTCATATTATGTAGAATATCCATGGGAGACAAAGTGTTCCCATCCAGTTTCCCACTTTTTTTGGCATCGAAGTTGCTCTTCGAGTTAGGTGAAATGGGAAACGCATGCATTGGAAAAAGAAAAGATGAATGTTTTTTGTTCCTCACATTGGCCTATCTCAGCCAGAACTCCTCAGCATACTTCGAGGGTCTAACAGAGTGATTCTTGCCATGAAAGTTGACTGCTATATTCAGCATTTAGGACTCTCTCCTTCACACTCACAGAGGCACTCAGCATTTTTTCTTCCCTAGGACAGTGCTGAAATCACTTTCTTCTTAGTCAGGTGTTAGACAAAACTTTCCAACAGTAACCACAGTTAATCAGGGCAATAGGCTGCACTCCTTCCCTGTGCAGTCCTGCTGTCAAATGCTTTTAAGGCCATGCTAGACTGGCACCTGCCAGAAAAGCTTTAGATCGAGCTTATCCTGCCTTGGGGTGAGGGGACCAAATGAGCACTGCAGGCCCCTCTCAGCCCCATCTCTGAGAGCTCAGAAAACTTCAGAAACCACAGAAATCTGAAGAACAGAGTTTCCTGCCATCCTTTGGGTACAGGGCCTGAGCCAGCTGCAGGGGCAGCGTGCCGAGTCTCCAGAAACATCTCTGAGGTTTGAACTGGTGACAGAGCAGAAGATCTGCTCCAGAGTGGCAGTTGCAGCTGGCAAAGGGCATTAATGCCATGCGTGTGGGAGCAGGCGGGCAAAGTAAAAGGAAGGATCTTGAGGCATCTGCAAGGCACTGTTTCCATTAGCAGAACGAGACAGCTCCCTGCAGTGCACATTGGCAAGGAAAGGACAGGAGCAAAGCAAACAACAGGAGAGGTTGCAGGGAAGAGGAACCCCCCACCCCACACTGCTGAAACCAGTTACACCCCAGCAAGCCTCACTGTGTGCAGTTACACAGCTGCAAACTTGGAAAAGGGCAGACAGCTCTGAGGAGCGCCAGGATCCACTCTTTGAGAAACACTGGAAACAAACACAGATCAAAGGGAAACACCAAGCTGTATACACAGCTGGGGCTGTCTTCCCCTGTTAAAAAGAGAAGGGCACGTAGATTTTAACTGCAAGCTCTTTGTGTGCACTTGCACGTAAGCGTGCATCTGGGCAAACGCGCGTACGCGCCCCACACTTGGCCTCCTGACATTACCGGAGTGTAGCTAATGAATGGTATTTTCCAAGCTGTATGGAAGATTCCCACACAGCTGGGCAAAATCTGACTGGGCAACCCACAACTCAACCCACCCCAGGGAACAAGGCCAATGAGGTGGAAATAAAAGACACGGGAGATACAAAGCAACCTCTGTTTCAGCCTCTGATTTCTACAATAAACCTGCTGCACCGCTCCTCCTTTTCAAATGACTCATTTGAACAATTTCACTGAGTTTCCAGAAGGAGCAGAACAATTCCCATCTAAGGGCTGGGCTTTGGCCATGTGGAATTAGAATGAATTACCCCAACTGTTCAGCAGGTTGTGTCTTGAAGTAGCACTGTAATGTCTCTCCTGAGAGGAAAATGTGGAGGACACATTGCCCAGAACTTCCTGGGAGAGCCAAAGCAATCCCTCCTGCACAATCCAGCTCTGAGAGGAAAGTGGAGAAGAACATGGAAATGCTTCCTGTTGTCAGGTCCTGGAACACTCTTGACTGACCAGGCTCTTCTTCAAGGCTAGTGACAGCCACAATCGGCTCCTCAGGGCTGATCTCACAGGGAGATCTACCCATACATGAATAAGCAGCAAAATCAAGTCTGGCATCAACTACCTTTCCACATACCCCTCCTGATGGCTGCATGGCTTTGCCAGCCTTCACCCACGTGGAAGGGTCCTTGCCCTTTTACTACAAACACATTTAATCACGAGAAGGGCAGTGTCTATCAAATGCCCTCCTTTTGTTTTCACATTATTTGCTGTCTTGAACAGTAAGGAACCCTTGGCACTGCTCCCCAAATGACTCGGCATAACTACAGCACTGTAGAGATAACTAGAGAGGAGCAACAACTGCCCATGTGAAGGAGCAAGTACTCATCTGAGAGTCATTAAGAGCTGTGCTTCTAAATGATTCAGACGCTTTTAGGTATTCCACCCTAGCTCAGCAACCAGACAACCCCGAGATAGCAGCCTGCACTTGACTCTGTAAGCATGACTGAATTTTGTGCAGCTGTTTACTACCTACCATGATAAAAACCACACCCTTACCATAGGAACTGCTATCAGCCTGGACCATGTGTGAACTCGCTGATACCACGCACAGAGTCTGCTTCTATGAAAGTAACGCTGCATTTCAAACTCACGTCCTGTTTCCACTGGTGGCTTCATGAATAAGCTTTTCTGTACCAATCCTCCTTCTTTCCCTCAGCCCCTCCTGTGAAGAAACTCTTGTACAGACAGTTACAAGATCACTCTGTAACTGCTACATCCCCTTTCCTGCCTCACCTTTTGTGAGCTGAACATGCTCATTTGCAAAATCTCCCATTCACAGCAATCTGTTCTTCATCCTGAGCCTTGTAAGGTACTCAACTCCCGGGCAGGAAAAAAAAAGAGAAAAAATCATCCATCCTTTGCAAAAGCTTTTCACTTTTCCCTAAATAAGTCATGTTGCTTTATGAATGTACTCTCAAAAGGTAAATAATTAACAGGCAAGGGGGACAGAAAATCTTATTACATGGCTAATGGGAAGTGATGCTCAGGCAGCAGTGTACCCATAAAGTATAGCTTCAAAAGACAGCCCCTAAGCTTTCTTAATGGAACATTGGGCTGAAAACCTGACTCATGCAAGGATTCCTCTGCATTCCTCCAGACTCAGACAAATCCAAAACCTTTATATGAGATTCAGCCTGCATCTAACAGACTCAAGTCTGTTTCACCTCTGAAAAACAGTATACTACAATTTTGCACAGGCACTGTAAGGAACAACCACAAAGAGCACTAGGCAGAGATGATCTGTATTTCTACACAAATTTATTCTCCCAAGGACAGAAGGAAGGCTGGTAGATTACACCATCTACTGCTATATTCTGCCACGGTCCTGACTTAGTCCCGTCCATGTTATCCACTGGTTTCCTGTGAGGAGAATTCCTGACCCTTGGTTGCACATTGCTGATTTAATTGTTTTATGGTTTTTTCATGCGCTGCTTGGGAGGAGATCTGTGAGGTCTGTTTGCCCACAGCTATGCAAACTACGTGGGGTGACCAGCACCATTTGCAGCCAGGCAAGAACCACAGCAATTGCAAGATGAAGCCCTTCTCTCCTCTCCCAGACAAGGTTGAGAACACCTGTCACACACTTGTATTTACCATCACAGCACCCAAAACTAGGAGTTAGACCATACTGCTGCCTCCCACAGCAGCAAATGTGCCTCCACTTTGTGTCCCTTTTCTCTTTCCTGATGGGAGAAGGTGTCATGGAGCACCTCCTGGCCCTGGCCAACACTGAGGGGACACAAGGACTGAGCATGAAGTTTTGAAGGAAGGTGGGATGCGGGAAACTTGTGTGAAGGAGAGAAAAGGCAAGCAACTGGCTGGAGATGTGGATCAATGAAGCAAAGGACTGGGTCGATGCAAACTTGTCCCTGCTCCTTTTCTTCATCCAGGCACCGGATCTGTGCATGTTTCTGCTTCTCATCTGGCAGAGGTCACACCAGGAGACACCTGGGGCCATCTCACTCTTCCCATCCTCCCTTAGAATATAATGTTAGAGGTTCTCAAAGTTGTGGTACTTTGGTAAAAATGGGCCACATACAGAAAAGAGAATAAGAGTTTCTTTCCTTCATTTCCTATCCCGCTTCCTTTGGTTATTACAAGTCTGCACGGGCTAGATTGCTACACGTACCACATGTAGATCAACACATACAACTCCAGTGTCTGCCCCAAGAGTACAAGATCCTGAAACTTGTTGTTAACAGGTGATCTGTCTCAAAATTATATTCCTATTACCTCATTTTTCCCACAGCAGACATTCCCAACTGGCTTTTAGCTAGCAATGCTTTCAGGCCCATGAGCAATGTTAGTCGCTTGAACAAGAAAAGTTGTTGCATCAGGATTTCTGGCTCTCAGCACCTCAAAGAGCACCCTGCAAAAAAAAAAAAAAAGCCTACAAAGTCTCCAGAGATCCATTCAGGAGAGAGACGGTAAGTACAGAGCCATAACAAGATTGAAAATGGAGCCAGGAAAGCTGAATGCCAGACTTCCTACCTGGGGTCAGAGGTCCAAGCTCACTGAATACAGAGGGCATTTGCCCAGCCTTTGTAATTTTTTGAGGACAGCCATAAATATACAGAACTGGAGAAGGTTCAGCTTGAAAGAAAACTGTGGCAATGTACCCAAGTAGAAATCGGAGGATGCAAGTTTGGGAAGAGATTCAGGAACCACAGCTGGCAGTGATGCTAGACTGGCAACCTCTGATTTGCTGCAGAGATTGGACTGCAGAGAATGTTTCTCTCATAGATGGGGGTTTCCTCTCAAGTCTCCCTTCTGGGAGGCAGGACGATGAAAGGATTCTCAGCATCAGACCATTATGACAAGGCCAAGCAGATTGTGCTGACAGTTCTTTCTACACCATGGGAAAAGAACACATCAGAAAGTGCCCCTAAACATGTCTTAGTTGAGAAGGGCTTTGTGATAAATATGTTTCTGAAAAATGGCTTATAACAGTGATTTTATTGTGCAACATTGTTGAAACAAAAACATTTTTCTTTGTGACAGTTTATCCAAAATAGTAGTATTGTTCTTTTTCCTCTTCTTTCTTCAACAGCTATTGGATTCCTAAGGGAGATGCAGAGATCTGGGAGCAGAAAGGAAGACAGGCATGCATACATTCTTCACTGCATCACTTTGAATGAAAAATAAATCATATTGAAACTAGAAATTCCTATATGAGCAGTACTGAAGGACTTGCAATAAAATGTGGATCATAATCTTGGCACGGAGACTAACCGTCCCTTTGCAGCAGCTGTACTCAGAGTTCAAAGTGTTCGGCAGCCCAGCCAGTGTGAAATAAAGCCTTTGCAGACTTTCAGTTGTAAGTGAATCAAAATGCTGCTTCTGCCCAAGGAGGCACTTTGCATGAGCAAGTGTGGTGGTCAGCCAGAGACCTTTCCCAGTGTTACACCAGTGACTGGTGAGTTCTCAGAGCAATGCAAAGAAATAGCAAAAGGCAAACTGACACTATTAACACGGGCTGAGCCTGAATGTATCCAGAAAGAACAGCTCTCTGACAGCCTGACTCCAAAAACCACCAGCTTCACCCTCTCCAGGTTACGCAGAAACAGGAACACCACCGTAGTAAGTTATCCAGATCTCCTAAAACAGAGGAACATGCTGCAGCTCTGCTGAAACTTGTTAGTCCCAGCTGAAAACAGAGGCATCTGTCATCCAAACAACAGAGCTGAAGACAGCTAACTACTCCAGCTCTTGTTCCACACTTGCCTTGGAGACAGGAGGGTTCAGCTACAGTTCCCACAAGGAGCAAGTTGGATCAGTGCATGCTCTGACCTTTGGATGTGTCAAAGAAAGATGCATGCTCAGCTGTGTTGGACATGTTTGACTGCTGCAGGGAACATCACAGGTTCCAAGTTTTATTAATGAAGGAAACAATATGTACTGTCAACATTTGCTACATGAAGCTAGCATGAAAACAAAGCCCACTCCAGAGAACAAACGAAATTTACTGGATTCATTTCTTGTTCCAGCTCTCCTGATAAATAGCACTGAACTCAACACCACATTGATTAGTCGGTTCAAGACAAACACTGATCAGATTGCCTTGGCAAGTATATATAGCACTACAAAAGCACAATCATCCTTGTCTATTCAGAGCAGCAAGGATTCACTATACTTTCATTTCCCTTCCCTCTATCTTTTCCAGCCTAGACAGCTTGTCTGCACTGTTTAAAAGCCCTACATTAAATGCTTTTCCTAAGACACACTCAAAGCCCTTGTTCTAAAGAAACAGAACCAAATGGTGCAAATGCTGCAGAGCCTCAGAAGGCCCCCATGTTTCAGTGCAACCCGACCCAGGTCATGGTTCTCTCCTCGACATTCAGTAGGGTTTTTCCTTTATCTTATCCACTGCCTCAAATATGCACCCGAGTGCAACAGTCAGCTCTGGGTGAGAAACTGCCCTGGAGAACCACTCTGCAATAAACAGTCTCTCACGTCAAAGAAACAATGGGTGAGGAAGCACTGAAGATGGGGGATTCTGGTAAGAGTCAGGCTAAAAACCACAGTACTCGATCCTTGCTATGTGTTTGTCTTCTTTGCTTCTGATCATCTCAAAAGATATCAGAGAGAAAGGATGTTACACCACTTCACTCTGTGCTTTTACATGAAACAAAATTTTAGCAACTTGGTTTAGAAGTTTGTCTCCTTAAGACTTTTTCCTTTTTCTTTCTAAATGATGTACTTTTGCAGAGCCACAAACTTTGCAAGATCTTCAGAAAATTCTATTTTCGGTGATCCTGAGGTCTCTTTCCCTTCTTGGATCCATCTTTTGTTTGAACTGAATTATTGTTACCAAAAGAAAAATATGCCCTAATAACTCATTCTTTACCCAATTACCATTCTTTACCCAGCTTTGTTTTCCTTCCTTCTGCTGTATTACAAAGCAATTTTCATCAAAACCTAATAGAACAATGTATGATATACAGAACAATGCTGGTGGTTTTTTTGATTTTTATTTTTTATTTTTTAAATCTTCAATAGCACTACGAAATTCTTTCTTGTTCTGTCAGGAGACGTAAGTTTTCTGACAGACACCACCACTGTCTTGGTCTACCAGAACTGCCACTTCACAGAGCAGCAGGAAGTCACCTCAGAGCTGTGTGTCTTCCCTTAATACCACACTGGCCACATCCTCCCAACACTGGCATGTCTCTAAAATGTTCACAGACAACAGCTAACACCATTATGTGTATAACACGCAACATTTAACTTTACCCTGAATTTCCTTTGTTATCCTTTTTGAGAAAATATTACACTTGCAAAGTTCACCTTTCAGTCACATGCTTTATCCTGTTTTCTTTCAGAAAATGATCAAGTGTTGCTTACACATCAGGTTTTTTAGTAGGCGTGTAAAGGACTAAAAAGTATCATTTTAGTTACGTATTGCAGCAGATGAGAAGAATGATGGTTTCTTGTTTAAATGCAAGCTATGACTCATCCTGATCAGAGATTAACTGAAACACATACCCATTAAATAAAAAGCACAAACAATTTTTCAGTGTGAGGATTAATGAGAGATAATGACTATAAATTAACTTTAATCTTTTATAACAAACAAAGTCCCTTATATAAATGTCACTGCAATCTTTTCAAATAAAAAAAACCCAAATCAAAGCCAAAAGAGGAGTAATTTCAATATTACAGCTAATGTTTGGTACCAAATCAAATAACTCCTTAGCAGAACCAGTGGAGTGTTCTGGAGTGAAATATTTTCAAGCAGTAGAACTTAAAACATGGCTCTAATATTTTAAAATACATTTTTAGTTATTTTTTTTACATTAAAGAGGTACACATTAAAACATCATCAGCTCTGCAATACTAAGTCAAAGTTAAATCACATATTCAAAAAGAAGAGCATTTCATTTTACTAATATCCTCTTGCTACTGCTTGAAAGAAACTCTGTAATTGTTGAATGGGTTAAACCAAAATTTAACTGAACATAAGAAGACTGCTGTTCACAGACAAGAAGGGAAAAAAACAGAGTCAGAGACCTAATAGTGGACAATTTTGAAAATTATAGTGTGTGTCAATAATGCAGATAACAGTGAGATTCAGAAGGAATAATCTCAAATAATAAGGAAAATGAGCACCTGTCAGCCACAAAGCCATTAGTATCAGGGCTTTTATATTTGCAACAGTTAAGTCTGGAGACACTGACAAACTTAACAACACAGCAAATTAAACATGGTGCTGGGGAACACAGGAAGCAATCCCTCTCACTCAGAAAACACACCGTGGAGTTTGAAAATAAATGCTCCCAATATGAAACTCGCTGCCCAAATCATTGGTAATGAACACTGCAAACACAGCAAAGGCACCACAGCATCTAGCTGGGTTTACAGATGTGAGTAGCTGATCAAGCCATAGCATCTGCATCAAGGCACAGACAATCCCAAACCAGGAACATCAGACTCCTGACCAAAGTTCCCAGATAAAGCAGTTTGCCTGTACAGAGCACCCAGTGTGATCATGTGTGCCCTTCCCAGAAGGATGAAAACCAAAGGCTTGTACAACCATGTCTGAGACAGACCTGGAATACAGTGCCCCAGAATGGGAAGCCCTGAAGGAAAGACCTTGCTGAGAAGGCTGATGGTTAGGAATCTTCAGCCTGGAGCAGGTGGGGACTAAGGAGAATAACTGAGACAAAAGGAGAGGAAGAGGGAGATATTACACTAACTGAGAACAGAAAGACAAATTCTGCAGCAATCAAACACCTTGTCAGTGTTCAGGAAAAGGTGGCGTAAGGGAAGCTCAGGTAATAACATTCTTCTCATGAGTAACACTTCTCGACATGCTAGTCAATAGTCAGTCCTTATGGTATCCCCACCTCAGATAATATTACTGTCCTCAGTTAAAGACAGGGAATCAAGGCAGAAACTTCCTCAACTCACACAGACAGCTGGTACCCAGCACATCCCAACCCCATCAGTCCATGCAAGTCCTTAGCTGGACAAGAAGTATGTAATACTGGCTGCTAAGATCTCACCCACATGGAGTTTAAAGTTTTGCTGCCTGCCCTCAGGTGAGAAGATGATGTTCACATATCCATTCAAACTTGGCCAGTGTGATAGGACCAGGCTGGTACAGGGAAAGATGGAGACAGCTCTGCTCTAAAGCTGTACTGAGTGCAAGCAGCATTTGCAGTAACAATTAGATATGCAAATAAGCACATTGAAGATTAGTGACGGTTTACTGTCGTCATGGAGAAAAAAGCACCTTCAGTTCTGGGTCAGACCCAGTGATTGCATTTCCTTCCCCTCCCTGGTAAATAGAACTGGAGAGAGCACCGGAAAACCCAGGAGCCAACACTCCTCAACACAGCTCAACCTGGGACCAGAGAGGCTGAAGCTCAGCGAGCAACATAATCGAAATAAAAAACCCTCCCTGCATCAACCCAGAGAGACAAGACCATGGCAACTCAGGAGATACCAGGAGGTAGAAGCGCTGGCTGGAAGAAAACACCCACAGCATGCAAAGGCCAAGCTGCTTCCCAGCACTGCTGCTGCCAGGGGGAGGCAGATGTGGGGGAAACTGAGGGCAACACAATTCATGAGGTACTCAGCTCCAATTCCCTTGAAGCCACATGGGAAGATCTTGTCTGAATAAAAATACACACTTGGCTCAAAGCCTCTGTGTGTCTTTGGCCATCCTCACAGTCCTCCCATCCCTTGTTAAATGATGGCTGCTAAGAGAGAAGAGGAGGCAATCAGCCTATTTAGACTCAGCTTTCCTTCCCACCCTGGGGGTTTCTTCATAGGGGCAGCTGGCCAGAGCACCGCCTTTGTTACAGCAGCCACAAAAAACACAGACACCCACCCTCAGCCCCCCTAAAATCCCACAGAAGGGCCAAGATAAGTTTATAATGGAAACCCTGACACAACCTTAACTATAGCATCCTGAATGGAAGGCGATAATCTGATCTGTGTGTGAACTAGCTCCCCTTGTCTCAGTGGTATTTATCTTACTTTAACTCCTGTTACAAAAGGGTTGAGTCATATAGCAGAGCCAGCCAAGTAACAAAACTGCAGGGCTTGCTAAAACGTCAGATTTAAGGATAAACAGGCGCAATTCTAGAATAGGTTAGAAGTCTCCGCAGGAGTGCTGGTAGCCAGACCTCCGAGCCTCTGGACAGTGGTATTTGCTTTTGTGCTACAGAGACTATCACAGCCCAGCGCAGGGTGGGGGAGAGGGTGCAGAGCACAG
This sequence comes from Dryoscopus gambensis, assembly GCA_013389985.1. Taxonomy (NCBI): domain Eukaryota; kingdom Metazoa; phylum Chordata; class Aves; order Passeriformes; family Malaconotidae; genus Dryoscopus; species Dryoscopus gambensis. The sequence continues at coordinate 198,477 of WEIT01028904.1, forward strand.
GGCTCTGCCTTTCGGTTCATGGTAACACATAGTACCCAGCGCCCAAGAAACCTGATCCCGTAGCAACCTCATGTATGGAAAGTGCCCCAATCAGATCTCACTGTGTCAGGAGAAGAACAGTATTTACTCTGCATACAGATTAGTCACAAAACTGGGTCACTTCTTGCCTTTTCAGAGAGAGAGGAAAAAAACCAACCAAAACCACAGCTTCTTTTTCAGATCTTTTTGTGTCTTCCCCCCAACTTTTAAAACTACGTGATGCAGTGTGGTCACTCACAGCTGTCTAAGCTGATCAAACAGCACCCGCATGGGTAAGGGCAAAGCACATCACACTCACCAGGTTTGCATTTCTTAGAATTCAGCTCATTAGCTACTTACCGGTTCTTTTCTAGTTCATTGTGCGTAGACCTGGAAGATAAAAAAAAATTTGGATTAGCCACCTTTGACCTCTGAGCACTGAAGTTCAACTGCTGCAAGCTGTACACAACCCCAGTGGCACACCACAGTGGAAAGCCAACCAACTACATACATTAAAATCTATAACCTCATCCTCCTTGCTGACAAGAAGTTCCTTCCCTCCAGTGCAAAAGCTGGTACTCTTACTGCTAAAGAAAATGTTCCCTAGAGACTTAAATGCACCCAAAATCCCAAAGAGAGGTGGTGATTAGAACAGGGGACCAGAGTCTGTCACTTCCAGATTCCTTCTGGCTCTGCCACCAACTCAGTACAGGACTGAAGTTATGTTTCTTTGAGCTTTAGTTTCTTCATTCACGCTGTAAAAATATCAGTATCATCTGCTAACACAGGAGCTCGTGGAGCATTAATTTGTGCACATCATATACATGGGAACCTTCCAGCAGAACTGGCTCTGTAGGGACAGCCCCTGGAGCCCTTCAGCTGTCACATACCAGACTTAGCCAGCTTAGCAGAAGAAGACATGGCCAGCATTTGGGCACAAAATGGGATGGCCAGTACTGCCATGTTTGCAAACGTCAGCGGCACTGTGTAGCACATTTAGGATGTCTGGAAACCCCTTGGGGATGGGAACAGCACCACCACAACACCAGCATGCAGTGAAGTGACCCACAAAGTGGCACTGTGACACTCAGCAAAGGAGGGGCTTTGTCCTTGTACCTGCCCACCACACCAAGCACACTTCCACCATTCCTTAATGCAGAGCTTTACAGCTTGACAATGAAAACAACTAGAAACAAAAGGGAAACAGGCAAGCTCATTCTCCTTGCCTCTGTGATGACAGAATGAGTGGCAAAAAAAGTTTAAATCCATTCAGGATTTCTAATCTAACCCAGGTAAGGTTGTTGAGGATTATTTAAAAGGATAGCCATTTGTCCAACATTTCTCTTTAACAGAAGGTCACCTTAAAATAGGAGTAAAAAGAACCAAAGAGCTTAATAAAAAGGATCTATTTTCTCTAATTTGGCATCACATTTCTTCCGGAGCTCTGAGAAGATTATCCTCTATCCCCCATCTGGAGAATCCCACAGAGATTTCTACAATTAGAGAACTGAATGGAGGATGTGCTCCAAGGGAAACCCTGTCATAATTAAATGCTTCTCCAAAAAAAGGAAGGAGGAGCGCCTAACAGGTGTTAGAACCTCATTGAAAATGATGAATAAACCGTGAATGTCTGCAAAAAACAAGGTAAATGAGTCTTAGCTGATGGTGGCTGAGAGCAGAGGAAAAACAAAGTGTTACCATATACCTGTGCAAGCCACCCTGCTCAGCAGGACATGGGATACCCTAAAGGCAAGGCACACTATAGTTAAACTCTTCAAGCTGAGGAAACTCCCAAATTCCCTCCCAAAAGTAGTGGATGTCTTCATTTTGGTTCCCAGGTATCAGAAACATGAACATAATATTTAGTCCAGAAAACCTCCCAAATCAAACCCACATGCCCATGGAGTCTAAACTGGCAAAATCCATTTGTCCAGGCAACTTGGATCCAAATTAACCCATCAGGACTGAGCTGAGGCCCTTTAAAACCACTGCCTGTATGTAGTTTGAAACATGCTTATTTTTCTTATTTACTGTATGTTCCTGCAGGAGACTGTGCACTCTTCTTGGCTATGACATTAGCAGTTAGAAGGCCAAAGATATGCAATGGCTTGAATTCCTATATTATATCAGGCCAACTACCAAGGCCAGCACTGAAAGAACAAAGTTTGGCCCACTGCTGTGAACAAAATTAAAACAGCAGGTTCTCCTTACTCCTCTCACACAGGAGACTCTTTATTACCTATCTGCCTTCTGATGAGCAAGACAACTGAGAGAGGTCACAGGCTTTTCACCAAGTCAGGAAATATACACTGTGACTTTTAACCACGTCTGTGGCAAGGAAAAAAAAGCAACCCCCCCCACCACCCCCCGCACCTTCCCACCAAAGCTGAATGCAAACGAAAGAATTTCAGCAGCATTGAATGAATCCTGCAGAGAGGCTTCTTCTCATACCTGCCTATGTTTTGCTTAGTCTCACTGGGGACCATTTGGAAAAGTTTTAATTTTTTATTTCACCTGAATTTAGGAAAAAAGGCCAGCACCACTCCCCACTATTACCATTCACAAACTCGTATTTTCTGCAACAGTTTCCTTTTGCTTGGACAACACATAAAAGGAAAAAACCCTCTCTCTTCTGTTCATAATTCAATTCATTTTCTATAGCTTCTAATCTAAAGATTAGTTTTTACCCCTCATCTTTGGGCTGTACATGTTACTAATATTTCTTTGGCATTAAACAAGGACAGTGCTGTCAGTAAAGTGGAAAAAAGTGGAGGAACATCTACTGATACGATTCAGAAAAAGAAGTCTTTTAAATAAGTACAGAAACAAATGTAACTGGATCTCTTTAAGTGAGCTGGTCTTATCGTCAACTGAGAACTCAGAGACTATCAGCAGACTGAAATCAAGGCCTCGTCCTTGGACACCATCACCAGCTTTTTGATGGGTACAGGATGAACACCACAGCTGTAAACTATCGCCAAAACTCGGGGAACACTCTGGATTTACAACAGCAAGTAAGCAGCGTGCTCAGTGCGATGCTGCTGTGCTGCTGCTGACTGTCAGCCACAGCCTGTCACCCAGTGAAACAAGGACACTGCTGTCGAGCATGGACCACAAACCAGGGGAGTTCACATCCCTGCTGCCAGGTGGACAGGGCAGGCAGAACCTGCAAAGCTGAAACCAGAGCCAGGCAGGTGTGGGGATGTTCAGAGGAGAAAACAAAAGCCCAAGCACATGTACTGGCACTGCTCAAAACGCCAGCTGCAATTTAAAAGTAGCTCAAGCACAAACCGTCTGCAGGGCCCTCATTTAAAAGTCAGGTTTCTATAGCAGTCAGTTCTTTACCAATCAGTTTAAAACACCCAAACTGATAACTACTCCTAAAAACTGAAGAAATGTTATTAATGAGGAGAATCCTGCTCACTGCATTTTGAAAACAGCTTGGAAAAAGATCAAGAATGAGTTTAAAAAGCTTAACATAAAGGAGCCAAGCAAACAATAACAAAAATAGCAGAGCAGTCCCTGTCAAGATTTTAAACAACAAAAAGTTGAAAGAGGACAAACTCAAGTTTATCCCAATTTACCCCAGATACCTGAAACTGCATACAAAACAGGAAGAAAGAGGGAAGCAGCAATTGTCAGTCATTCTAATTTAAGGTCAGATGCAACAACCTTTTTGTGCCAGTTACAGTGATTCTGCTTGCAACCTTGCTATCCAACACAGTAACAAGGTGTTGCTGAAACATTAAACTACACTGAAGTCCTCCAGCAAATGAGAATCTGCAAGTAATTTGCCACTTTACCCCATTTTCTTTATTTAAATAAAATCTCTCCTACCATGGCAGAGGCAGCCAAACGTTGCCCAAGCACAGATAAGGTAACAGAACTAACTTCATCAGGGAGGAACAAGCTCTAAAGAGCACTGAATTCATTTGTCATTGGGGTTTTTACTGTAATTAAAATCACAAAGCTGCCACATGACATTAAACACAGCTGACCTTTCTGGTTTACACATTTATTATTGATAAATGGGCCAATACACTTGCAGAATATCTGCATTTTGCTTTGGGTTCTCAGTGAGGTAACTATTTTCTACGGGGGAAAACAGCAGTCGAGAGCCCTTGTCCTATGCAATACACAGATGGCATTTTGACCCAAGGATCCTGTCATCTCTTTTGAACCTGATCACCTTCCTGTCTGTGTTTGGCATCAGCTCCTGGCTCCAGAGAAGTCCAGGACTCCAAGAGCTCCATCTCCACCACAACAGATACACTGTTGTCTCAGGAGGTGCTGCTGGCCATAAGTAAGGGGCCTCTTACAGTATGTCCTTAATGCCTACACAGACCCAGAGCTTCTCCTCCAAATTCACTCACCCCACTCAGCTTTATCAAGAGTTTAATAAGGAAATAAATATCCCAACATCTTGTGAAAATTAGGGTACGGTTACCTGAATCATGTTTAGCAAAACAACAACACCCATCTGCAGACCAGGCCAACTGCTTTCTGTCTTACTTCAGCCAGGTTCAGCTACTTCTCCTGCTTATGCATCATCACACCACATACAAGCTCATTCTTCTTCATTTTATAGACCCTTCCCACCTTCTGGCTCTGCTGACACCCATTCACTGGGCCACTAAATTCCCCTGCAGGAAATGCCACCTCCTGTTCCCCAAGCCAAGAACAACCAGCCCTTCTGAAACCAGTGAACTACATTACTGCTCTCTTTTATGCAAGTTCTTCCTTGAAAATGACAAAACAAAATCATGGAAAAGAAGAGTGATCAACAGCTTTTTTACATTTTAAATCCATCTGTATCCACAAAACAGAACTTACTGGCTGAAGAATGTTCAGCCCCAGAGTTCTGCCAGGGTTTCAAGTGGATCAACACCACAGTAGCCTATGAAGCCAAGGCAGAAGCCAGCCTGGGAAGCCCACAAAGAACCTTCACCAGCAGCAGCACGTGAGGCTTCCAGCCCAATGGCAAGATAAATGATGGCTGCACAAGAGTTAACTCTTCCTGCCCACACAGAGCTGCTCAAGGGCTGTTTTTAAGGGAGTTGTGAGCCTACTTTACCTAGTTGTGAGTGCACTTTACCTCTGCAAGGCTCAGAAGCCTGGCCCTCAGAGAGCTGCAGTGGAGCCTTGGGAACACAGCAACTTCTGGTACTCAACAGTGCCATGAGCTCCACAGTGAGGAGGAGCAGGATGCAGCTGAACAGAAGATGGCACAGCTGGAGCGGGAGTCCTGCTGCCATCCTTATGCCCTTTGCAAGGAGCAGCCTCAAGTCTAACAAGACCATGACCTCAGCCTTGCATATCAGCAAATCTAACAAAACATTTCCTTCCAAGCAATACCAGATACAAAAATTATCCTAAGTCATTACTGCCTCATGATCCCCTACACTGTCTGGCCATGAGGTCCAGAGCAAATTCTTCTCCACAAGGAGCTGAGGTGAGGGGACAGAACAGACTGTTTCACCTTCTCACTGACGTCAGTGGAGATGCACCAGATTAACCTGGCCCCAAACTCTGGCTAGTTTTTCTGTCGCTCTTAGATGGACAGGGTATCAGATTCCTCCTAAGGCTCTGATCAAAGCTGTTTTCCCAGGATCAAGCCAGACCCTTTCCAAAGTTCACATTCTCCGTCTCCAACAGAGAAGGGAATGCAGCCATACTGGCATCTGTTCATGTTTGTTCATCTTTGGGAAAGGAGAAATGGCCCCACAGTCTGTTTTCAGCTCAAAGAGCGGAAGAGAGCTCTTCCACGTGGTTCACAACTGTAGAAAGTCACCTACCTCTGGGTTTCTACACAGTATTGTGAAACTCTCCTGCAAGACTCAGTCAAAACAACTCTTAAAAGTATACTGCATACTTCCCTTCAAGAAGTAAATATATTTAAAGTTACCTATAGTATTTATACAGCCCCTCTCAATTTGGTTCCTGCTCCCTATAATCGTTATTTCTGTTTGCAACATTTCAAAATTAACTCTTCCATAATACTTTTTATGCAGGGGGACAACACCAACACACAGAAATTATAAATAATTTCCCCAAGTTCACGCAAGAAACCTGTGGCAGAGCAGGGTACTCAATCTGGGTTCCCTGAACCCCAGGATAAGGTAGCTGTTCTCAGGCATCCCAGAGACAGCTAACGAGAACACTCATGTCATCTGATTCTTGGGTCAAATACTCCCAAAAAATCATGTAATCATTGTGAAGTGTAAGTGGGAAAGTGAGAAAAAGCCCACAACCAACAACAACCCAAACCTAAACCAGCCTTGCTATCTTGCCCACTGTCTGCCAAGTGGGCTAACCCGACTCTGAAACACCACTGCTCAAAGTGCCAGAGAATAATCTAAAATGGGAGCCAAAAACAAAGCAATATTAATTTACTGATAAAATTCAAACAACCGACATATCATACATAACCCTCAGCTGGGGAAGCAACACTGTTCTGTTGGTGCATGTTCTGCTTTTTCAGCACACGGGAGAAAACAGCAGGAAGACAGCTCCTCCTTGCTGAGCACCATGAGTTTATCCCGGCTCCAGAGCTGAGCTCCCCCAAACCAGACTAACATCCTAATAAGCAGCACAAGGTGGCACTCTGCAGGGAAAGGTTTTCCAAGCCAGGCGAAATACCAGCAGGAATGTTGTTTGCATTCAGTGCTGCAGTCTGGGGCCAGCAAAGAAGTCCCCAGCTGGCTTCCCTCCCCACTGTGCAGGCTGGGAGCAAGTGTGCTGGTGTGGGCTCCCTCCTGCACCACCTGAGACCCAACATGCACGTCCTAGCCCCACGTGTTAGGGGAAAACTGTCCTCATGCAGGGCCCTGCACGGCCAAGAGGAACTGGGTTTGCTGAACAAGCAGCTATTCAATATTTTGTTTTCTCCTCATTGTTCAATGCGTGGCCTCAAGCCAAGCCCTGCTCTGAATACAGAACTGGTGCTTTCCTTACAGGCTTTTCGACAGGCTCACCGAGAGCAGTGGCTGGGCAGTTCACAAGCACATTTATTGTCAAGCATCCTCACTTTCCAAACTGGAAGCTAAGAAACAGAGAAATCAGAATTGCATCTTCATGTCCCTCTGAGTAGCTCCGTGAAGACCCCCAAGGACCTGGTTTTCTGGGCCACTTTACAGGTTCTAAGCACAAGTCCTGCTGGTGCCCCCTACAGCTGTGCACCACCAGCACTTCCACAGCCCAGATCCCAGGTTTGTATCTGGGAAAAAATCAGTGTGAGGAATAGACAGTTTGGGGTCTCCCATAACAAGCTGGCCTGAAAGGGACTTGCTGACTGGACACTGGGCACCCGACAGCAGCCAAAAGTGAAGTAAGTTGTCCAGTGTGGTATTCATTGCTCCATTTGTCTGCCTTCTAACTTGTGCCACAAGTGAGCAAAAGTCCTACAGAAACCATTTCCTTCTCTTCCCAGCCCACGGTTAACCACGTCAAAAAGGGCTGGTACACACAGATCAGAGACAAAAGCCAGTGTACATTCACTTGGTGAAGTACCTTAGCCATTTCAGTAGAGAAACCCTAGTCCATCTCCCTTGGAAATGCAGCAGACGACATCTGTAACAATTTAGGACTTGGACAATTCAGGTAGATTCTCACATGTCAGGAAGAAGTTTATTTTTTGCCTTCACCAAGGCAAGATTCCTGTCTGTGATCCATGATGCGAGGGAGTTGGAACTTCTTGTAAACAGATTCTTGCCATATTTTTTTTTTATACATTGACAAAACCATGTATTTCATGATCTGGTGAAGAAAAATGTCACCACGCCACCTCCAAGCTCTCCCATGAACAAGGAAGAGCATGACAAAGAATGAGGACAGAAACATACAAACACTTCTCTATGTGGTCCCCGTCCTTCTGACTTCCAACAGGATACGTGACTGTCACTACATGGTCAGGGACTTGGCCCCTTCCAAGGCCACATCAGAACCTGTATCCCAGTTGCTGGTGCCTGCATTGCAGTGGTTCACAGAAAAAGAATAAAGACACAGGAGGCAATTTTCAAATCTACCTAGAAAACTTGGGATCTTAAGTCTCATCTTCTTTCAAACAGTTACAAGCTCCAAAACATCTATGCTGCTTCCAGAAAACAGGACTAGAAAAGTGTGTGCATTACCCCAATGTACAGATGGTGGGAACCATATAATGTGCAGGTGGTAGGACCCATGTAGGTCATCTGACGTGCCCAGATCGTGCAGCCTTTCGGCAGCAGACTCAGGAAATGATCCAAGGGCCCAGCATGCCAGCCCCTTGCCCTATACTGTGCTTCTTCCCAACATGACCCTTTTGAGGAAGATGGTCATTTCCAGAAATAGCCTAGGCAGTGTCCTCTGCAGTGCAGCAGTCTGTTTGGGGAACATGTACTTCTCTGCAAACATGCATCTTCTACCCTCAAGAAACTGCCTTCAGATGCACCGGGGAAAATGAGGCTTTTTCAGTAAACACCACCTGACTGAACTGCACTTTGTTTGAAAAGAAACTGATGGCATTTGTATGGCTGTGGGCCAGGCCAGACTTCCCTCACTTCTATTTAGACTTGTTAGTTATCTCTCATGTTACAACTATACTGCTGCAATACTGTGCCTGGAGATGAAGGCAGGGGGAAATATACTTGAAAACAGGAAAATACATTAACACTACTGTTAGCAACATGTTGTACCAGGGAAACTGAGGCATAAAGACTCCACAGGCTGTAGGAAAATCAGGAAGAGAACCCAGATGTCCTTATGTCTGGGACTGTATTCTGTCAACAGGGACACGCTCATCCAGCATTTGGAAGATCCATGGAAAAGAAAGGCTGAGAAAAACGGAAGAGCTTCGATTTCTTCTGTTCTTAACAGTTCTGGCTCACAAGCAGCACCAACTAACACGAAGGCTGCAAGGTGGCTACCTCCCACAGCTCCCAGATGGCCAGGCTGCTTGTGAAGCAGTTCATGAACTGCTGCACTTTGTAGTTTCACTGTTAAAGGCAAACCAGAACCGGTGCCATGTTACCTTACCATGCCTGCACACTGCTTTAGTCCTGTCCTAAAATGGGCAACACCACTGGAGTAGCAGTCCCAACAGCAACCCCAACATCATCTGTCCTTTCCCACAACTTCTCCCTTCTTGATGGTGTAACAGATGGTAGGAGATAAATTAGAAGCTTTCAGAAAATAATCGACTACTTTATGGAGAGGAACTTTAATCAAAACTGAGGCAAAAGAATTGCTCTCAGTCCACATGCCTGCTTGTCACAGAGCAAGCAGCAAAGCATAAACAAGTAATTAAGATAATGTTGGAAATGATCTAAGGCTACTTCAAACTGGATTCATAAAGCAACAGAACTGAAGTGAAATCACTTTCATATCAGAGAATGAAAGGACTCAAAGTACAGTAGGGAACACAGAAAAGAGAGATGGGAGTATATCCAGCAAGATGGAAAAAGCAGGCCTGTTCTCCCTGAGCTGATCAACAAGGCAGTGTCTCATAGAGAAGAGATCCCAGCAAAGGCCAGCCAAGTGCACAGCCCCAGAGACCCACAGCCTCTGATCAAGAGAGCCCAAAATAAGTCAACAAAAACAAATCCTATCTTTGTTGGTTCAAAGAAGGTAGGGAGTAAGAGCCAACACTCTCAGGAGGAGAACAAATAGCAGCCAGTCTTTGAATTTGGGCAGAAGTTTGTCAGGAGGGATCAGGAGATGATGAACAGCAGGAACTCCAACAAGCAAGACAATTAACTCAGCAGCAGGACATTGACCAGTCTGTTTGGGTCAAAAATAGAAATGGATTTGAAAGCTCAATCAGGAGCAAGAAAGGAAAAAGTCAGTCTTACCTACAAACAGGGGAGCAGATGGAAACAACACTACAGGTGACAATCAATTCACTGCTGATCACAGCATCAGGTCAGGTTAAACAAAAGCATGAAGGATAAATCCCTGCATGTGTTGTGGATGAAGCATTACACAGAGAAGATATAAAAAGGGTACAAATGTGCTGAGATGGAAAAAAACCCCAAAAAAACCAAAACAACTGACAAAGAAGGAATACGGCTTAAACCAGAGAACTGCCTGTACACTGAATACAATGGGAAGAGAAAACAAGAGAATTGCAGGAACAGTTGACCACGTTTGGCCCAAGTATTCTCCCCACCATCCCAGGACACCAAATTTCTCTAGGGGCTGGGTCTAACAAGCTTCACATTTCAAAAGACCCTGAGAACATAAGAACCAAAATCTGAAGTTTCCTGTCATCACACCAGCACTGTGATCAGTGATGCAAATCAGCCCATGGCAGCTGCAGCACAGCTCTAACTGGGCAGTGCTGCAACACGAACAGCATGAGCCCTGACTAACTCCCACTGCTGCAAAACAGCACACTCCTGTACAGGGTTCCCCCAAATTTGGGAGGACAAAGGGGTCATGAGCCTTCAGCCACAGATAGTGACACTTCACAGCAGACAGATGCTGCAGCAGAGAATTACAGCTCAGTTGCAGATAACATCAACAACTAGGCCTACTTCTAGTTTACACAAAAGCCTCTTTGCACAACTTGGATAGCCTAAAGAGAACACAAATTGCATTTTACAACTACTGAAGGTATAAGGCATAAATTGAGCCCAGAACTGTGGTTTTCTGCATAGACTCCCTGCCGCCCAGATATCCCTATGCAGGGCTATATTACTAACACACAAAGGAAAACAGGAACTGCAACTCTGCGGGATCTTCTCCCTTGGAGGGTTATAAAATAAACAGGGTGACAAAGAGGAACACAGTGGGTTCCCCCATGGAAATTGCTACATCAGCTCTTGCACTTTTGGAGGCCTCATTCCTCACCAGGGAGTGGGTTTTATGCTTCTCATGCCATTTGCTGGGTTCACCCCACTTTCTGTGTTTTCCCTGGTAACCTGCCAGTTGTACTGCAAAGCCAAGCACCACTGAGAAGACACTGTACACAAAACCTCACCTACATGGGGTACTCCTTTATTTTCCAAATCGTGGCAGGATCTCACACAATGTAGTGCTTGCAGATTCAGAACTCCAGCATCACTAGGAGTTGCTTATGTACACTTGCAGATTGCACTGGGGCAAACTACATCGAATGGGCAGAAGGGATGTACTGAGGCTGAGCAGTTCTGTGAGTACAGTCCTGCCTGCCAGCCTGCTCTGAGCACCTGTGCCAGTACAAACCTAAAAAGACAGTGGGATTTGAATGTGGGGTGATTTGCCTCTTGTGCATGGACCAGCAATCCAGTTTCCCAGCATAACACTTATACTGTCATTATGCTTCCTAAAAAAGAAGTCATGCACATACCTTACTATACTGAATACTGCTGGCCAGTCTCCCTCAACATCTCTAAGAGAAAAGCAATCCTTAACAGCTCAGCTTTGTCCAGCTTCCCTTTCTTGAAAAATCAACCAGCATATTCAGGAAAATCCTCTACTGGGAGGCAAGATCCTGTCTCCAAGTACTTCTAGACAAAGTTTCAGCAGCAAGATGAAGATTCCAGATACTAATCACACTGTTTGTACATTATCAAAATGAAGCATAACTCAAAACATGGCGCAGCAGATCTCACACATTCTGTGTTTTACACGTGTGGATTTGTACTCTATGAAGCAAAGCCAGGTCCTGAGCCATGAATAGAGCTTCACTACAAGGCACTACACGGCTTGAAGCAGAAAGCAGCCTCTATCCCCCCCCCATATTACACAAGGGCCAGATTCTAACCCACCTACACACAGCGAGTCAAAACTCAACCCCACTGGCTGTGGAGTGAGGTGGGATCCAGTGCAAGAGGATTAAAAAAAAAAAACAAACAACAAAAACCTCACAAGAAAATAAACAAAGTACCATCCAGAAACAAGTAACAACTGATAGAGCCTAGGAAGCAGGAAACTCTCAGAGATCAGTTCTCTGGGACATGAAGTCAGGGGTAGGGGCTTTGTGCAGAAAAGTAGATGAACACAAGCTGACACAGTGATTTGCTCCTTCAGGAATTCCTTACACAAGACAGGCAAACCACTCAGCCACCTGCACACCCTCTCCCCTAATAAAATCATAATTACAGCACTGTCCTAACTCCAGAGTCTCCAAGAAGGACTGAAAATTGCCAGGTACTCAGTCAGCAGCACGATGTGGGGGGCGGAGGGAGGAAACCTCATTTGACAGAAAAGATATAATATATTAAAATTGTGCAGTGTTCACCAACCCCCCTACTCCTCCCCTGCACAGCGAGGTACAGCTGCACAGCACTGCTGCTGTGGTAAATCAGCTTTCTTGTGCACCAGACACCCAAGGCTGACTTGCAGCTACACTTGCAGCCACATCCTTTCAGCTTCTGCACCCGTGTTTGTGAACCTGTGCCACATGAAGCCATCACCTAAGGCACATGAGGTACCTAATGCACACCTATGCACCCACCCCTCAGTCCTCGCTCTGGGACACCGCGAGCAAATCAAGCTTAAAGCCAAGAATACCTGAGGGTTTGGGCAGTACAGCCCCCATACCTCACCCTCAAAAAAGAGTTTCAAAGGATATGAGAATGAAGGCCTACAGAGAAGATTCAGCACAAAACCAAGTGATGGGATTTAGAAGCATGGGAAAAAAAATTAATATGGGTAGAGGAGAGTGCAACGACAGAGAAAATGAGGAGCTGCACCAGTAGAACAGCCAGAACGGCAAAGAAACCCAGACACCCAGATTTCCAAGATAACATGTCTGAAATGCCTCACCATACTCATCACAGCTGCTGACTCCAAGCTCTGCAAGCAACCTGCTACCAGACTGGAGGTGTCTGAAAGGCCCTTGGGAGGTAGCCTCAGACACAAGGGAGGATAATGGGAAGAGAGGAAAATGAAAGGAAAAAGAAAATGGACAGAGATCAAACCCTCCCCCATGGAACTGAGCAATAGATTCTTTGAGAGCCCTTAACAACATGGGCCTCCTGGGAGAGCTGAGGGCTCCCAGGGCTGCTGGGAGGATGCTTGGTATTTCCCCAGGATTAGACCAAAAAACAACAGGCTTTCTACATGCCTGAGAGCCTAAATAGAAGCAAAACACCAATGACAATCTAATATTGTAACGTAATTTCAGATTTCATTATCAATCTTAACTTCATTAAATTGACGGTATTATTGGGGGGAAAAAATCATTTAGCAACCCTACTGTTTATTTTATTTCCTGCTGATACAATGATTTAAATCGATTAAAAAGTCTTCTCAATTATTTTCCAAAATGTATAAATATCAAACTAGGCTAATCCAAACCAACTATAATGAACCTTTCAAATAATTGGGTCTATTAGAACTGCACATGTAGGGTCCATGAGAGCAGTTTCCAGTGACACTGGGTGCAAGCTAATGTACCCACAGAACTGCACTCCTAGCACAGACTACTTCACTTCTCTAGCAACTTTTTAGAACCTAGGTTCTGCCCCAGAAACATCTTTGGAAGAAAGTAACATTAAATAAGTGATACTACATGCTGTAACAAACCTCCGCTCATTTTTCATCCCATTCCAAAAACCAGAAGATACTTTTGTCAGGAGCAAATTTAAAGAGGCAATATTCAATTCAAATGTAATACATGTTAGCTAACTGTTTTGCTTGGGTTTTTACTTTTATTTATGTGTTAAGTAGGATTTGTTAAAAAAAAAAGTTTCCCTCGTCTGTTATAAACACCAGGTTGCAATGACTGTGATTCTCCACTTACTTTCTGCAGGTGGGTAATTTTCCATACCAAAATATCCCCGACTAAAGCAAAACTGTATTTTTAAGCATATTCATGTTTTAACTCAAAGTCACTAGGTCTTTCAAATTATCTACACAAAACACTGCACATTCACGTAGATAATGATTGCAGAGGGGAGCCCTCTGCAGCAATCTCCATGCTGTTGGTTGCACAACTGAGACAAGCAAAGGAAAAGAGAACCTGAGCCACAACATCCTTCTTTAAAATTGCATCACATGAATTAGAAATCATGACGCAATGTTTTCCCTCTTATCTGCACACCTCTGTTGGGGGTAGAATTATTTTGCTGGGACTGTGAGACCACCATAGTTCTGTAAGAATAAGATTTGCTTCACCACTGCTATCCAGAGCTGGGCTGTCTGCTCCTCAGAACTTTCTGGGTGTTTGTGCAATGACAGCACAGAGCCTGTTGGGAGGAAATAGCTGTCATGTCTGGGCTGCAAATGCTGAAGGGAAATACTTGGATTTAAACTATGAATCAAACAAGCAACTAGGCTTCGTAAACACTCTGCACCACAAAATCATGGATTATTTGGTTCAATAAAGACCATCAGCGATGTATACGTGTCAATTTGTAAAAGTGTATAAATTAAAAAAAAAAAGAAAACATCGGCACTTTGCCAAGGTTGCTTGAGAGACATTTTTACAGGAGGCTGTTAAATTACAAGATCTGCATAATTTAAATGCATAATTTCTCTACACTAATTAAACGTTTTGAAACAAAAGCAATCTAAGAAAATCTCTTGTCCACATATGAAATGTAAGTTTTGTTCCTCATCAAGGACTTGATATTTAATTCAAAGTTCATTCCAACTCCACCAGACAGAACTTACTGAATTGCCCCTTTGATTTTAACAGGAAGAGATGATACAGAGCCTTCCTTAAACAAGGCTGATGCTATACTCAGCATCACACAATAGACACTGCAGTGAATTTGGAGGCACCCTAAACTTCACAGTTGTCACTTCCCGGCACTTCAGCCATCTGGAAGGCCTGCCATCTCCTACAGCAAGTGCAAGCTGCTACGACTTGTGCTAAAAGAAACTTCCATTTCCAACTGTGCATGTAAGGTCTGAGCTCCCCAAAAGAGCTCTGGTCTCTTGACTGGAGCAGACCTGACACTGGTCACTCCCTGAGGCTGAAACAACCACAGGACGCAACACTCTGGGTAACAACACTCTTTGGCCTCTTTATACTCCTTGTATAAAGAAGGTTTTAAGTAAGACTAGAAAGTACCTTTTCTGCTTCTCTGTTGCCTTTCCCCCCACATGAACATATTCAGCCTGTCAGGCTCCAAGGCCCAGCGGGCTGGTCTCAGCACAGAGCTGCCCCGGGAGAGCTGTGCCTGGGGCTCTGTGCTGGCAGGGCCTGCTGAGCATCCTGGCCCCAGGGACAGGGAGTGCTCTGCATCCCTCTCCAGCCTACAGGCTGCTGGATTCAGTGCTAAGGAGTTCCTGAGGGGGATGTGCTTCCAGCCCTCCTCTGGAGAAGGGCAGGTTGCCATGACAAAGGCCTTTGAGACAAAGAGGTGTGGGATGGAAAAATAGTATGTGGGAAACCTAGAGGGAAAAATACCGACCTCAATTCAGCATTTGCCATCATTTTCCAACACCAAGTCACAGGACTGGGGGCTTTGGTTCATGATAAACAGTAAAGAGCTACAACTGCCCTCAAATTAGGAGAGGCTGGATGAAGTAGGGAAGCAAATACAAACATTCAGCATACAAAGAGCTCAAGATATGCTGATCCTGATGAAGAAAACTTCCCCACAGCAAGGTGTCCTAACATCGCTTCAAACAACCTTTATTATCAAATGCTGCCAAAGCAGAATCACTGCAAGCAAAGGCACCTTTCCCTTAGGCCTTTACAGGTCCTTCCCAATGGCCTTAAGAAAGCCTTAATCACCTGAGCCACCTGCCACCATTTTATGGATTGCACAGGCCTTGCTCCAATAAAAGCAAGCTTGCAAATGCCTTTTCAAAGGCATACGTAATGTTTCTAAAGTTTCTCTATCCCAGAAGGTCTCAACAAGGTCTGAACAAATCTACAGAAGGTAGCAAGCAAAAATAAAAAGAACAGGAATGAGAGGGAAGAGACAGATGCAACCACAGCACCAGGTGATAGGCTTAATCCTGCTGTCTCTTCTAGATTTAAGAAACCAAGAAACATGGCATTGTATAATAAGAAAAATGTCAAAACCATGGAGTTCTACAATTACCAAGCTATCAAAAGCTGGGAAATCCCACTGCCCTGAAAAGCAGACTGAAAGACAGCTTCGTTTTCCTGAACTGAATTTTTAACATGTTGTACATTACAGTCAGTCATCTCCCTCTCTCCCATTTGTTGTAGGGGATCCATTTCAAAACATTTCCTTGCTTCGAATCATGCCTGTCACTGCAATCCCAAAGCACCCAGGCTGCACATGCACTAACCCTTAAAAGCAGTGATTTCTGGGTTGGAAAGACATCAGCTGTATATAATGGGAATAGCTATTGCCTACCTCCTCCATAAACCTTATGAACAGATCTCCCTATTCCCCTTCCCTCTGCAGCATCTGAGCCTTGGCATGATGTCAGCTGGCAGTGCCACTTCAGATTCAGGTCCCCTGTGTCCCCTCTGCTTCCAGTGCTATGGATCCAGAATGGACGCTGCACTTGTGTGCCCCAGCTCTGAATCCCTCTAGCACTTCAGACTCTTCCCATTTTCCCCAGAGAGCAAGTTTCTCTCCACTGCCTCAAGCTTTCTCCTGCAGCTTCACCTCCCCTCCTGCCCCCGTGCTGTCCTGCCCGTACCATACCTGGTGGCAATGCTGGCAATGCTGCCACTGCCGCTGTATTTCCGTGCCCGGCTCAGCCTCCGCGAGGGCTTTGGGTCTTGCAGTCCAGGGCTTGGAACTGAGGGGAAGGTCGAGGCATAGCCGTGTTCGCACTCTGCAAGAGAATCAACAGGCAAGGCATTAAAAACAAAAACAAGAAGAAAAAGAAAAGGGAAAAAAAGAAAAAAAAAGAAGGAAAAAAGAAGAAAGAAGGGAAAAAAAAAAAGAAAGAAGTCAGCAGGCAGGCCTCACCACTAACCCATGGGCCTAGCTGGGGAGGCCCTTAACCACAACAGCTCAGGGAAACAACTGAGGATATATTCACAGGGAAGTGGACTGGGGGTTGGAGAAAAGGGAGGAAGGGAACTATAAAGTCTCTGACAACCCTGGAGAAAGGACACCACCACTCAAATACTGAAAATATCGAAAAAACCCATGACAGTCCAGAGAGTGCTTCATCTCTCTCCTCCTGCCCAAGCTATCTGAACCAGGCAAACCAGATGTATTTCACTGTGCCACTGATGTCCCTGCTGAGCCAGAGCCACCCACCACCATCCCTCCTGCCCAGTGGAAAACTTTCACACCAATCCCCCCTTTTCCTCCCAGAAACCACATCCACGTCAATCTCCCCCACTGTGCAAAAACCTTCCACCTCACCCACCACCTCCAGGAGGACTCATCAGCCCTATCCTTCATCCAGCCCCTCACTGTTGGGGATTTACCACCATCCGGCCAGCAAACACTCGTTCTGATCCCTTCTCCGGGGTCCCTCTCCCCCCCCGGCGGGGACCTGACCCCAGCCTCGCTCCCCTCACGGAGGGCACCCATCCTCCCCCCCATTACCTCTCTCCCTTCGCTCCAGATACTCGGCCGCCTCCAGCAGCCGCTGGATGTTGATCATCTGCACCTGCTCCATGGCCAGGGGGCTCCGCAGCCCCGGGCCGCCCTCCGCCCCCACGCTCCCGGCTTCCCCGCTGGAGACGGGGGCGGCTGCGGTGGGGAGGCGCCGGGGATCGCCGTCTCTGCCCAGTGCCCGGGCCTCGTCACACCGTCCCGGGGGCGGCTCTCCTGGGAGGG
>WEIT01028904.1:225948-253943 GCA_013389985.1 Dryoscopus gambensis
AACGACCCCTTGGAAAGGGGCGCCGGCTGCGGAGCCGCGGTGGTGGCACCGCGCCCCCGAGGGTGGTGGCACTGGCGGTGCCAGTGTAGCGGTGGGGGCTCGGCTGCACCCGCCCCCAGGTCACAGAGGCACAGCCAGGCCTGCCCTGCCCCTTGTCACCCCGTGTCACCTCCCGCCACTGCCCGCGTGTCTGTCCCTGATCAGGGACCCAGCGTGACAGGCGGGCTGGGGAGCCCATGCTGCGCCCAGCCCTGGGGGCGATGGGGCCAGCGCTGCAGGCACAGCCCCGAACTCCAAAGGGGCCCGTCGGCACGAAGCACCAGCGGTTTAATGTCAAGTTACTTCTCTTCTATTAAGCAGTGCCTCCCCAGGAAGCTCTCTGTGGGTTCAGACTCTAAAAGCAATTAATAAATTTATTTTTTTCCAAAGTAAATCGAAGGCGGAGAGCAGGCAAAGGATGCACCAGCCTCCCTCACCCCCTCCGTGTTCCTCCCTGCAGACCTGGGGTCAGGACCGGCTACACTAGAGCTTGTTTTCCCCTTATTTTGCGGTCAGGGAAGTGAGAAAGAGCAGCTGCGCCCGAGGGAGGGAGCAGAAGACCTGACCCAGACTGAGGAGAAGGGCTAGGATTTGCACTTTCAGGAGTCATTTGCAATCTCGGGTCCATGAATTTTGAGGCAGTAGGAGGAGTGGACTCCACTAGCACCAGGCTGGCAGCAAGTGACCTCTAACACCCTCCTGGCTCCCCTTCCATCCGTGACAGCAACACCTGAAACACGGTGCTACGTTTGCGGCACAAAACCCCGCTCCTGCCCGGCCGGTCGGGTTGGTCTGGTTCCGCTGAGGAGCCCTTTGGGAGCGGCTGGGGAGAAGCATCGGCTCAGAGATGTGCTGGGGCGTGGGGACCTGCTCACACCTGGCTGCCGTGGGGCTCCTGGGTCTCGCCGGGCTCACCGGCCTCCCAGGGACCGGAACTGGCTGGAGAGAGGGAGACAAGAGAGGTCGTGGTGGCATTTAGAAGTGCTGTATTAGTAAGTGTTAATTGGTACCTGGAGCCCGCAGCTTCACGTGGATCTGAATCATCTGAGAGGGGACAGTGCCCCAGACTGCAGCACATGCAATGAAATCCCTGCGGCTCCCAATTGCTGGGGGCCAGCAGGCTATTTTTGGGAAGCATGGCTGCAGGATTTCATCGGTCACATGCCCTTCCCACGGCACATGCCGGGGCTGGGCCAGCTCTCCGTGCAGTGCGGCTCAACACAGCCTCTCCCGTGGCCATATGGCACCTCCTCCGTGCCGGCAGCACCACATGGCTGCTGCCACATCAACAATGCCACGACTTGTCCCATCACTGCATTTGGCGGCCCAGAACGGGCTGATGTAGGGGGGAGGGCACGAAGCATCATCTAGATTTAGTTGTGGCCTGAAGAAGAGTGGAGAAGAAGGCAGAGCCTGGTGTGCCGGGAGCCGCTGCCAGGCTCAGGTGTACTCAGCACCCGCGGGTGACTGGCCATCCCTAAGAGCAGGATTTCAGCTGGAAAAGCAAGGGCTGACCAGAGCAGGGGTGGGAGTGGGTACCCAGGCTGAGCCACAGGGTACATCCAGGCAAGTGAAGGACTCAAAATGCATTTTGCTTTTATTAACTCCACTGATTAGCTGAGATAAGACGCGATTCCTACTTTACAAGTGTGCATGGGTGAACACTCCCATTAAAACATCAGTCAGAATGTCTCTGGCTTTCTAATTGTGCAGGGACTGAGCTGGGGGTGCGACTGCTCTAATCAGCCCCAGTTGCCGCCACTGGAGACCTGGGCACAAGCAGCTGTCCAGCTTGGCTGGACACCAAGGGCACCTCTCTGCTGGTTCACCATAGGGCAGAAGGCTTTCCATGACCTCACCTTTAAGTACAAGAGGTCATTACTGAAAGCACACCAAAGGCAGCAGAGGAAGCGAGCATCATCTGCTTAAAAATCAGATGATTTAAAAATCTCAGCCCATCTCCCAGAAGATGAGGATGTGTATGGCCATCCCAAATCCATACTGTAGATCTTGTGCCAAATGGCAGCATCCTCTGTAACCTACTGCATTTCTTGGTCCTCCTTGTGCACCTGCACCACACTTCTCTAGGGCTTTCTGGAATGCTTTGTATGAATTGGTGCTGCATTGAGCCATCAACAGCAGGTACTGCTTTTCCCAGCGTGACATCCCAAGTTCGAAGCCAGAATAATCACAATTTTGATTCCTTTCCCTTCTAGCTTAATTCCAGGATCATTTCTCTTTAAAGGCACTTCCACAATGAAAAGTATTCCCAAGGGAGTGGTCCAAGGGCAGGTATTTCAAGGGAACTGGCTCAAGAGTAATGGAGGCTGTGGGGTACAAAAAAGAAAAAAGGGTGGGCAGTGGAAAGCACACAGAATCAGAAAGGCAACACAGAAGGAGTGATAAGGGAAGAAGTTTTGCAGGTTGCCAGGTCTGCACATCCAGCAGCCATGGTCCAGCACCCTCATCCGCTGCAGCCTTCTAAATGCAGCCAGTTAAGGGCATGCTCTCTTCGTTTCCCTCCTCTTGTACTTTGTTCGACCTTTGAGCTCATCCTGAAGTCTCACTGTCAATTTTGTCCCTGCAAGGCGATGGGGAAGTTGCTTCTCAGACAAAAGTGGAAGATCTGAGTGCAGCCCCGTGGGCCCATGGAAATGGGAGATGGGGTGAGATGGGGTGAGCCACTGGCTCAGCCCCACCGCCCACACCGTCGGCACAGCCCCAGCTTCCAGGCACGTGGCCAAAGCAGTGCTCACCACATGGGAGATCCCTGGACCTTTTATCAGCAGCCTGTGGCTGCAGGCTGCCCTCAGTACAGCGTGGCACAGCAAGGGTAGCGTGGCCCAGGGGTGCAGAGGTTGGGTGCCCACAGTGATGTTGCCAAATTCACACCTGTAGAAATGGGGAAAATATCCACCCCATCATTTGGGGATTGGACTAGATAAGAGATAAGATTGCTGGAGTGCTTTATTTCGCAGTGCTGCATAACATAGCAAGGTGTGGGTTTAGGTGCAAAGCTGCCAGGTGGTGTGAGGTGCCATGAGAAAACCGTGGGGTAGAGAGTGGGCATCCCCTCCCCTCTGCCATGGGAATCATCTCGTGTCTGTGTGTGTGGTGCCCACGGCGGGCTGAAGAGAGGAACACAGAGCTACTGCTCTGAGCACAAATGCTAATACACCACCCTTTGGTGGGTGTATTTTGACCTTGTTCTGGTGGTATCACACACAGCAGCTGTTTCCCCACATCGCAGGTGTTATCCATTCAGCTTGTTCCAGGGGCAGCACCAGTGTAAATCACCCGCTGGACAGACCTGGCAGAGTTCAGAGAGGGTTTTAAAGGGTGGGGGCCAAGACAACCCTGGGTTTTGGTCTGCAAAGGCTCCTGGAAGCACCTGCTCTCTCTCCTTTAAGGCTAATCCCAGTGTAATCCTTTTATAAAATTTTCACCTGCCTTTAAAAGTCTGCTGCAGCCCTTTTGGAAGGACTAACTCATTTTCCAAGTGATAGTTGTGCTGCCTGTCTGCCAAGGGCAGCATTTCTCGCTGCACATGAGTTATATAAAGATATTGAAAAATTGTTTGGAGGCTATCACATATCTTTTTTATTTTTATTTTTTTTTATGGACACAGTTGCTGTGGTGGTGATGGGCCAGAGCTGGTCTGGAACAGCTGTACCCTGGAGGGGTAGCAGATCTCTGATGGAACCTGGGTGACTCCTAAAACCTCGATTTTGCTGTTGGACCCAGGAAGTTTTTACTGTTACTGACATCACTCCTTGTGGTCAGCCAAGTGCCCCAGCCCGATGGCGAGTGCAGGTATTGCCCCTCTCCTTGCCCAGGAATGATTTAATTGGGGTACAGAAATCCGCCCGCACAGAGAGATACACAGAGGTCAGTGAAATCTCGTATTTCTTCTTACACTAGTCAATAATTAATACATGTAGCTCTCCCCTGGAGCACTGGCTCCAGGCTGTCCTGCCAGGCCCCCGGCTGCCACCTGCTATTGCTGCCTGTTGTGTCTTGTCCCAAGGCGTGACATGGGACCGTGATTTACAGCAGGGCCACACATCCTTTTGTGGGGCTGGTAGAGGTTTGCAGCCAAGGGCTCAGTCTCCTTAGGGATGCTGTCAGAGCCTGACTCTCACTTGGCCAGACCCGGAGTGGGGGTCTGCATCTAGCCCTCTTATGAAGCCATAATTACAATGGCCTTTCACTTCCCCAATTGCTCCCTAAATTAAACAAGAGATCAGGATAACTTAGAGTGCCCCAGGAGAAAGGCCCTTGTCAGGGTTTCGAGTGCCTGCTCCAGCGGTTCTCATGCATAAGGTGGGTCCTCAGGCCCTTGAGTAATCTCGATCCTTTGCCGGGGCTCAGGAAGCTCCGTGGTTTTGCCGAGTGTCTCTGGCTGCCCACGCTGCCGCATCGCCTCTGCGATCTGTCCTTGATGCTCTCTTTTAGTGTGTGCTAGAAATAACTAAGCTACAAATAGTGGTGATGGTCCCTCTCGCCTGCTCCTGCCTTGCCCAGCCATAGTGCTTATCTCAGATCCATTTATGATGCTGTTATTTACAGTTTCATCCTGCTAGTACCTCTAATGCTTCTACTTAATTTCCTCTGAAATCCCTCCTTACAAGCTACCTGTGTGGTGCTCCCTGATCTCCTGATCTCAGCATTCATCAGACAAACCCGAGCTGTGATCTCTGCTTTTACAATAAGCTTTCTTTTGTACTTCCAGCCTCATAATTGCCCTCCCCACTCTCCATCTTTGTAATAGTAGGTTTTCTGTCTCGGAGGCTGGGAGCTGGCAGGAGCTCTTCTCAGCTCCTACTAGTTCTCTGCTGTTCACACTTGGCCTTTCACAGTAGTTGCCACGCAGTTCTGATATAAAAATAATAAAGAATTTTTCTTGCCCACCCTTAAGGGAAAGCACACATATGGTCTAAAATTGCCTTGTGCCAGCAGAAAAAAGGCACATCTCTTGGTGGGTGGATTAAATGCTGAATATTCCTGGTGGGTCTGGGTGGCTCTGTAAGGAGTGGATGGGATCTGCCGAGGCAGGTGGGAGGATGGACGTGGCAAAAGGTCCAAGAGTGTCTCCGTGGTGAGAAGAGCCAAGTGGAGGATCTAGTTCTCTGTCTGTTCAACTGAAAACTTTATACCACTCCTAGGAGTACACCGATTGATCCTTGAGTCTGGGCTGGGCTGGCAGATCAAGAGAAGGTCATCTGACATTGCTCCAGGCAGGAGGATCTTGTAATAGTCTCAGTGTGAAATTTTGCATGCTTTGGCTTTGGGTTTTTATGTTAAACTGGGTAACGTGACATCCAACACAGCAACATTTCTGGGATTTGTGCTTTCTGGGCTGGGGCTGAGGAGCCATGAGGACAAGCCCAGCAGGATGCACTGTGGGAAGAGCAGAGAAAGAGGATCCCACACCTCCCAATGGATGGTAGTTTGAGCCTCCTCTCACTTTCGAATGCCCTGTGTCCCTACACTCAGCTGGCCTTTTAACTGATGTCAAAGCACACAACCTCCCAGTTCCCCTGTGTTCTGACACATCAGCTCAGGACGGCCTTCCTCAGGTGGTGACAGCTCTGAAACCAGGCATCTCCGGGGTTGTGCACAAATTGTACCTGCTCAGGTGCCTCATTTTTCCCTTTCATGCCCTCAGGCCTCATGTCTTGGCAAACTGGCTGCAGAAGATAAAGCCTAGGGGAAAAGAAAGGCAGCAGCTTTATGAGGAGAAATGTCCTGGGAGGTTTCCAGACATGCCTCCCCAAGAAGGAGCATGAAGAAATGATGCCCAGGGTTTTGGAGGGGCAGGGGCTCAGTTTTGGCCTCCTCAGACTGTCCCCTCAGCAATACCTTATTCCTGCTTTGCCAAAGCTTTCACAGTTTGGACTCATCACACAGTTTCTACAAAGAGGAGTCCTCAAATTTGCACAGTAAAATTAGTTTCCTTGGGTTTCATGGCTAACTTGGGCTTCATGTTACCTGGGGCTGGTGTTAAGGGGGGGAAATCCATCCATTTAAGGGCGCAGCTGACATTTGACTCTAGCAATGGCAGCAACTAAATAATAGTGAAAAATTACATTCTTCATTTCAAAGGAAGGCAAGAATGCTGGTTATTCCAAATGAAAGGCTGGATAAAGGTTTAATTTTAAAAATTTGTTAAAATTTAGAAAAAATGTCATGAACTAAAGAGGTCATGCTCAGACCTGGAGCTACTGCTCACCTGCAGGCAGGAGAAGGGGTCAGTGTCCAGGGAGAGACTGCAGGAACCTGATGGACAAAGGCTACTGGGGGGCACAAGGATGCTGCTCCTGGCCCTAATGCCACACCACAGCGGGCAGGGGAAAGCAGCCCCTGGCTGCGGTGCCACAATGATGGACATCAGCTGGGCAAGGGAGCATATAGCCTGGAGGGGACAGGGCTTCCCAAGCTCTACTTTGGGAGGAACTTTGGGAGCATCCAGTGCCACCACCCAGCAGCTCTGCTGGTTCCGTGTGGGAGTCATGCATCAAGAGACAACTCGTGAGTCTTTTAATTGCTCTTGCCTAATGATTTCCTTCATTTCTTACAAGCATCTCCCTTCAATACAGCCCACTGTGCCTCTGCAGGTCACTGGCAAGCAGGTTTTGACCCCAGAAGCTGATGCAGGAGGGTTTCCTGGTGCACCCCAAGACCAGAAAAAGCACAGCAATGTTTGGATGCGGTTTTGCTCATTTTTACTTGCTTGACATCCCAATACTCAAATGCAAATAGACCAGCCCTGCTGCTACTCCAAGCACCTGGTGCCATAAGGGGAGGATGAAACCAGAGGGGATCGGCTGGGTCATTCAGTCCAACTATTCTGAGCAGCCACGTCATATAATCCCCTTCACAAATTTCCCAGTCTCCCGGCAGCCCCCACCAGTTAATACCCATTTGTTCATGTGCCAACATTATCTGTGGTTTAAAAGCTATTTTCTCTCCCCAGTATTTCCCTACAGCTTCCTCCTCATCTTCCTCTGCCCCCTCTCATTGTAACTAAGGAGAAGGATTGTGCATCCTCCCAGGCTGATCCTGCCTGGCATCCTCTGTCTTCACCCTGGCCATGATTGGTCGTTGCACCAGCACCAGGGGCAAGTCTCAGCATCCTGGCCCCTGGTTTGCTGCCCGCAGCAATCCCACATGGATGGCTTCCAATGGACTGGGATCCCTGCATCTTATGGCAATCATGTCACAGCAAAACCCACTGCTGCTGGTCCTGACTCTTCTTTTGTGCAGGTCCTGGCTCTGCTGAGTGGGGATGACACTCCCAGCCCTTCTTCTCCCTTCAGCCAGTGTGTTACTCACTTTGCAGTCCATTTACTAACCCTTACCTGCTCTGGTTCCACTGATGATGACTCTCACAGTGCTGTTAGATACTGTCTGAAGAAGAGATTTGATCTGTTGCACTGCCTGGCCTAGAAACATCTCTAGTTGTAAAGAGAATAATCAGTGTGACCCATTCATTGCTCTTTTAACCCTGTGCCCTTCCTCTCAGGGCCTGTGACTGTTTTTTCCCCCAGGACCCAGATTCTGCAGGATTCCCCAAAGAGCAAACAGCTTGCAGAGTAAAACTGCATAAAATGCCCCAAACCAATGTGCAGGGCAGGAAAGAGTGACTGTGGGTTCCTGATAGGGCCAGCCTGACAGAACACTCTTGCTTAAATCAGCAGGTGATTGTGGGCAATGGCTGTGGCGGGAACACGATTGTTCCATGTCGCTGATGTGCTGCCCTGCCATGGGTATTCCCCTTCCTGGGAACCCCCGGGCACCCTTTGCTCAGGGCTCACAAAACCCTCTACAAGGCTGGGAGTGCTGGCTCTCAGAAAGCTGATGACAAGGAGCAGCACAAATTATCTGCTCTACATTTCAGATAGCTGAACTTGGTGGCAGATGACTTGGTCCATGCAGCCAGCTTAAATCCTTGGCTCTGATGAGACTCCAATGATGATTTTCTCATCGCCTGCTCCAGCTGCCAGAGCACTTCGCCATGAACATCACTTCAGTGACTCTTAAAGATGCTGTTTGCAAAGGTAGCCCTCTAAATCTACCCAGAAATTCTCTCAGCACCTGCAGGAAGTTGATTCCAGAGATCCTGGTTCAAACCTACCCCTGTTTATTTGTAGAACACTGAGAAAACACTCCTAGGCCACAGCAAAATGGCTCCATCCCTTAGAGTGCTCACAGCATCTGGGGACAAAAAATGATTTCATTAGGGTGCCCAGGATTAGCAACAGGATTCGTAGTTTACAAAACACTTGGGGTGATTCAGCGTTGGAGACTGAGGATGAAGACGTGAATGTGCTGTTGATCATGGCAGGTGAAGCAGGATGGGGACAGCAAATCTCACCTGGGGACAGCACAGGGAGCTGCTGGTGGGGTGGCACTGACACAAGCTCAGTGTCAGGAGCTTGGGCACAAGGGCACTGAAGAAGATGCTGTAGAAAAATAGGGTTGATTTGATGGGAAACTGAGCTGGAGCATTAAATCCTAGAGGGACGTACAGGATGTGCCTGCAAGAACAGCCCACAGGGCTGGAACGGCTGGAAAGCAGCTGGAGGAACGCTCTGCAGGGCAAAAGCAAAGTCCTGTGACCTCTGGTGACCCGACCCAGCACCATACAGGTTGGGCACCGCCAGCCATTTAGGCTGAAGTCAAACCAGTGAAAACTCAATGGATCCAGGCATAATCCCTGCCTGCTCCCTGCCAAACCCTGCCCCGTGCAGGTTTCACCCGGCCGGGCAGCCAGACACGGCAGAGGGTAGAGCAAAGACATAAATAAAAAGGTTCATGTTTTCCACCCGTCTCTCCCAGCTGCCATGCAGATTGCAGCTGTTTCTCCCCAGTCACGCTGGCCGCAATACTCGTTGGGTTGGTATTTAATTGCCTCTCCCTAACGACGCATTAGGCAGGGTGTAATTTGCTGGCGCTGGTCAAACAATACAGATAAACCCGGTGGTTTGCACACAAAAGCAGCAGAGCGGGGAAACTGCGCCGTCTGATTCTGCTCCCCTTTGGAGCTGGTGGCTCCAGACATGGGTGGGATAGGAGAGACAGACATCTTGGCCTTCGGGAGGAGGAAGGGAAATGTCAAATAACTGAAGACACCCGCTTGCACTGCAGTGAGCTGGGGCGAAACCATGAGTACCTAGAACGTCACCAGGGTTGGGCTGCCATGTGCCAGCACAGTGGCTGCTCACGTGTTGTTACAGCTCAGCACATCCCTTTTCCTGGCTTTTTTTTTCTTCTTCCTGTATTTCAGGTATCAAGATATTTTAAGATTTCTCTCTCTGCTGTTTTTTAACCTTAGTGGTGTAAGCACATATAGCGGAGATGGCAACTTCGCTCCTGCTTGGGAATGACCCAGCTGGATATTGAAAACCCAACAGGTTTTTTAACTCAGGAGGCAGAAGGGCTGTCATAACACCTATGCTAGCCTTCAGTGTTTCTCAGGAGATTGGTTTCAGCAGTAGCCAAAAAAGGAACAAAAAGGGAAAGCTTCATTCACACCCACATCTCACCCTTCAGTACCATGATGCTCAGAGCATCCCTGCCCTCCCCAGCTCTCGCTGTACCCCGGGCTCTGGTTAGCAGACAGAGGTTTCACCCAGATGCTATGAGTATTAGCAGGAGAGAGTTAAAAATTAGCCTGCCCTTGCAATGCAAGTGCTGAAAAAGCAAAACACACCCTTCCTTGTGCTGGCCCAGGGCACAGACCTGCATTTATGACTGCATCTAATACAGCCATGTATGATATGAGCAATCCCCAATATTGATACAGAGAGAAGGGCAGTTACATAGATCATTGGTGGATTTTAGTGTTCCTTAAATGTTTACCCAAAAGATGCTGTTAACCAGAACTGCTGTTAAAGGGCTGCAAACTGCCAGCAAGAAGTGAGCTTTAAAATGCTTAGAAATTAAGTATCACCGTTAAAATTAATTGGGGAATCACCTTGTTTTGAACATCCCAGTATTTTTAGGACAGTGGAGGTGTGATCCTGTCTAGGCAGCAGTGAATCCTGTGGATCACCCATTTCATGCTTGGATTTGCAGGAGCCTGACTGCTCTGCCTCACCCTGTAGAGGGGCAGCACCAGGCTCCCACATCCCATCCCCGGACTTCTCAGCATCCTCCTCCCGCTGCTAACATGCTGCACATGCAATAAAACCAGCTGCTTCGTCACCAGGTTGCACATTAACACCCACACCTACAACATGGGGTAATTTATGGGAAAGTGCCAGATAACCCTGTCCCGGCGCTCGCCATCCTGGCACCTGGCACCCGACGTGCGCCCCGGCACAGGCACCGCCACCGGCGCCTGCTCGGACACGGCCTGGGAGGAAACAAACCAGCAACAAAAAAAGAAGCTGTTTGTTTGAAGGCCTCTGGAACGGGAGGAAATCAAGGGTGCGTCAAAATGGAAAAGCACAAAGACAGCAGGGAAATGGGGTTTATTTATAAACGTGGAGAGGATGGCTGTGAACAATAGGGTGGGTGGTTTTTATCCCATCCAGAGAGGGAAGAGGAGTGCAGGTCTGTCAGCCCCCAGCACAGCAGGATGGGCTGGCTGGAGAGCCCTGGCCAAGTGCTGAGCCTGGGGGGTCAGGGGGTCTCCAGAATGTGGCTCCACTGCCTATGCAGAGCTGTAGCCTTGGCAGGAGGGCATGGGATGTTTCCCGGCTTCCTCCAAAGCTCCACCACACCAAAGTCTCTATGTGGGCAATGGCAAAGGGTTGCACAGCACCCACGGTGCTTGTTTCTCCCTGGGGTGGTTGGGAGCACCCATCAGTGGGCAGGTTTGGGGTAGGTCCTGTTCCTGCACAGCAGTGGCCCTGAGCATGTTTTGGAGCAGGTGATGCAACAGCAAACCTTGCTCCTGCTCATCGGCTGTCCAGGAGCTGCTGGTAACTCACTGCACATCCTCACTTCTAATGACTTTTGTCTTGTCTGCAGGGACAGTACAGGTGAGCCATGGCTGGTGGCAAATCACACCCTGGTGTTGTTTCCCAAGCGTTGGGCTGGAGGCAGGAATGGGCAGAGGTTTGGCAGTGCTGCTGGAGCAGCTCTTGTTCACTACTCTCCCAGCCAAGAGGCCTTTCACCTCTCTGCCTAGGTGATATTTTAAATAAGCTCAGTTACACTCCATTCTCCCTTGCCACATTAAATGCTGTCTCTGGCAACTGCAGCTGGATGAACTGGAGTGGCACACGGCATTAATGAGACCGGCAAGGTAACTCACAGAGACAGCAAACAGACACTGCACCAACAGGGGAGTAATGGGATGAAGGGAACCATCAGTAACTTGACATTATCCCTGCTGCCCAAAGCGCAGCACTGGGCATCACTGTACCTGGCTCTCCATTAGCCACTGGCTGCCAGGGAGGAGCATTGTTCCTGCCACTGGAGCTGGACCATGGAAATAGCCATCTCAGCCCCTGGCCACAGCATTTCAATTAACACAGGAGGTAAGAGGTGCTGTCATTCCTTTAGGATTGGAGGAATTGTGTTGTCTAAACCCTAAAATCAATTCAAAACTGCATCTATCAAATTAGAGGCAGCTGCCAAAAATGGCACTTGCACACGTGCACTTGTGTTGCTCAAAGAGCCCGTCTGGCTTTGTGCAGTAAAAGCTATTTAATCCATATGCTGGGCACGGGCTGACACTGGGGAATGCTTCCTGCATGCCAGACCTTCTCTTCTTATGGGAATATGCCCCTTTTAATCTGAATTTTCCAAATAGTAAGACATTTGTGGGCTATGGAGACTTAGGCATTAGGGCAGGCAGAGCTGCCTTTGTGGTTTGCCTGGCAGGGGCAAAGCTCGCTGCTGACTCAGGGACCTGAAGAATTTGTCCTTTTAGAGCCCGCTAAAACCAGGCTGGTTCTGGCTTCTGCTGCCTGCTTGTGCCCCAGACCAGCTCAGGAAGGAGGGCAGTGTGCCCAGCACTGGTCCTACAGCAGCTTAACTTTGGCTTCGGAGTCCGTATCAGCCAAGAGGAGACAGTGATGGGAGCTGGGCAGAGCAGCTGCTGCTTTGACCTTTCTCCAGCCATCCCACTGCAGCCGGGGGTGTCCAGGGCTGCACCACACGTGCTGGAGTGTCAGCGTGGATGGTGGCCAGGTGGGAATTGCAGAGTGGATGAGTCTCTGCCATCCTCAACAGCTCTATCGCAGATCTCAGACTTCTGTTCAAAGTTATTTATTTATGGTAAGAACCACTTTTCCTCTCTCAAAAACTGCCAAAGCTGGGATTATCCCACAGGGGTAATTTGCAGCTTCGCCTTCAAGCCCCTATTTGGGCACAGGGAGCTCTCAGTGAGAAGCATCAGTTCCCTGCCCAGCCAAGTAGGAGAAGTGCTTGGAGCCGCCTCTCAGAGAATCTCCTTATTTCATTAGGAACAAATCAAAGCAATAAAGATGCTCAAGATCACAATTTCATGTTAAAACACTGCTGCATTTCGTGACCTTGCTGCTGCAAAGAGACCCTGAATGCGCTGGCCCATGGAGACGACCCTGTGTGAGCCCGTGTCTGCTGCGGGCTTGGCGCCCTTGGCGCTGCTCAGGGATCCTGCATTGCTTTTGTGCCCTCTGTGGGATGTCCAGGGCTCTGGAGAGGCAGGTACTGTGTCGTGTGTGGAGCAGAAGGCACTTGTACAGATGCTGAGAGAGCCCGGCACCGTGTTCCCACTCATCCAGACACCACTTTGGTTTTCTCATCATACTGATTTCTCAAAGCAAATGTGCTTTTTCCAATTGTTCAGTAAATCAGCACTATTGACAGCC
Organism: Dryoscopus gambensis; assembly: GCA_013389985.1. Classification (NCBI taxonomy): domain Eukaryota; kingdom Metazoa; phylum Chordata; class Aves; order Passeriformes; family Malaconotidae; genus Dryoscopus; species Dryoscopus gambensis. The sequence continues at coordinate 238,797 of WEIT01028904.1, forward strand.
TTGATAAGATCTAAACGAGAGCAGGGCTAGGTGGGGGCAGCAGCCCTCCTCTGCTTTAGAGGCAGCACCAGGTGTGCACTGGGAGCGAAGGCTGAATCCTCATCTTACAGGTTGATGAAATGTGTGTGGCTTCACAAAAACCACCTGAAAAGGCACTGGCAGCACACAATGAGTCTCAGTGAGCTGTGCCATGCTGAAGTGGGGTTCAGGGAGGCTGGAGGTGCTGTCAGGAAGCCCCCAGGGGAGCCTTTGACCAGCTCACACGAATCCTCCACAGGCTGAAAATAACCTCTTAGATGAGATTATATTCACAGAGGGAGAGGTTTCTCCAGCTAAATTGCTCCCTGTGCAGCATCGTCACCATGTTCACACCTGCACTCATGAGGGTTAAACTGGAGGAAGAGTCTGAAAGCAAAAGCAAAGTGTACTTTGCTTTCAAACTTAAAATGCCCAGTGTAAGGAAATCATCAGAGTTATAGAATAGCCTGAGTTGGAAGGGACCCACAAGGATCATCAAGCCCAACTCAGTTGCCACTCCTCATTTGCACAAAGCTCCTTTTCAGTGAAGGGACAGGACACAGTTATTTCTTGAGATATCCATAAGAGGCCCAGTAGCCCCAGTGAACAGCTGGTACCCCAGACATGCTGGTGCTGGCAGGAGGGAACAGGTAACACTGATATAGCGCCTTCACCCTCATCCTGAGAAGGCTTTGGGGCATCTCTAGAACCATAAAGCAACTGGAAAGGTAGAAATCAAGTCAAGCTGTGGAGTAAGACAGCCCAAAACATCTGGTTATAAGAAAACTACTCCAATACCCAAATATTCTCCCATTAGACAGACAGTGGCAGACAAAATTCTGCCCAATGCGCCTCTTCCAGGTCATTTGTGAAGTTGGCCCCATGAAATAAATCCAGGAAGAACCAGCTGCTCCAGCTGAAGGTGAATGATCACATGTAGGTGACATGCCAGCCAGGAGATCAGGACTTAAATAGATGTGGTTACTTATTAGTTGTAAACACTGTTGAATAAATCTAAATAAATTCTCATTATTTATACAGCATATTCCTAATGTTGGTTGGATGTTGCCAACTTTAAAATGAAACTGAAGCCAAGCAGGGTAAACGTTTTAATGCCTCTGTAGATATAATTAGCATGTGTAATATGTATATACAAATATATATAATATATGTAATTATAGGTATTGGTGTTTGAGAGAGCTGTCTAGCCAGATGGAAAGAGTGAGAATTGAAAACACTGTGCCCCTGCCTGCTAGAAAGGGAAGGATGCTTACACTCACTGGAATAAGAAATTGGTAACTCCTGTTTGGGGAAGGGAGTTATTGTCCTGCATTCCCCTTCTGCTGAGCAAATTTAATAGCCAGCTTCTGTCTTGTCCATCCATCTAAAGAAGGATTGGGGCTGAAAGTGTCCAACATCCAAGGGCAAAGCCCTGTGTATAAACTGCAGCTGCTGCAGTGTGTTCAGAGTTTTTTGTAGGTCCTTTTTGGCACCCAGCAAAGGTACAGCTCAGGAGATGAGGTGGCTTTGGTCCTCTGGAGCCCCTCTGAGGCCCCAGCTCTGCACCTGCCTGGGTACACGTCAGGTAAGTGCCAGCTTGTGAGACACGCTGAGGCAGGTCCCCACACTGCCATTAACACTCAGAGACCCCCAACATGGCACGTTTATTAAGGGTCTGTTAGTTGCTCTCAACACCCCGGACACAGAAAATCAGCCATCTGCAGCAACCCTTCCCATTCCATCCCTGTGGGGAGATGGAGGAGAGGGAAAGGCCTGGGCTGGTAGGATGTTCACTGAGAAACTCAGTCCCTGCAAAGTCCTCAAGCACAGCTGGTCAAAATGCTGATGTTGGGGGCTGCGTTTTCCCCTGCAGTTCAGGGATTATTTGTCTCTCACTGCACCAGGCCTCAAGGGCTTTCTCAAGGGCTACACAACTTGCTCTTCTGCAGCTCTCCCTGCCATGGCAAAGTGCTCAGCCCTTTGAGAAAAGCCAGGCCATTAAGTTAAGCACCTCAGTTTAGTCAACGTTTGAACTTTCTGTACCTTTGGGAGGAGAGGGATGAGTGCCATGCCTGGGAGGTCAGAGAGCAGCCAGCAGCTGACATGCCGAAGGTCAAATCCAGCACCAGCTGGCAATGTCAGCCAGGGCTGGGAGCGGCCAGGATCATGCCCAGGACCACGCCCAGGACCACGTCACCACCCCAGAGAATTTCAGTTGTTCCTTACAGAGTTCAACTACTCACCATCCTGATAACCCAGGGCACAAGTTTTGTTTTTACAAATAACATTTGCAAATTAAAAATTTGCAAAAGCTCCAGCAGCGTCCAGAGACACGCCGTTGTATCGAGCTACCGCTGCAAATGTGAAAGGAAATGCACCTGGAATTCATGACATGGAAGCAGGCAAGACAGAAAGGTGCGGGATCCTTTGGCACCAAGGGTCTCCTACTGGGGTCTCCTGTGACTTCTGCCTCACCATCCAGAAACACTGAGAAGTCTCTGGCCCGTGGGTTAGGTTGACAGAGAGAAAATATTGAACGTACGGATATTATTCTGCTCAGTGGAGTGAGTGAAAAACTGCAAAAAAACTTCACCAACATTCTTAGCTTGTTGCAAAAGGATGGAGGGGAGAGGAGGAGCCTTGCCTCCCTGACAAAGCCTGCTCCATTGCTGGATTTTGAAATGAATCAATATAGAAAATGAGTCCGGCAGCCAGATGTCTGCTTTCATCTCTGCACTGGAACTGGAATAAAGCCCACAAAATCTCCACCAAAAATACCTTCTTTGAAAGCGCTTTGTTAGTGGCTTTGCGACTGCGGGGAACAAAGGCAGCAAACGCGAGGGTCTGATGCCACCTAAAGGCCGCTTGCATTTTCACCTCCCAGAGGCTCTGACTTAGCGACTTTCAACCACAATTTCAGTGTGAACTCTTGTTCGCCCTCCAGTTCTCATCATCAGGCATTGTTTTGTTTCCTTTTAAGTTGATCAAACTGGACTGAAGCTGTCCATGCTGTGTGCTGCTCTACGTGAAGACCGCTTGTGTGTGTTTGCAGGTACTGCTGGCACACGTAAAAAGTACAGCTGTTGTACCCCGACACTTCCAAAGGACAAGGCTGTACAAAAATACAAGTTTTGTCATATTGTATTCTGCCAATCTTTTCTCTCAGAAACCTAAATTAATGCTGGCTTTGAAACTGAGATTAGAAACTGTGGCGAAGGGCTGAGCAATCTTTATATTGAGGATGAGCTTTCTACTTTTCCCCTAAAGAGTCTGTGCGAGTTTGGCCAAGCTGCAAGTCTCTGACAGAGCAGTTCCTGCAGGCTGTGACAGCCAACATGCCAGAAGTGCCCATCATCACTGAATGCCTTCCCGGTGTTCCCAGCGCTCTGCTCGCGCCACCGGAGCCGTGCCCACGGCAACGCCCACGGGCAGGCTGGCCACGCTCCAGCTGCCCACGCACACACGGCCAGGCAGCTGCTAATCAGTGCCTTTCAGAGCCCTGCACCTCTTTTAACACCCCGGGTCTTTGAAAGAACAAACACCAACCCACGCAGCAACCCCATGGGCGAGGGGATGCGTTTCCCTGCCAGTTTGCAGAAAGGACGAGAGAGAACATCAGTGCTCACGTCAGAAGTTTCCATCAGACCCACGTGCACAGCGTGGGACACTGTGGCCCTCTCTCACTGTCCTTGGCTACTTCGCAGTACATCCCGTTTGAGAAGTTTCCACGGGCTGAAATAGTGAAAACTCAACAGTTTTGCAAACTGGTTATCTAGCAAATAGAAAATCCTCAACTACTTGCACCAGAGAGAACAACAGTTTATGCCACATGCTGAACAGTGTGCCGTGGACTCAACTGGCAAGGCAGGAAAGTATTAGTCAAAATGGCATTACAGCCCTAACCGTGACATTATTCTGTCTCCTTGTGGCATCTAAAGCCTGATACACCTCATTTTGCAAATTCTACTAGGTCTGGTTTGCTATGTAACACTCGTCTCTAGAACAACTGGAAGTCTGTAAAGACAACAGCAGGTGATCAGCTGGATGCACAGCTTTATAAATCCTTTTCCTTTTTAATGTTCTTGGGCGGTAGCTTGCATGCAATTCCTCACAGCAAATACTGCTTCTCTGTATTGCTCTCTCAGGTTAAGCAGCCTAACAACAACAATTATTTCTTACCATGTTAATGATCCATTTTGAAGTTCATCTTTCCAAGGGCTCCTACTTCCCAAAACTAAAGTTTTAATGTTTATTATACCTGCTAGAAACATCTACTTTATTTCCATGCTTTGGCTTGCAGAACCTTGGATCCTTCGAGTAACACTGTGAAAGGGTAAGAATTAAGTGAAAATGAAGGGTCTGATGTGGTTTGTAGACTCTAGAGCTTAAAGACAAAAATTATTAATGTCCTTGGCCTTACAGCGGACGCTCCTCCGTGTTGATCCAGTGTCTACTTTCACATTAGTGCAGCACTAAGCTGACTGTAGATGCTTCTGGAGACCAATGATAGTCAGAAAATTAATAAAATTTATTTAAAAGGCTAAACCAAAATTATCCTACCACATGGGAACCGAGTTCATCAAACTGTCACCAGACGCAGAGGGACGAATTTTGACTTTCTTGTAAATAGAAACAAAAGGCTTATTTGTGGAAGGCCAAGGAAAATAAACATTTGTGCAGTCCTTAAAGACATTTCATAGAGTTGATACAGCTACAAAAACAAATCACTGCAACTTCTGCAGCCTCAGAGGCTCCGACATACAGCATACGTTGGCAGGGCGTGACACAGACATCTTCAAATAACTTTGCATTAAGCTTTCCCTATAGGAAAACCTTTGTTTTATTAATAATAATTTTTTTAAAAAGGTAATTTCTGGGAGCTATTTCCTTGCTCTGTACTTACGCAGCACTAAAACGACCCCAGGCCCTCATGCTGTCACCCGTGATCCCACAGTGCTGCAGTGCAGGAGGCAGCCCGGGATGGGGAAGCACAGACCCATCTGGGCTCTGAACAACTGCCCGGCAGTGCCCTGCCTTTTACCATGGGCAGCTCCTCTTTCCTTTCCAGCATCTGCGACAGAGACAAAAGCTGTTCAACAGCAAGGTCAGGTTATTTTCTTGCAGAGCTCTCAGGATAAGCACGAGCAAGAAGCCCTCTCCAGAATAAATTCTTGAGAAGCAACGCGCATCATCAGACCATCTTCTCTACAAGTGAGAGATGTAAGTGTATAAACAAAAGGCTGCTATATGAAGTCCATCTATTTAAAATACTGTTTATTTGTGATTTAACATTAATTAGCATTACATCTATGAGCAATTTCAGATAACATTTATATATTTTCCACAGGACACAAGAGTTGGCTGGCTCATTCTTTATGCCAAAGCAAGTAAATAGAGGCATTAGCAAAAGGTGCAAATAGTTCACGGTTGCATTTTAAAAAATATTTATGCACATTGCATTCATTTAGATATATTTTTAAAAAAGTTATGAAAAGCGTAGTTCACAGGTTACTGTTTCTACATATGTTGTAATACAACACAAATAATGTAGAACATAAAAAACAAAGTAAGCAACTGAAAGTTTCCACTATGATTAAAAACACTGATTCCAGTATTTAGTGACAGCTAGAAAACTGTTTCCAGGATCCATTCCAACATTGCATTATCACACTTACACGGTCAAAGCTAACCAGCCCCCGAACATGCTATAATCAACGTTTTTGCATGCCAAACCACTCTCCAGCCATATTTAACAAGTATATATTGTATAATATTTCAACCGGTAATTTGGGAATCACATGGATCTTAAAGATGTACTTCCTATTGCGATGACTGATTTACAGACATTTGACACAGCGAAGAAACCCCTATGTTAATTTCTAAGTTTAGTTTGTATTTACAATACAGTAAAAGTACTAAAATGACAATACAAGTAAAAATGAGTAAGTGGCAGTACCACCCTTACCCATGGCACTAGGCTCTGATTTGCTCTGGGTTCATCCAAAGGACAACACAGATTCACGAGACCCTTTTACAATTTGAATGAAACTGAAGAAAAAACCCAAAGTGTTGCACTCTGCATGAATCCATACAAATTATTTAAAACATCTAATATGGAAATGTCACTCTGCTGATTTAATAAAAATATCCCGAAATCCATATCATATATTTAAAAAAAATAATCACCGAACTTTTACTTTCTTTGTCTCCTCCTATTTCCCTACTATTTCACTTTCCCTTTTAACATTTTTGTTTCCTTCATTTGGTTATGTTAAGAGATTATTTTTCTTCATTCATTAGCAATACCATGAGAGAGAAAAAGAACAACTCACAAGTAATTTTTAAACATGAATCCAGTTCAATTTTATATGCTTTTATCCTTTGATTTTGAAGTCCCTGGATTCCTGAATTATATTTAAGTATACTCTAAACCAAGCATTCTTAAATACACTCTAACTATGAAATGCTTGGTTCACATGCTTATAATACCTTTATACTGAATGGTATACAAACATTTGAACATATAAAATCTTCTTTTTGTTTTGCCAGTTAAACTAAATTATCAATGTTAAGTGTATAAAACCCCCCTTCTTGAAAAATAAGGGTTTCCCCCACCCCAACTGATAGAATAAAAAAGAAGTCTTCAAAAATTATATTTCACTAAAATGAAATATTTGGCAAAAAAGTTATTGAATAATGGAATTCTTTAGACATTTTGTATAATTCCAAATAAACTTTCTCTTACACAGTTTTTCCCCTAGTATTATGTGCCAGTGTATAATATTTCTATATGAGTTAATCTTAAAAAAGATGTAAAGGTGTGCTGTTAATATGTACCCACTCAAACAGGGGTACAGAAACATAAAATATATGGTCAAAAACCACAATACAAAAATGTATGATCTGGTTTCCAAATGAGACAGCAGTTTTAAAAAGTCATATGATCACCCAACAGTAACTTTAATAAAGACTTTAACTGTACTGAAAATTTTAAGGTCTGCAAAATACTCCAAGCAGAACTTGCTGCTGCATACTGTCATGGTATTTGACCTTGCTATGATGGTAATTGAGCACCTGCCAGTGTAGTTCTACATGAAACTAATCCATGTTTCCAACCCTCATAGCAGTTCTGGACACAGCTAAGTGAGAGATGAATTAATTTGCAATTAACATGAAAGGTTTTGTTTGCTTGTTTGTTGGTTTGGTTTCTTTAAAGCAAAACCTCTTCCAGTTTCTACTTGTTTAGGTTAAAAGTCCAGTTACTGCACACCCCTAACACTACGCTGTTAATGGGCAACTTAAATGTTTAAAATGTGCAATGTCTCCTCACAACAGAACTGCACTTACGCTTCCACCTTCTCCTTCTTTTTACTCTTTTTCAGGAAGGATGGGGTGCGGAATTTCTTCTTCTTCTTTGAAGGGGATTTGGAAGGTGACCCTTCAGGGGACAGGGCCTCTTCTATCTTTTCAGAGCCTTTAATGGTAATCTCTACGCTCTCCACAGTACTCATGGTTAACTGACTGACCCTCTTGGTGAGATCTTCTTCCACGTCGTGTGCATCTTCCTTCCCGTTCACCACCACAACTGGCATCTCCACAGATATTAGGCTGGAATTCTGGGTGTAGAAATCCTCATGATTTTCTGAAAGAGCAAATGATTTCGCAATTATTTATGTACACTCTCATGCAAAAAAAAACCAGTATTGAGACAAAGCCTGTGAGTCTGGACTGTGATCCAAAGAATGAAACCCGAAGTGCTTAGGTGTGTATTTTTCCCCTTTATCCACACTCTTAGTAGCTGTAAGCAGACAACACAGTGAAAATGTCATTAAAGGAAGATGAGCTAAAAATCTAACCTTATCTCTGCCAGGTGCATGCACAGCTCAAGCTGTATAGAGTATGTACCAACAGAGTCTACACAGCATACACAGTCTCAAGCACAGTCAGAATTATATTTTATGCAAGAGACTGATTTATAAAAACACAGCCATTCCATACAGAAGACATTGGAGAACCTGCCTTTTAAAATGGCTACTTAGACTCCTGGAAAAGTCTTAAGCGAAAGAATTAAGCTTAACATTTTCAGTAAAATAGAAGTATAATATCTCTTTGCTCCACCTGGTTAATATCTAGGCTTCAGCATGCCCTGAGTTGTTTTCTGGCTGTGAGAATTAGGTATTAGAAAAAAATTGGGAAAAATAGTTTTCTGGACAGAGTACCACCCAAACTTTGCAGAAGAGGGCTCCTTTTGACTCAGTTGACTTCATGCAAGTGTACAAGTGCAGCAGAAGAGTGGAGGACTTGGGTTATTGGAGCCCTTGGCATTGTACAGAAATTGCATGGAATACCTTCTAATCTTTCTGGGACATTTTGCGGGGATTGAGTTTGTGACTGAATTTGTGATACAGATGAACCGTCATCTGAGAATAATTCCTGTTCAGCATCTGCAGGACAAGACGTGAGTTAGTAGCCAAGCAAAAGTGAAAATCAAGCAAGAGTGTCAGTGCTGGTGCTACAAGATTTACAGCTCTGCTACAGCTTTTTGTTGCTCATGCTGACAAAAGCACAAAGTTACAATACACAGTTGAAACACTAAAGAATTATGGATTTACTTATTTTATCTGCTAAAAATCAGTATTTATTAGTTCTTTATTAGAAAGCACTAACGAAGGTGGCAGGGTTGCATTCCAAGCAGCATGCCCCATGGTTATATCTAGCCCTAAGTCACAGTCTGTTGGTACAGTAAGCTATTACAATATGTCCTGAGTGTGACATACGGCAAAGTTGTTTTATTACACGGTATTAGTGAAGAAGAATTCACAGCAAGTGTTATTGTTAAAAATTAAAATCAACCCTGGATTAGTAATTCTCTATGGAATAATAGTATTGGAAGAAGATGTGAAAAGTCAAAGTAGATGAGACTTGCACACCGGGAGAACAGAAGTAAAATTAAGAAGTCAGGGCCAAACATCTCAGTAAACTTTTGCTTGGTTGGGCACAGACTTGAGCTACTTGATCTAACTTTAGTATCAGCTCTGAGGAGAAGCTGGATTAAAATGACCTTCATGGACTCTTCCACCTTAAGTTATCCTATGATTCTGACAAAAAAATTCTTTATGTTAAATTGTGGTTTTGTCAACCCCATTTCTCTGCAAACCTTTCCTTGCTTTAATTTCAGCACTAACTAAAGTAAAAGGACAAACCACATTTAACAAAAGAATTCTACCACCTCGAGGAATGATTCGTTTTAAACTAGCTGCCAAGAGTATACGCTAATAATTAACATGCACACAATTTTTACAGTTGATATTTTCAAGCTTATTATTAAAATGTAAACCCCAACAATTCAAACCACACTGCTGACCTTCCAACCCCTGCTGCTTGCGCTCAATGGTTTTCTTGTACTCTTCCAGTTCCTTCTCGGTGAGGTGGCTGAACGGGTTGGGTGGTGCCGGCGGCGCGTGCTCATCATCGAACTGCATTGGCTGGGAAAGAGAAAGCCACAGAATTTAACAGTTAAAGAATGAGAGGCAGCAAGTGAAACGTGCAGGGCTAATGTATCTTTTTTTTAATAGCCAAAGTTTGTTGATAAAGTGTTGGCAGGGAATACAGAATTAAAACACAGATGTACCAACTGTTGGATAGCTGGAAATTCTTAGACATATAGAATTCCAATTCCAAATCAACGCAGTTTGTTGCATAACCTAATTAGGGATATCTGTACTGTGTGGAAGTAAGTATATTCTATTCAAGAAAAGATTAGTATGGGCAGGTAAGAAACTGGAAATCCTCTCTCCCAATAAGAAGCCTGTTTCTAATGAAAGCTGTCTTCTACATGGTCATAGTCCACCTTTTAAACTAAGCTATTTCTGGGACTCAATTGCTATCTTAAGCATCACTTCCACAGACTAATGAAGGCTATTTTTGGCCCCATGCATTCCAAAGTTCTTCCTCTCTCACTTAAATGATCTTAGACAAGGATCCCACTTCATTAATATTAATGGAGGCAAACTTAACATGCATATCTCAATTTGAAATTAACTTTTTAAACCTTCAAAATGAAACACAAATAAGATGTATCACACCTCTAAAACTGGCATTAAAATACTCAGTTCTAACAAAACATTCAGAACGAAAATGGCCCAAGCTGACACTTGAAAGACAAGCAGCCAAATAACCTGAACAGCTGTAAATTAATTAATTATGTTGTACTCACTGAACTCGGCTTTTTATCCACAACAATCCCTGCGAGCAGCTGAGACTGAGGTCCTGCTGTCTTTAGGTCATATCGGTTTTGCTCCCTTATCTATAGAGGGAAAATAAAGCAGGTTAGAAACAGATATTTCTCTTTAATAAATCCTGTGCTCATCATCTTTGCAAAGCCACTAACACAGGCAGCAGTGAATGGCTGGAGGATCAAGCTGTATGCTGCTGCACCTAAAAATTAAGAACTCTTCTTCCACCTCAAAATACACAGCATATGTTGTTTAGCTCTTTCAGTACTCCCAAATAGTCACCCTAGTCCCAATTCCTGCACTTCATAAGCCAACATTTAGAAATAAGCTCCCAGGAACAGTCCCTGAACCTGTCCTCTCCACCTCAACCTGTCCTCTCCACACATCACCTATGGGAGAAAACTCTGTGGTCACAAAGGTTGGTAAAGGTTTTCCTTCTGTGAATAGTTTATTTTTTCCCTAAACTAATAGCCCTAGCTTCTAACTGTCAGTGCTTAAGAGATTGACAGATCAGATATAAATATAAGTACCAATGCAGATCATATTAAAAAAATCCTACAGCAGAAAATTAGGAATAAACTCTCTATGAGTCAGTGACATGCATGAATTTAAAAATCATTGCCTGGGACATGTATTATTAATCTCTAGATGATTAGAGGGTGCCTTTCCAGTTCTGAGGAAGGGAGTTGCTCCTTCTAACTCCACTTCAGTCCCCAAGGACACTGATATAGTGCTTTCCAAGAAAGAAAAAAATATGCAATCAAATGAAAAATGTCCTCAATATCTGTTAATATAGTTATGCTGAGGGTGGAATATTTGGTCAGTCTGATAATCAGTGTCTTTCATGCTGGAAGGGAAAAGCAGAGAGATATTTCTGTTTACAGAGAGGTCCAACAGTAATCTCTCATTTTCTTTTTTTCACTGCCAGTAGAAATTCCAGCTTAACAAGCACTAGGCAAATTAAAACAGAACAGAGCAAGATTAGAGTCTGAGATTGAATCATGCTGCAGATGACGCACAGCAATTCGGTTCATGTTGACACCTAATTATCTAGTAAATAAAACACTAAATAACAGGGACTACCATTTCCAATCTATCATTTCCAGAGTTAATACTCAACCTTCATTAGACTATTGCACTCAAAATTTAAATATATAAATACTGCATATGTATCTACAGACTTTATGTACATCACACATTTAAATAGATGTTTTTGGTGCCAAAAATCACATATAGCGTAAGAAACTTCTTAATAAAAGCAAAACATTTGAAAATGTTATTTTACTGCTCTGCTGAAACATTACTTGAACACATAATTTTATTTGGAAATGGTACAATTGTCAGTTCATTACCCTTCTTTTACCTTATTTCTCTTTTCCAACACTTCACTTGGGTTTGTGTTTAGAGGAACAAATTGGTTTGGGTCTTCAATTTTGATTGGCGTTCCCCCACTAGTCTTGGAGGAGTCATCAGCTTTCATCCACTTAAAGAGAGGGGGGAAAAAAAGAAGAAAGAAGATAAAATACCCAGTAGGATGGAAAGGAACAATTCTCTGTGTTGTCTTGCTGTTAAAGAAGAGATGTCCAAGAAAGGACCTTCTGACTTTACTCTCAATTCCACATGACACCTGAAAAATAATCCCAGCTCCTTACAGGTTTGTGTGTTTGCCCAAGAGGATTTAAGTTTACTTTTTGTAAACACTGACATACATTCCTAAAAAATGCAGCGTTAGCTGTGTACTAATGAGGCTGTATTTAGAAAGGATCACACTTTCTAGTAACTGGCACGTAGATCCAGAGCCCTTGTTCATGTAATCAACTTCCACCTCTGCTGACCACACAATGACTGCAGTTTTTTTCCCTTCTCAAGCAGGGTTCTGAGGGTGTTTTTCCCAAACTCAAGTTTAGAAACCCGCCAGCCTGCCAGCAGGAGGAGCTGATGCTTTTACAGAAGTGTGCGACTGGGAGCAGCTGAAGAGCAGTAACACGCTCTGTAGTCGCACGAGGGCCACCTCTCTGCAGGCAGGAAGCTGAGGGTAAGCATCTTGCTGAGCTGCAGGAGGGGGAAATCTTTATCATCATAAAAAACCTGTAGCATGAACAGACCTTTTGAAAGCTGTTTTCAGTAAACTCACAAATAGAAAAGGGGCAGCTAGAGATGAATTAGAGCTCGTGTCTCCCTCGTGTAAAAAAAGAACAACCCACGGGTGACTTAAAACCTTACTATATTTGGTGGATAACTAATAGCACAAGAAGATCTGGTAGAAAAACTGTTTTCTACTTCAGGAATAAGAAGAGATGGTTAGAACTGCGAAATCATTGTTAAATTTTATCATAAACTGTTACTCTTACAGTCAACCCCTCTCTCCTCAAACAAAGGAGACCCTTAGTACCAATGTAATTAAGTCTCTGAAAAGTCTGTTTTAATTTGCTCAATAAACTTATTTGCTAATCCTGTTCAAGATTTCCTCATATAAACTGTGCATAACTTACTTTCAAGTAGGGTAAAACCAAAGTGACTGCCCAACATATCAACCTACCGTGATCTTAGTCCTGGGACTGGCTTCCCCATTCCAGGACTCCTCAGGCACATTAACTTTCAAATATGTGTTTGGAGAGTTCAGCCATCTTGTCTTCTCTCGCTGTTGCCTCTGTGCAAGGAATTTCAGGGGGGAAAGTGGGACTGTATCATCTTCAAAGGAAAAGGCAGTCACAGTGGCTGGGATCTCGACGTCACTCTTATGTCTGGGTTTTTCCCTGACTAATGGTTGCCTATAGGCATAGCCAGTTCTGTATCCCTGTGGAGGAGGAGAATAAGAAAAGAATGTTTAAAAAAATGAAATAAAAATTTTTACTAATAAGCTACCATACATTTGTGAGATAGTGGGACAAAATTGAAGGTCAAAGCACCATAAATTCTTACTAAGACAGAATACTGCTGTCAGAAGCAGTATGACGAACTAAACCAAGTAGAAGAGATTTTATATACATTTACATGTACTCTGTCTTCATTTTAGAACTCACAGAGAAACCAGAGAAAACTTTGCTTTACAGAAGCTAATCCTACACTCAAAAGCTTACAGGACTATATGGACCACCATCAATGTGCTCTCACCAGGTTGTCCAGCATCCTCATGAGCGCTTCAAATTCTTGCTCCCCAACTTTCCATTTTTGTTGTGAAGCCATATTTACTCCACCTCCTCCCATTGCTGCCACAGCATGTGTGGAAGGCTTGAACTTCTGCAGATCCAGTAGTAGGAGATTGTCTATCCCACCTGCTCCAGCTAGTGCATGAACCTGCAGACATCAAGGAGCGTATTTCATTTGTGAAAAAGCTTCTGTATTCTTTGCTTTCTGAATGTGCATCAGAAGCTTTCTTAAATATATGCTGCAGTTATTTCTCAGGCTAGTTTTCTACTGTCCAAAAAATGTACTAAAATGTACAGCAAGTGACTGTTACAGAAAGCATTATACCACCTACTAACAATTGCACTTTAAAAGGAGTAGATTTCAGAGTACCTTAGAAATATCTTTCTGCATCACAAGATTAAAACTTTTTCATTTTTCTAGCTGTTTCAAAATGAAAGAGTGACTGAACTCAAAATGAATGGCAGCGCAAAGAAGGAACGGAGGGGGAGCCAGCCATTTGCACATCCAAATGCCTCTTTGGGAGGACGGGATCACTGGGGAACGAGTAAGAACAAAGTGATGAAGTTTCTGGGGATGGTCTTAAAGGTTGTGGAAGATAAGGGCACTTTCAGTGGTCTCTCCTCACAGGTTATAGATAACATCTGGATACCTAACTAGGCATCTAAAGTTAGATAAAATGGAAACAACTGAATCCATGATTCAAGTTATTTTTAAATATGCCACCCTCTACCATTGCTCTAAAGACCTTCTTTTAATTTGGTTTCACAAATCTGTGATCACAGAGAGAAGCTTCTTTTCTTGTCACAACATTCAGCTTCAGTGAAGGAGCTGGCTCTCAAGAGATCTTAAATCACACTTCCCCATGCAGTGAGTACCAGCAAATCTATTATCTGACAGATTCCCTGCATGAGGCTCACTCTGCACAGCATGGAACAAAACCTTCTGTACCCTTTGGCGTGTAACACCACTGAGACTGTGTCAGTGTTCCTAGAATGAGTATTTGTGCCATTCCCTCGGTGAGTCCCTGATTATTGCACTCTCTCTTTGACCTGGTATCCAGGATTACTGGATTCCACAACCAGAACTGTGTAATATTAGATCTTCCCATCTGGGATGTAACCTGTGACTCTGTGGCATAAGTGTTTGAAATTAAACACAGATAAACGCTCTCTCACCTGCGTTTCACAGGCCAGTTGCACATTGAAAATATAGTGGAATGCTTCTTCCAGTGTCTCTCCTAGTGCTACCACACCATGGTTTCTCAAGACTAATACCTAGTAAATGAAGACACTATTGTTAAATGGTAGAAACTGGAGCAGCACGTGAAAATTGTTTATGAAGAGCACGAATGAGGTTGAATACCTTGCAACTGGGTCCAAGAACTTTTTGAAGCTGAATTCTCTCTTCCTGTTCATCAAGAGATCCCTGGTAGTCGTAATAAGCAACATCTCCCAGAATCAGAGCCTCTTGTGATATGGGAAGGATGCCACACTTCATAGAAGAAACCTGTTTCATGAAAATGAAACGATGATAACTAGGAAATTTGAAACTCTTTAAAACTCACATCCCAAGCACCCAAGCCTTAGCAGGGTGTACTTTTTATCGTTGCTGGAAGAGACTCAAACTCCGTAACGAAAGCTTAGAAACAATCCCCCCCACACCAGTCTAACTTGCAACAGAGTGACAGAGGTGCTGCTACCCAGCCTAGGGACAGATTCACTAGAGAAAAAGACAAATCATTCCA
>WEIT01028904.1:257073-273945 GCA_013389985.1 Dryoscopus gambensis
TTGGGACCAAATCTCCAAAGATGATGAATGCTGACAGCTGCCACTGTACTTCAGGCTTGTAAGCTCCCATACGATGTCCACCCACAGAACTTAAACTGACTTGAACGTCTCAGTGCTTCATGACTTGGAAAGAAGAAATTGGGTGTTAACTGCGAAGTCCCGGTGACATCTCTACAAGTAGAGTGCAGACTAGAAGCTGTTCTTAACTGTGGGAGCTGTTTTTCTGATGATTCAGCTTGCCAGGGTATTCTCCCCACCTCGGGGTAGTTTTTTTTTTTTAGTAACAATTTATATGCAAGAGTAGAAAAATAAAGAAACTAAATGGTAATGTATTTCACATCTCAGTTTATATTCATGTTAAACTCCTAACAGTAACAGGGCACAACATTTTGTTCCCTATGTCAGTTAAACTTTTATTAACAAATTATAGAATAACTGAGTTTGAAGATTCCAACCATTTTGGATATCATTATACAAATCAAAGAATTTGAGAGAAAGAAGCCTAAAAAGGCAAGTTAAGGCCACCATCTGTACTACTTCACAGCTGAAGCAAGCTCTGACAGATTTTTTTACTCAAGGAAAGAGGAGAACCCAGCATTGCTAAGCCCCGGTAACAATTAAAAAAAAAAAAAAATAAAGAGAGAGCAGTTTATGTATAATTCACTTACTGAGTGAAGATGAGGAAAAACCTGTAAAAGTGCTCGCTGTAATGTATTCAGCAATCTGCTGTAATGCAAGCAGTCCAGTGGGGTTATTGCCCTTCTTCATCTGTTCTTGAATAAGGCATTCCAGATCTTCTCTAAAAGCCTGTAGAAACATTTGAGAATCATCAAGGAAACCCAGCCTTGATAATCTTATTCCTATTATAGGTGGAGCTGGTAGTTTTGTCTCTTATTAATGTTACATGAAACTTCCCCTTAGACTTTGTTTTTAGCTGTTTTAACTTTGCCAGACTTAATCATCCGACCTAAACTTTGTACACTGGGTATTGGTAATTTGGGGGCAGAAAGGAGGAGTTCGGTCACAGAGGATTTACTATTTCCCAGTAGATGACAAGATTAAAGGTGTTTTTTTTAAATGATAAACCCCACTTTTATCAGTCATTAAAGTGTTGTCCATATTTTGGAAGAGGTACTTGAAATTCAATTGGGATGCACTGCTTTCTGTGCTGGATATTTTTTTAATAATGTAATCCCTCTGAAAACACATTCAAATTTGATAAAGTTACAAACAGCTGGAAAACTGGAGCTCATCCATGCTCAAGTAATATCACAGACATGCAAAAACTAGAAGGAATGCTATCTCCTCTCTATTTCTTTCCTTTCCCAGAGGGAAAAAACCCTTCCTTCTTTTTCTGAATAAAGTGAATGCAAGCCCAAAAGATAAACTCTTGCAGAATATATCAGGAAAAGGTTATCAAATTTAATATACTATGCACTGTGGACAAAGCCTGTTCCTTTGAGATGATAAACAGATTATTTCCTATCTGCAACAAACCCCTGTCCTAGGACCACTGCAGTCCTGACATTCCTAGACTAACTAAATTCTGTTCCTTCAAACTTAAAGGTTATATTTTCTGGCCCTCTCATTACTTCTTGGCAGCATCTTGCAGCTGTTCCCCAAACTAGCAGTACCTGGAAGCTGCACACAACACAAGCTGAGGTGGATTGCAAACACTCCCCCTGGTTTATTCCAAAAAGACATTTGGTGTCTTTACCACGCAGCTGGCTCCTATTATAACTCCAGACTATTCCCTGTAAGTAATTGCTCCTTTCAGTTTGCCTTCCTTAGCAGAGCACTTGCTCTCAATTAAAGAAAGAAAACAGTTCTGTATGACAAATCTAATTTCTTCACTGAATTTTAATTCAGTCCTTCAAAACACCCACTCTGTTGGGCAAAATCCACCAATTCTTGAGTCTGTTCACCAACAGGTTTTGATTAGTAAGAGACAGTGTTACTGAACCCACCCAAAGCATCCTCAAGACTCTATCTGATACAGCCTCCTCAGTTGGACAGTTGAGCCTCCATAACTACTAATTACCAACTTTTCAGATATCCATGCTCTCCTTAGAATAACTTTGTCAGGATCGTGTCAGTACCTGAGACTTGCCAGATTTCCATAAGTAAAGCCTCTAAAAATTCCCACTGACTGACTCTGCATGGATCTGTTGCACGGATCTCTCAGCGTAGACCAGAATATTCATGTGGCATCCCCCAAACAGCAGAACAAGCTCTCAACCAGCCTGAAGATGCACAGGCAAAGTCAGATTTTTCTCTTTGGTGGCTGCTGTTGGTAAGGTCTCTGGAGCAGGAGAAAGGAGCAGATGAGGAAAAGGAAAGGAAAAACAAGGAATCGAGTGAGGAAAGGAACCTAACCGGGAGAAAAGAAGTGGAGGACAGGGAGCAGTGGCCATAAACTGAAATACTTGAATTTCCACCTCAACATGAGGAAGAACTTAAGATCAAGGGTAGCAGAGCAGTGGAACAGGTTGCCCAGTTATCTGTTAATTATATTAAATTATTCCTCCTTCAATTCAACAAGGACTATAAAAACGATCTGCAAAAACATTAATAGTAAATTCTTGTTAGTCATATTCAGACTTCTGGGTTTTTTTTTAATCTGTACAAGTAATGTTTCTGTACAGCAGAAAAAAAGGTAATATAATATATTTTGGGAAATTTTTGACAGAAAGATTTTTTAGTTTATTGCCTACTGTATTTTTAATTCTTCTGCTTTTTGGTCATGTTATTTTCATTCTTCTGAGCTTAGTTTTGCACCTTGATGCTAACAGTAGTATGTTACACATCTGCTGAGACTACTATAAATGAGGATTTAGTGTTGTATCAACCATTTTGTTAAACCAAACAAGTAGATTCCCTTAAAAATAGTTTCAGAAATAAGAGAAGATTTAGAAAGAAGAGCCAGGAAAGTGGCAAATGTGGAGGTTTGGGATGAGCTGTAAAGCAGGTGAGAATATGGATGAAGTGCATAAAATCAAGTATGCAATTTATCCACATGCCAGAGTATAATGGTGTTTTCTAGCAGCCTTCAGCCTGTCACATGGATAGCTATGATTATTTCAATACAGTCCATTCACTGCTACACACCTCTAAAACTTGGAACTGTATATCCTTAGATAACCATCCCACATGCGCTAATACAACCTTCTTCCATTTCTAGTAATCCCAGTGGGCTCCTATGAAGGGCACCACCTTCTTGTGGTCAACAATTTACCTTCAATAAGAGCCATTAAATGAATGATATTTATTGGGTATTTATTTCACCATGCAAGACTGATTTCTGTAAAACCACTACCTTGCAGGGCTCTGATTCTGGGATCTGACTCATTCAGCAGCAGGTTTTCAGCTTCTGAAAACCTAACAGGAGCCTGGAGATCAAGTGGTTTGGTTTTGCTTTAAATCATGAGATTGTAATATGCTTATACAGGTGTGGCATTACACCGCCCACAAGTGATCAAGTAAAAGTCATACAAGTAAGTCATACTGGAGAATGATGTTTTCAAAGAGATGACAAACGTGCTGCTCTGGCACAAAGCAGATATTTTTCAAGCGGAAAGGTCACTGGTAATTTTAGATGTAGTATTTGACAAGAAAACGCTGACAAAGGGAAAACTACTGTCAGATGAATGAAAAATTATGTTATTTAACTGTGTGCTCTGCGTTGCTCAACCAAGGGAAAGTTTCAGCTCTGGGACTTAGGAGGCTCTCTGGGTACATGTGCATTGTTTTGTTTGTTTGAAACCACTACAACTTTAGACACGAGGCACTAGGAGCAGTGACTTCTTACACTGGGGTACAAGTCCCAAAGTGAGCAGCACAGCACTTCATGGCTGCTCACGATCCTCCCAACACAGCTGGATTCGGACACCTGCCTGTGGCTGCACACAGCAAGGATGTAGCCTGGATAACCCAACCCTCCACAGCTGGGAATCATTTCCTGTTTGCATAAGCATCCTTCTGCCTTCAGGGACCTCACCTGCCCAGCCAAGTACCAGTGTCCCTGCTAATTTGTGCTGAAACAGCACTTCAAGCATCAGACTGAAAGCCTGCATAGGAAATACCCCATGGTGTGAAAACTGGGCCCATGACAGCTACTGGAAAGGAGGCACAGTAACATTTCAGACAAGATGCACAACTTGGGAGGATGCTGAGTAGGGATTTTACTCACCTGGCAGCAGCAGACACCCAAGTGAGTAGCCTGACCTTGGTAGAATGCAGGCTGCTGCTCTGCTTCCACCTCACCCACCTTCTGAGTGCCACTCCACCACCTTGCTCTGAGACATGAATTTCCCCACAACTCCCCAGTAAAAATGAACAGGGCGGCTCAGCCTGTTCCTAAAACTGTTTCCAGGACACCCCTCTTTCCAAAACTGTAGTCAGGTTTTTTACAGCCATACATGGCACTGCACAGCCTGCAGAACAGACACAGCTTTTCTTGATGGAGTCATTAGTAGACTGATTAGGTCAAGGTCTTTCTAATATTATAAAATTACTTCTCCAGAACTATTTGCAATCATCTTCCGAATACACATCATAGACTCAGGCAGTTTAGATGGAACAATCTTTCAACTTAGATGTGCAACAGTTCTCTGAAACTCGAGAGAGAGGTTAACAAGCTCAGTTCTGATTCATTTACTTCCATTTTCTTTCAGAAGGACAGTCTAAGTGTGAGCTGACAGTGCAAATTTGGGCTTTTTAGAATCAAAGCAACATTTTCATGTACCACTTGACAACTAGTATTTTTCAGTCAACATATGCAGGGAGAACTAGAATAATCAACTTGCTAGAATAACCTATTTTATATGGATACACACATACATAGCACAGAATAATGATATTGCTAAAAAGCTTGGTATTAATCTCTTCATCTTGGTAGGCAACTCTCTGAGGATGTTAAGAAGTACACAGGCTTAAAGGTATTTTGACTATCTGTGCTGTTTCTTTTTTGTTGACCACTGATTTCTACATGTATCCAACTCAAAAGAAGTAGAAATAAAATAATAAGCAAATAATAATGGTATACAAGTCATCTACAAATACTCCACACCACTGCACACCTTTAAGAGGAGAAAGCACGTGCTCATTAAAAGCACATTAGGACTAATTACAGTAATGACCAAACAGTTTTGTGCCATTCTACAGGAAAGTAGCTAAAAAAGATGTGAGGCCCCCACCTGTCATAGCAGCACTGCTGTTAGACTGAAAGCTGTTCAATAATACAAGAAACCCATTCACCCATTTTCACTTTTGCCCACTTTGATCAGTTTCAACTATCTTAAATCCATTTTTAAGAAGGGTATAATTCAACTTATCTAAACGTGCCCACACAGAGCCTCCAAGCCAAATCTCCACCACTGAAGAAAAGTTTCAAAACTTAACTGGTATTTTGTCCTTGAGAGCGAAGAGACGTTAATTTTGATTCCTGTGCTGTAAACACAGCTGCCCGTGAGAGGAAGACCTTCACCGAAACAGCCGACACGGCTCTTAACAGGCTCTTTCAAGACTGGAGTTTAGATACAAACAGCCGGTGCTCTAAGTGGAAAGGGTGGAGTTGGCCACAAAAAAACCGCCAGTGAGTGAAGGCTGGCGGGGAGAAGATAAGAGTCACAAAAAGTGTTTGTCAATGTCGTGAAAGAGAACAAGGGGGAGGGGGCTTCTGTGTTAAGACAAAAAGAAGTAGTCTCAGTAATAAGTATGGGGAATTAGCTAAAGTTTTAATTTTCTTCACTTGCACTGAAGGGTGAGGGTACCTGGGCTGGATTTAGTGACTCGGCTGACAGCGAGGCGGTCCCCACACAGAGCTCAGCCTGTGCCAGTTTTTCCAGCTCCTCTAACCTGGTGCACATTAGCTTTCCTCTCTGAGCTGCAGCAGAGTGTTTACAGCTGTGATAAGCAGCCTAGAAATACCCTATGATTACAGCCAAACCTGAAGCACTGAACTCCTTTGCCAAGTCCATCTCCAGCACACTCAGCTCCCAGCGCCAGCCACTCACACAACCACTACTCTGCATGGGGGTCTGGGTCCCTCCCTCGTGTTCTCTAGTGGAGTAAAGCCATACTATCCATCTTGTTACATGGAATGTAAATGGAATGTACAATGAAAGGTAAAATGCTAGAAGAAATCAAATTTCAGCTCGTCAGGGGTCTCAGGCATTTCTGAGGATAATTAACTGGGTTTTTCAGTAAGTGCAGGACTTGGAAGGGCGGGAACACACATGGTGGTGATGCACTAGGAGGGATGGCAGAGCTTTTGCTGGCTGTTCTAGATTCACATGCTCCTGCAGCTGAGGTGGAAAGTTAGCAGTCATGGCTTTCCAAGGTTTTCCAGGTTCAACATATATCTGTTGGCATTTATATCTAATGAAAACCACAGTTCAAACTAAGTGGAAAGGAGCAATATGGAAATAGAGGGGAGTGAAAGGTAACCTATTTTTAAGGTAAGAAAGCAGGGAAGTACGACATGCACTTGAGGTGCAGGACATTGGTGTGAATTTACAGTGCGCCATGGCAGCTACAGAAATGATAGCTAGACAGTGAGATTTCTTGGGTCCTCACAGAGACCTAGTGGATGGCCTCGATTTGAGACAACATTACCCTGAGCACAAATTCCCTCCCTCTTAAAATGTTGTCACAGCACAGAAGGGGATCTTTAAGGGACATTTTGTAGTATGACTTCAATGACGTGCCAAGTTGAGCTCTTGCCTCTGGGTAAAGAAAATGCTGCACAGGTTGTATGATGAAAGCATGCAATTAAATAAGATACTGCACTCAAAGGAGAGTCTTGACTTTCCAGCAGGGTGTTGGGAAGAGGTCAGAGAAGAAAAAAGCCAGAGCAGGGAGCTGCAAGGCGAGAGGACTGCCCAGTGAGGAGGTCCTCAGGTGATGTAAAAGGTTGTGAGTCCTTAGTGGCCAAGGGGTGAGACTTCTGAAGGACGTGAAAGGCTTTTGAACTTCTGAGAAAAGAGCAGTAAAAGCCAAAACATATGAGGAACTGAAAGGACTTTGATATTTTTAAGAAAATAAACTGCCCCAAAAGGGAGTGGTATTGCAAAAATATTGGATGTTCACTCGATACAAAATAAAGTAAGCTAAACAAATGCAAAAGCTGGGGAAAAAAATAAATTGAATCATCCTTCATCTCTGTTCTGATGGTTTGAAAATAACATAGCCAGAAAAAAAAAATCAAGTGTGGGTGGGATTGCTTGTTTTTGAGGAGAAAAATCTGCCTGCATGCTGCATGCTAAGGCAGACCTTTGAATAGAAGAGTTGCTAAGCTGTATAGTTATCTCCTCACTTTTTCTGGGCAAGACCGGCTAGTGTGGGAGGCAGGGGGTGTGTGCATGTACAAGGCAGGAAGGAAGGCACAGTAGAGAAGTACATTTTTAACCTCAGCATAACCCCCCAAAATTTTGCAATCTGGATATCTTGACCTGAACCTTCCTGCAATGGCACTGTCAAGCCAGAGTGGCCCTGAACACCCTGCAGAGCCATGATGGGTTGGTAGACACTTTCTAGATCCAGCATGAAATTAAAGTAAAGCCTGATGGGATCCTGCCAACACAGAGCTCAACTTAAGAAAAAATCCCCAAGCTCCGAATAGTTGTGTTTTATATGTAAAAATAGCAAGCGCACATCCAATGGGCCTCAAGAAGCCACACAAAACTTCACTGGTAAATTAAAAACATAAACTGGACATTTAAATTCCAATAACTGGGCATTTTTATGTTTACATGAAACAGCTGTTCAACTCATCACTTCAGACACAACTTCTTCTTACATCAGTAAAAATATTGAAGTGTATCTCATATGTAAGCACATTTCTGTATAAGAATGCATCCTCTTCCATTTCTACCCTCACCTGTAGCTTTCCTTCCAATACACCAATATAAAGGGATGTAAGGTACTCCACAGTGCAGCCTAAGCCCTGATCCTAATTTCCTGTTACGCACACTGTCCTGTTAGCTGAAGCCTGTAGTCAGCTTTTCTGCTGGGTGGATAATTGTTTCACATGGTGTCACTGCACTGGAAGCAGTCGGGCACTGCTGCCTGCCTGCAGAAACATCCAACACCTTCCCTGCTTCACGATGGCTGTGGGGATTTTCTCCCCGTCTGTATGTTCATTCAGCTCCTCAGGGCTGAACTGGCTGTTCAGTTTTCACAAACACCGTAACTGCACAACTACTGTCCTTTTTTTTTTTTTTTAAAGTATTTTAAGAGTTTCTGGTTGCTATGGTGACGGCATCAGAGAAATGCTAGAAGGAAATAAAGGCCAGAAGGACCTGCATACCATATCTGAAACAAGGGGTTTGATGGTACAGCAAATATATTTTTGCTCTGTGAAAGACATAGTTACTGTGTGTAACAAGCAACATATGACTGTTTAGCATACAGGCAAAACTGTTTTTAGTTGCAGAGTTAAGTTGGAAAATACAAAAAAAAAAAAAACAAAACAACCAACCCATCTTTTCAGATTTTGGATATATTATAGTGCAAGCATCTTGGACCTAATTAGCAATAAAATTAGTCCACTGCATAAATGTAGTGCCTTTCCTTTAAAAATAACACTTTGCTACCTGAATCCTCTGAAACCGAAGACATTACTAAAACAACCTTAAACGGCTTTAAGCTAAAGATTGGCCAGCAGTACTTCTGGATGTTATCAGGTTGCTCAGGCTCAGCTGATCTTAATTTCTTTCCACCTTTCTAACAGACACAGAACAGCAAACATGTTCCGTTTATCAGATTCTCCAGGCTATCAGATGCTCAGGGGCTACATGCAGTACTAGGCAAACACATCTGAGAACTCAACTGATAATGTCAG
Organism: Dryoscopus gambensis; assembly: GCA_013389985.1. Classification (NCBI taxonomy): domain Eukaryota; kingdom Metazoa; phylum Chordata; class Aves; order Passeriformes; family Malaconotidae; genus Dryoscopus; species Dryoscopus gambensis. The sequence continues at coordinate 265,916 of WEIT01028904.1, forward strand.
GACATTCTCCATGGGCATTGGTCAGAAAACAACTCTGATTTGTTTAAGGTTTATTATGAACAGACTCCTAGACATTAGCAAACATCAGAGGTAATGGAAATAGCTTTTCAGTAGCTTTTAAATTATTTAATTTAGGAAAGGGAAATTGCACATCAGAGAGGAGTAGTCAGGTTGCACACTAGTACGGGCACCAAACAGCACATCAGAGAGATGCAGCAGCCTGATGTCTGAAGATGTCTGGTCAGGCCTGTAGCCCTTACAATTACATGCACTAAATAAAATCTACTGTGGTTTCTGAAATATATTCTCTAATTTTTTTTCTTACTAAAGGATTTAGATTTTCCTACTTGAAAGAAAGAAAAAAGTTTGTTAATAAAACCAGATTAAATTAGTAAGTAAGGTTCCTACTATGTGACACTGATTAACCCTTTAATTTTGCACTTTTGCTCACAGAAAGTGCATGCTCAAAGCTCACCTCAACTCCATACATGCTCGTGGTCCTTTTAAGACAGTTACTATCCTTGCTAGATACACTTCATGTTTCCTAATACTTGCCAGAAGAGGAGCCAATGACTATTTCTTTGATCTGAATGCATTTATCAAGACTTGGTGAAGATATGCCTTTATATATCTAAGACTGGGTAAAGATTTACCAGCAAAGCAAGCTCTTCCTTAAACTGTGTCTCATAACTTCTCTTTCATTTCTTCTAAACACCTTCAAACTACATTCTCTCTGTCAAGTGGAATAATCCAGAAAAGCAACTAAGTTCTATGAAAATGTCTAACACAATGTAATTCTGCAGCTATAGAACAAAAACACTACGGACAATACTCATCAATTCGATCCCGAACCTGTGTTACACAGACTGGTAACAGGAACAATACTTTTTGCCCATTTTGTGATGAATTTTAAATTCAGGAGAACAAGGTAAACGTTTTCAGTCCCAGGAACTGGCACACAGCAACTGAAGCCTGGAAAACTACTGCACCTTCTCCCTCCAAATTAATTATGACATTCTCCTGATGGACATTTGGCCGCGAATACTGTATAAAAATGCTTTGATTTCCTCGCGTGAGAGATCACAGCAGAGTTCCTCTAAATTTTCTGTATCAGGAAAAGAGAGGATAAAAGGAGATACTTGAGGGGAAATGGGAGCTCAGACAACTCCTCTTCGTGCCTGATCCCACACTCAGCTCCCACGTTCCCATTTCTCTCTAAGCCAAGCAGGCAGCAGGCCCCTGGCTTATTTGGACAACTGTTCCCTTACACAACAAAAACTTGCAACTTACTGGCAGCTCTGAACAGTCTCTTTCCAAAAAGTGCTGGGCTCAGCTTCTCTTGCAGCAGGACACTGACAGCAGCCCAGCAGCTCTCTGTCCCGCAACCTTCTGTGTTAAAACAGCAGCCTAAACGCAGGGGTTCATACCCCTCTTCACACCGCTTCCTAAAATCTGCATGCTGACACTGCAGCTACTAAAAAAATCACCAGAGGCTGCAGCAAAGGGACATTAATGACATCTGGCAGACTTGGCAAAAGGTGCCCCAAAATGTTGATGAAATAGTTACGCTCATCAGATTCAATACTGTCATCAAAAGGACCAAAAAAACATGCCTCATAAATGAACTGAAATGATCTCTCCAACTTATTTTTATCTTTTAGGCTAAAGATTTAGTCTTTGCTGTGAGTCCTGGCTACTCATGATGTGAGTATTTGAACAGGAATGAGTAGACTCCAATCACATTTTACAACTGAGTATTTAACACAAAATTATCATGATTAGAGCATTATGCAGTACCTCCTTGGAGGATTTTCTTTATAAAAGAGCCTGGCTGCAAACCCAAGCTTGCAGAAATTGACTTGAAAAATAATAAATTCCTTAGTCAACAGGTTCACACTATACTCAAAGCAACACACAGATCCAAGAGACACTCCACGACAACACTTTAGCAAACAATCCTGTTATTCATGGATGACTATAATAGGGTGATTACTAACAGCTGTTTGCAATCCCATTACATATGGAAAAGCTTCAAAAAAAATTACAGAAGCACCCCAATTTACAGAGGAACTGAAGACAGAAGGATCTGTAAAGCTGCTTAGCCCCTTCCCAGTCCCATTGTCCTCAACACTCACATTACACCTGGATACCCCCAAAGGATCATCCCACAGGCCTTACTCCCTACAGCTTCAAAATACTAAAGGCAACACTACTATTTTCCAAGGTATTCTTCAGGTTAAATTCAAAGAATACAGGTATCAAAATACAAATTAAAACTACTATGAGTGTGGTTCAAGAGATTTAATAGCTTTATATGTAGTCTACACAAGTACTGAACTTACACAACCAGTAGATGAGCGCTAATATGGCCGAGTAGGGATATGATCACCCTCAAGGACATAAAAAGAACATAGTCTAGCTTTTAAATAAACTTAACCCAATTATAAATGTTAATTAAAGCATTCCTGATGCAAATGATAGGTTAATATTCAAACCCAGAAAGCAGAACACCACGTAATGCCCTAATTTGTTCCTATTTGACCGATGACTCCTTCACTCTCTTCCCTGCCCCTAAGTTTTAATTAGGAACCCTGCAGCCAGCCACATCTTTCTGTAATACTGCAATGAACCATAAGAATATAAAAGTATTGGGAGAAAAAACAACACAATAAAGGCTGCTTGTCCACTATGCCAACAAAATGCTGGATAATCTGTTCAGTGACTTTCCTTAAAAGATGGTCCAGAGATATTCTATTTAGCTGTGACACAGATTTCTTTTTTTATAACACCCTTTCTTTTTTTACTCCCCATTAATAGCACTCACGGGGCTCTGCAGTATCTGGGTGACCCTCTTCCTCTGCTCCATCATATTGAAGTCCTGTCTCAGGTCAGGGGACATGTTTCTCTCCCGGATATACTCGGGGTCATTCTCATTGATGCGATCGAAGTACCGCTCTTTGTGAGGCATCGTGGCCGGGGGAGGAGTAGTGATCACCACCTGGCTGGCATCAGCACTCATGCTTCAACACCGTGGATGGAGGGCTTCCCCTGAAACAAACGGAAAACAAGGAACAAAATGTTAATTCAAAAGAAGGCAGTGCATACAACTTCCAAGTCTGGACACAACTAATGTCCCTTGTCATCTCTGCAGATCATCTAAAATGAAGGGAGAACAAGTGAATAACTACCACAATCAGAAAATTTAGGAAAAATTCTAGAAAATCTTTTTAAAAACACTAGTAAGTTCTCTGATAGTGCACAACCATCTCTATTCAAGGTAAAATAAAAACCCAACATCATACAATTAGAAATAACATTTGAAATGACCATTGTGCATTTTAAGACAAACGCTCCTGTATCATTTTACACCGCACTTATCACCTCCTAAGGTTTTTATACAGCTCTCCTTCCTGAGCTGTTCAAGCAAACACCCAGAAGACAAGGCCTGTTTAATCTCCTCAGAACTCATCTCCCAACTTAAATGAAGAAATTCCTCAATTACAGCATTTTCAAAGCACCTCATAACCGCAGCTTAAATAAAAGGCTTCAGGACATTCAAGGACCACCAGGGAATTTCCACAGGGCTCCAGCTGGTGCCTGCTCTTTCATGAGACATTTAGAGACACTAAGAGAACTGCAGAGAAGGTTGTACATTGGGTTACACAGCACTGAAGCCACATCCATGGCAAACAGCTGAGCTGTAGCTTTTCTCCTTTTGTGTGCAACTGAACACAAAGATTCTCACTGAAGCTCATTACATTAGGAAAAGAAAAAAAAACCCCAACAAAAATACTTTCATGTCCTGGTAGAAAGCCTAAAAATCTCATTAAAAAGCCTGATAAGCATTTGTAAACACAAACAGAACTGGATCAAAAAGAAAGAAGCAGACACCTGCATTTTCATACAAAGAATCAGGCTCAAAAACACACTCAGGAACGCCATTCCACAAAAGCTACTGAAGGGGACACTTTCTCAGGTTTGAGGAACAAAGAGAAGCAGGATTTGAAGGACGAGATAGGGTATTATGAAAATACATTTTAACATGCAAATATCTACAGTCAATAATATATTTAATATAAAAATATTTGCATGCAAAAATATTTGGTATGTAAATTCACATGTTCAGAGGAAAAAAGCTCAAGTCGAGCAGTGCTCAGCAGCATGTTTTGACATTCTGGTATCAGTGCATCAAAGTGTCCTTGCTCTGTGGCATGGTTCACCCATCCCTCATTTGTGTCACTGTAATTTACCATTTAAGGTATTCTGTGAACAGTGAGCCAGCGTAGAGCATCTGAGCTGCTTCCACTGTCATCTCACGTATTTCCCTGGTGAAACTCTGGGAAGCCCTGTTAAAACCAGCTTCAGCAAAACCCAAGCCCTCCTCCTGCCTGCACAGCAAGTCCTTTCAGTCCTTGTGCTGCACCCTCTGCTGTGCAGCCATGCCATGCTCCAGGCTGGCAGGAGGATGCAAACTGGTTTTCAGCCAGTTTCCCACAGACTCCCAAGCAGCTTTGCTGACACACTGCAAGGAGAGCACAAGGATGAAATCCTGGGGCACTGCAGCCCTGTAACCAAGTATGAAACTCCAGATAGAAACCACCCACAGGGCTGGGAAAGCATTATCAGGTAAGAGCCAAGAACACCACATCTATTATGATTATGATAAAATTTGGGATTGAGAGGAAATACAACAGTTACTACAGGTTTAATTGTTTTTTTTCTTTCTGCCATTTTTTTTTCCAGAGAGAGAAAGAAAGAAAACATCATGTGGGATGCAACATTATCCAGCTGCACACACAGAGTTCCCAGGAGGTACCTGGCATGCTGGATGAACATACCATGTTCAGGGATGCATAATTTACATCCTGGAAACAGGCTCCATGAACTTTGGTGGCTTTACTCCAGAGGCTGTGGAAACACATTGGTGAGTTTTGCATTTGCTGCTCAGGTGCAGTAGGAGTTCATTCAGCATTTACTGCCTGACCGCTGGGAAGCCTGGTATGTGCGATCAGTTTGGGGTTGCTGGGGAGAAAACAAGGGCCTTGCTTCAGGCAAGTGAGAGTTTGGGAAAAATCTGCTAGAAATATAAAAGGAGCTTAAGTTTTTCTAAAGAATTAACTCTTGGGATGGTGTCTGGGGATCTGGCCACTGCTCAGCTTAGAAAAAATACTCTTATAAACACAACCATGTATTATGTCTCCCCTCCTCTGCCCTGTGTGTACTTTCCCTTTCTCCTCTGTTGAAAATGGTGAGGTTTAAGAAGAAAAAGACAAAAAGCATCAGGAGAAAACATAAGACCATGAGATCACTGGCTAAATGCCACAAGGCATGAAGAGCTTGAGACCAGACCTGTCAGCCTCCATTGCTCTCCATCTGCATTGGGGTAAGAACCTCCATCTGAGCCAGAACAGACACCTTCCAGCACCTGCAGGTAACTAAAAGCAGTCTAGAAATGTAGATAGCAAGAACCTTGCTTGAACTGGTGACCAGCTGTAACTCCTGCTCTTTCCCTCCTTCCCAGGAGTTGTCTTACCTGACCATTTTTCTCCCTAAAATGCCCCTGAATCCTGCTAACCCCAAGCAGGAGACTTGCTCAGCTCCTGATCCACTCAGTTGGCTGGATCAACTACACGCATGTCTGAACTTCAAAACACATTTATTGTTATTATTATAGGTTTATAGGACATCATTAGTTCAAGTCCATTACTTTACAATTCATTCTTACAGTGACAGAAAAGCCCATTCATCTGTAAAAATGGCACAAATGTGACTGGCAATACCCAAAATCCACGAAAGAGATTTTTCTAATTGCCTTGGACTTTACTTTTTCCTCTTTCCTTTCAGCCTGGTTTGTTACCTCTAGCCATTAAGATTACAACATTGAAGTCCTTGTAGTACAAAACTCCTCCATTACTGAACATAATATGGGTGTTGGGTCCAGTTGTTCTCATTAGGCCTGGTTCAATGCCTGCTCTGTTGGGCCCAGGCTGACTCTCATATAACCCCTACTGTTTCCTGGAAAATTTTCCAACAAATCAATCATTCTTTTATTATTTATTTGCATCTTCTACTGATTTTTTTTTTTTTTTAAAGAAAGAAGACATTTGTTAAAAATGCCATCAGCTTTTGGGAACCAAAAGATCGGTACCTCCTTCTCAGCATAGAACCAGCAATAACACAAAAGTATTTACAGAAAATCCAGATCTCAACATCTATGAATTGTGATAGAGGATCCTCTCCCCCACCTTTTCTTTTTTTTAGTGTGTGTGATACTTGTGCCTAGAGAAGAAACCAGCTTTGCTGCAAGGCTACTTTTGGCTTCCACCCCCTCCAATGATGTTTATGAATGAAAGAAAGTGAGGTACCACCTTCCTGAACAGTACTAACATTTCTTATGCATGCTCCTGAGTGGCTCCAGAGACTGAGGCACAAGTAGAAATGAGAGACCTCATAGCAACAAGACACAATATCTAGACTGGTCAGAAAGGACAAACATACACAGAGAAATCAAATATAAACTCAGATCTGATTCTATCCTGGTGAGAGCCATCACTTGCTCAGTTGAGACACACGTTCTAGTCCACATTTTGGCCTAACATGCACATGCTGACACGCTAAAAAGTGATTCAAAGCATAGAGAAGAGCAGTTGTCCCATACCTGGTTCAACTGCTCCAAGGTGGAGCCAAACCAAGAAGAGAAAGTCAAAATGGATAAATATTTGTTACACAGAATCCTCATTTCTGCTGAAAATACTTTTACCGACCTGTGAAACAAAAAGGCTCACACGGTCTTGCTACAACGTAACTTGTTAATCTAACGCCACTTCCCCCTCCTAGTTCTGCCCTCCTGGTTCATGCTGAACTGAATTCTGATACAAAAGAAAAACAGGTCGTGCCCTCCCGTGCTTTGATGCCTTATATAGCTCATGGGTTTGGCTTCCATATCCTGTTCTGTATTTTACACCCGTAACTGGGCTACAGAAAGTAGAACATACCCCTCTGTCAGGAAGCTATGTATCTCTCTACTTAGGAGTAAGTTTTATTTAATGAAATCTTCAATTTATTCCAGGAACTTGGAAGTGTTGATTTTAGGTTGCAACATTCCATCCTGCGCATCCCCATCTGACACTTTATAAAGTCTAAGTAACCTGCTGTGCTGAGGGAGTTGCAGCAACTATTTTCAATGTCAAATCACAAAAACAGCTCAAAAATAATAATGAGGTCAGAGAAACAAAAAGTACTAAAGTAAAAAAAAGTGCAAGAGACCAAATGCGAAGAAAATTTATATTGAGAAAGAACCCCTCAGAAAGCACCAACTTGATATATTTATATCTTTAATAATGTACTGAATGTATATAAAAATAAATACCACCAGACAGAGTAACAGAAAAGGGACCAAATTATTAGATCACCTAGCAACAGAACATTAACCTACCTTTTATGCTGATCTTTTCTGGCTGGTTTCAGACATCTCCATTTTCTCTATGCAGGGCAATCCATCTTACTGAGAGTTCCCAGCACTGCAAACCAGCAGTGTGTGCACGGCATCATTAACTGGTGTGACTGATTTGGGGTCTGAGCCCCCGAGCTGGACTGCGCCGCATCTGAGCGGTTCCCTTCTCAGGAGCACATTGAGCTGTTCTGCTCCTGCGATTTCTCGCCTGCTTGTTTTTAAGGAACAGTCTGCTCTTTCTCCCCCCCACCCCCCTCCAATATCTTGTCTGCCAGGAGACTTGTTGGAAGCAAACTGGGCGTCTCTTGATCTCGGTTCCAGCCTCCCCATGAAACAGGTTCCAGTCTGAATCAAAGACTTGGCTTTAGCAAACACCGTCAGCTACATACGTCAGCTGGCAGCAACACACACGCTTCAGGAATATGGGAGAATGGTTGCAAGGGCCGGGGAAATAGGTAGGAGAATATGGACTGAGAACAAGGTCACCAATGCTATTTTCTGGCACTAGCAAGTCACCTGTTCCTCCTCCCTCCTATAGCAATTAATAATTGCAACTCCTCTAAGGCAAAAAAAAAAA
>WEIT01028904.1:278209-295242 GCA_013389985.1 Dryoscopus gambensis
TAGAGAGCCAAGGGCCTTCTACACCTTCAGGAATGGAAAACTACTCCTGAATTTCAAGCAAGCCTGACTGATGGCTGAGGGTCACTTTGGACTTAACCACAGCACTGAACAGAGAAGCAGATGTGCTCAGAGCAGCAGCCAGCACATCTCTGAACAAGTGTTGAAGATTTACTAACAAAAGCTTTGGTAGGACACACAGTGAGGGGTAGGGTGAGTCAGCATCAAGCCCAGTAGTAAGAGCGGTATTTTAAAAGTCAAAAGCAGAATATATAAATATTTCATAATTAGGTTACTATTATTTTCCAGTGCAAGTAAGCAATTATCTACTCTTATCCTGTAATTCTCCTCCTCCACTGTTACTTGTAAGCCCTGGAAACTTGGATAAAATAAAAGACACTCCACAACAAACTACTCTGGTATTACAGAGCATGGATGCATCCTGGCATGCTACACAAAATTACAGGGACTTGCACACATCTGTGATTGTTCCTAGAATGGAAAACCAGCTGATATTGGACACTCATCCTAGAGATTTAAACCATCCTCTCTTTTGATCTCAGTTGCATGAAGCATGAATATTGCATGTCTAAAGAGGAGATGGTCCAATGTACTGGGAACAGAACTTCCCAGCAGCCAAGGCGGTACAGGCAACCATCCAACCCAGACTGCTTCAGAAGACACGCGCTTTATATTACAGCACCGTCATGCAAGTGAGGAAAAGCTTCCTGGTTTCTCCTCTAACCAGGGACTTGAATGAGCTGCAGCATCGGTGACTCAGAATTCCAGGTGCAAAGACCTCAGTTATAATTGTGAAGGCACGTGCAGCCTTTGCTCAGTCACATGTAGCACTAAAGACTCTCCCTCAAATCCTTCCCCAAACAATTATTTCAATTTTGACTTCTACTGGTTTTGTTCGTCATTTCAAGAATATTCTGAAGCCAACAAATACATTAGATGAATCTGTTTCCTAGATAAAACTAAATACATAAGAGTTGTTTTATTTGAATTGCCAAAGCTTATTTTTAAACCTGGCCTGAAAATGTTATTATTTGCTTGTTTGCAATTAAACCTGTGTATTTTTACATTGAGTGGAAGTATCTGACATGTCACCCATGGGCTGAAGTTCAGAGCCTGAGATGTAGAGGCAAATTCTTCTCTCAACTATAACATTAAGAATTAAAAGCAACAAATTTAAAAATCAATTAGCAATTTTTAGAAAAATGACATTGTGTTCTGAGCTTTGGTGATGCTTTTTTTTTGAATATTCAAATAACTCATGGAAATCATCCTAGGTAACCAGCATTTCAGCTTATACAACAAGAAAATTACTGATGATCCAGAAATATGTCTGAGGATATAGAGATTACATCTGCTTGATGAATAAAGGTAAGTAACACATTTTCTACGTCTTTCAGGTTTTTTTGTTTCACTTTTGTGTTGGGTGCTTTGTGGGGTTTTTATGAACATCTGTAAAAACCCTAACTATTTGAAGAATTAAAGATCTCCATATTAATGCAAGAACAGGCCAAAAAAAGACCACAGAACTTGATTAATAAAGTGCTGAATAATAGATGATTAGATGCTTGCCAAGGGCTCCTTCATGACAGCTCTCAGAGACGTGCTGGAATGCTGTGGAGACGACACTGACCCCGGGCAGCCAAAGCTCTGCCTTAACCACAGTGGGGATGAGGAGGAACCACAGCATTTTTTGGAACTCATTTCTTAATCCAAAGAGGAAAAAAGGAATCTGCAGGACTAATCTGGTCTCAGGAGTCTGATCTCAAAGGTTTCTGGAAGGGTAGGAGTAGGTGCTGCTTTTAGAGTTGGGCAGTATCTAGATTAATTTCTTTTCCTGTAAGATGTGTTGCTCTAACTTGCTAATTCATTGCATTATTTTGGGCAGGGAGATAGCTGGATTTCTATTTTTATCCTAATTACTGAGTGATGCTTCCAGTGTGCATTGAAACAAGCATGTAAGATGCCATTTGTGAGTTGCTGTGGGTTTATAATTTTGTTCTTTTTAATTCTCCGACAAATTGCTAAGGAATTTTGATTTCGGCCTGCCTCATCAGCACATGTTCTCTCTCTGTGATAAATTAGCAAAACTAATCAAAGTTTGTACTGCAAAGCAGTCAGTGTAATGTGATGAAAGCATGCAAAGTTTTGTGTTACATGGACAGACATTTTCTTGAGACTTCTGGCTTCAAACTCAGAAAACTGGAATTCATAATGAGAAACACTCCTACCTGGCACACAACCCCCATCGCTCAGAGGGTGCAATTATACAATTATGCTGGATGAAACTTGAAGAAAGGTTTTCATTACAAATATCCTGTGTCATTTTCATGTCATATTCAACATGTTGTTTGTAACTGTGTGATATTGGACTGGAAGACTAGTGGTTTCTAGAAGACTAAAATGGATGGTTTATTTTTTTGAAGTTATTTTTAACTGTCACATTCACGAGGCACTGGATATGAAGCCTTTAATAATTATACATCTGCTATATAAATAGCAAAACACAAGAAATAAGCAAACAAACAAATCCATCCCTTCCTGGCCGCTCCTGGCATGGCGCATGCCTGGCTGTCCAAGAGTAAATCAGCAGCCATCCTGAACTAACAGCACATTCCACCTTTTCATTCTCTGTTAGAAGCTATCACTCACAACAGTAAGCTCTCCAAGTTGGCTGTTTCATCCTTGCATCCACAAAAAGTAATTACTAAGTGCTGCCTTGTGTAATTGTGACAGCACTTTCACAAGTTCAGAAACAAAATGCCTTGAGGTTACTTGTCTATTAAAGATGGTAATATTTTATACACCTAAAATATTTTTGCCCTTTTTGTAGCAAAGTATGTTTTAGTCTTTAAAACTGAGAACTTAATTTGTCTCTCGATTCTGCAAACTTGTGATTGAGTTCAATTAATTATCTACACTTAGCCTGGACTTTGTTTTAGTCAGTGCCTTATAATCAGATGGCCTGAGCAACTTGTACCTCAAGTAGAGGTTGCTGCTCAGCTTCAAAATCCTACATCTTTAACCAGATATCAACTTCTGTAAAGCACAAGCAAATTATGTTTTTACCTTTGTACCAAGTTTGGCTTAAAGTACCCAACAGGTTCAAAAGTTAAGTGGCAGGAATGAATACATGCACAGCATGATCAGGTAAGATCTCATTTTCATAGAGCAGCAGGTGAACAAGCAGTACCTGGATCTCTCTCTGACCTGCAGCATGAGCCCAGACACAGGTTCAGTCATTTAAAATAACCTCCCATAATAATTAAGCTGAGCCTGTGAACAAGCATAATTTTGCAAACATGGACTATCAAAGGGGAACTTGGATAATCCTATAGAAGAGCCAATAATTTTCTTTCTTCTTAATAAGTAGTGTTTGTGCCCATGGTGGGAGTACTTCCTGAAATGTGAACAAAGCTATAGGTATGTCTGGAAATTTAAATTTGTAGGATGAATTTAAAAACAGCATGAACTCTCAAAGCATATTAAAGGCTAGTCAGTGTTAAAACTGGTATCTATAAATAGCCCAAGTTCTTAGTTCTGAGAGGAGACCAGCATTCAAAATTCCCCAAGTGCCAGTGAGCAATGACCCAAGTCAGTTCCACCTGAGTAATAAAAGCACTCAACGAAAATGAGAAATCTACTAGTAGGAGCAGAATAGGTTAATTTTTTTTGTGCCTTCTTCTTCCATTTCCAATTGTATCCTTATCACTAACAGAAAGATAAATCAATTCAAATAATGATACTCAAGTGATCCTATATTAAAAAAAAAAAAAGAGTACCATATTTTCACTGCTGTTCTTACTTCTCATCTGACCTCCTCAGTACAACCATGAAAAAGCTCAGACAAGGGGGGAAAAATAGGGAAGAAAAACAAAAGATCAAACCAATAATCTGAACAAATTGCTGCATAGGCTGAGAGTATCAGTTAAGAAATATAGCTGCTCTGAAACATTTAAAGAGAACACAAAAGGGCCTCTACAATAGTATAACCTTTGCCTCTGTCTGCCAGCATCACAGTTTACACGGTTTCCATGGAAACCCTCTGCAAACATATGAATGTGCTTGTTGCGTTAGATGTCGAACAGAAAATCCTTTGTGGCAACTCTGGAGGGCCATGGCCAGTGCCAACCTCCCAGCGGAATAATGCCCTTCACTATGCCTTGCCCAGCAGGCTCATGACACACGCGCTCACATGGCACAGCTGCTGCCATCGCTTGTTTTTCCCCAACTGATAAGAAAAAAATAAATAGAAAGTGCACATCATAACTATTAAATGTTTCGTCCTTCATGGAGAGCCCGTTTTGCCTTCATCAAACTGACAGCAAAGTCTTTGGTTCTGGACTCTCAGATGCAATGCAGGAACTGCTCAGTGAGGAATGACTGGGAGGCTTCCAGCAGGCTTCTACTCAGGGCATTGGGAATACATTTGCATATTGAGTAGATAACTACCCAGGAAGGAGATGCCACAATTCTTCATCCTTATGTGCTTCGAGAAAAACACATTTAAAAATACACATAAAATATCAACATGCAATAGGTACCCCAGTCCAGAAGATAAAGCTGGTTTCATCACCTTGTTATTTCTCATCAGGGAAAGACCAACTGACCTCCAAATAACTCACTGGATGGGCTCCTCCTCCAGCCCTAGAGGCAGAAAAATTTTACCCAAGACGGTCTCAAGTGTCATCAGGAAGGCTGCATTCTTTTTGTTGTTAGGGATATGAGTGCAAATGAAAACTGAGGAACTAACTGGTTTCTGCTTTACAAAAGAGGAGTGTTGCTACTGGCAAACATCTGAATGTTGTGTTCCTTCTGGATTTTCTCAAAATTCATGTCCCACTCTGCAGCTCTACATATTTTACCAGCACTGAAAAATGAGCACTTCTAATAAAAGTGCATCTTTAAAATCAGCAGCACACATAGCTGGAACATACACTGTTTGTAGATTAAAACATTGCCCTACATCCTTATTCCTCTGAAAAAACAAATTCTTAGTACAGCAAGTTAGACATTAGAAAAAGCTTCTTCACCGGAGAGTGGTTGGGCACTGGAACGGGCTCCCCAGGGCAGTGATCATATCACCAAGTCTGACAGAGTTCAAGAAGTGCTTGGACAATGCTCTTGGGCACAAGGTGTGATTCAGAGAGATGTGTCTCTGCACGGCTAAGAGTTGGACTTGATTTTTGTGTGTCCCTTCCAACTCAGTCTATTCTGTGATTCTGGGACTCTGAGATTATTAATGGCATAATCTACCTAATTGCTTGCAGATGTGCACAGCCTCAGGGAGGATGACACCTCCAAAGGCTACATTTAAGATCAAAGCCTTTGGACCCTGCACGGGATGTGAAAGTCTGCCTGCGCCATTCCATGTAGAGCTGGGGAGGCCAGCACCCTTCTGCTTGTGACCGGACACTTCACCTGCCATTCAGCCATTGCCGGCCACTCTTCCTGTCACAGCGACAAAAACCAGCAATATAACGGTTCTGTCTTAAAAGCTAAAGAATGAAGGAAAACAGATTTTGTAGCAGAAAGAAAAAACAAACCGAACACTTTTAACTTTGCCAGCTCTCTGTGTTTACCTCTTTCCCTTTCCCAGAGACAGCCCTGAGGGGAAGCCCTCCCTGCTCCCTCACGGCCACCCTCACCTCACACCCACCACCAGCCCAGGCCCCCACGCACCAGCTGCCAAATTAACTCTGAGGGCAGCCAATCTCTCCTTTTAGCCTCGCCTGCACAACGCAGGGGTCACTCAAAGCCCGCCTTGTTCCAATGCTCTAATAACCCATTGTTCCCCTGCGGTTGCCTCGGCGAGATAAAACGAAAGGCTGCGTTTTCTGAGGGTAAGCGAATTCCCACCGCCGGCCAAGGGCTCGGCCTCACGCCGGGGCCAGCCCATCCTGCAGCTCGGTGGGGAGACGGTAGGTTTGTTTTTGTTAGCGGGGGCTTGCAGGAACATCTGCTCAGTGAAGGGATGGTGTGGGTCTCACTGCCATCTCCCCGCGGGCCTGTGCAAAGCCGTGTTTGCTCCCTCTGCACGCGGCTGTCGCTGTAGAGATACTGCATTGACAGTCCCACGGCTAAAACCTGGCTCCCACCTGCTGCATGTTTATAATCTGGTCCCCGCCTGAGGTTGCAGAAAGATTGAAAATCTAATGGTTGCTACTGTAAGTTTCCCAGGAGAGGGGAGCCACAGCATGGGCTCAGGGCAGAGAGCCCTGACCGCAGGGCTGAAGCACGCCCAGTACCACATCCACCAGATTCCAGGTAATAATGTAAAAATGGGATGGGAGAAAGGGCACAACAGGCAGAAATTAATCCAACAATACAGGAAATTATAAGATTGAAAAGTCACTAGTTTTATATTTTCACCACATCCTCTTGTCCAATAATGAAGTTCACTGAACATCATTAACATTCCACTAATGAGACATCCAACTGCCCAGAACAGCAATAACGAACGTGAGCTCTGTTTCCACCAAATCTACCAGAAAGATTTTTAAGGGTCTGCTTTCCCACTGACACGAACACATGACTCCCATTAGCCTTAATAAAGGCAGAGTGCATTCAGTGGGAGAGAAATTTCCCAAGGTTGCATAACTGAACTGTAGCATGCTCAAGACACAGTATACACTGCTAAGAGAAGCTAGCAGTCCCAAAACTACAGCGACAGGTCAAACTTTTCCATTATTTTCCCATTAAATTTTGTCATAGTTCAAACTTCCTTGCTTTAGGCCGGTGAGAGCTCAGAGCTTCTTTTATGACAGAAAAATGGAAAAGTAAATTTTTTTTAATGGAAAAGTAAATCAGACAGTGGGATGTTTAGATTCTATTTTAGGCTGAAAAAAATATAACTTCAGATATGCACTTTCTTTATCTTAATGCATTGTCCTTACATACTATTCTTGACTCCATGGTATATAAATTCTTACTTTTGTAACAATGCAAATTTGTTGACAGGATGACAGGTTAAAGTTTATCTTTCAGGCTGCTTCCCTTGCCCCAGTCACAAAAATCTAGTTATGTCAATTTATGTCCCTTTCAGTGCTCAGTGAGGCGAGGAAATGGAGTGGAGTGCCAGAATGTGGAAACAATGCAAAAAAACTAATGCCAGAACTCAGTATCTGCCTCCCAGGCTAAGCTCTGCATGCCCTCACAAAGCTTTGGGATTAATACTGCATATCTCAAAACTGTGTTTAAGAAAAACCTTCATTCCAGATGTTGAAAGCATGATTAATCTACTGAAAGTTAGAAGTTTTTCTTCATCTCTTCTCCCCAGTTTATATATTTTAAAATGCTTGGCTATTTTTCTTTTTTTCTTCTTTTTTTTTTTTGGATACTAGAAAATTGAATTTAATAAACCATTTAAAACTAGTTGGTCATGCCTTCATCATAAGAATCTCTCTGATGCAGCTGAAGAAATTCAATGCACTTGCAGAATACATTAATGAAGGCTGCCTCATGCACTCTGCTATAGCTTTAAATGAGAGCAGACTTCTCTATTATCTATCACACTGCAATGACGAATATGGGAGAATTTCTAGTCTACTACTACTCACGATAAAAACCCATTAGCGCACATAGTCACAGGAGTCGAACTATGATACAGTAAAGGGAGATGAGGAACTACAGTGCAACAATTGCTGCAAGTGTGTGACCAGCAATGAGCTGTTTTAGAGCCATGTGTTAAAACATATCAAGATTACCTACCTATAAAAAACCCCAAACCTAACAACAATTAAAAAACAACCCCAAACCGAACTCAACCACAAACCAAAACATACTTGATTTATTTTATTTCACAGACTTAAAATTAAAACCTCAAAAGTACAAGGAACCATGGTACTGCAGCACAGCAGAATCAGCCCTGTGCCCCATGTGGCTGTGCTCACTTTAGCTGCCAACATATACTCAAAACTCTGAGCCCACTCCTACTGAGTCTGGCATTCTCCTTGGCTTAAGCAGAAGCAAAATCAGATCTCATTTCCTAAAAAAACCCCCCAAAAACAAACAAACCCAACAAACTCCAACCCATCCCATAATATGCAGAATGACCAATGCTAACAGACTGATTTTTGGATACACAGATACTAACTATAGTGGGAAACTCCATTCAAACACAGAAATTGTAACTCACCAGTCATGTCACAACACTGAAGATAAAAATCACGCAGGTCTCAAATAGAAGACACTCAAATTACAGACAACTTTCTGCAGCATCCATCCCCAACCATTCTGTCAAACACACAACTGCAATAGCACAAAGCATCTCTATGACAGGAATAAAAGGCTCTTTAAATGCTCCTTTTATTTTTTATTGAATGAACCCACTCTTACACAAAGTTCACTCAACGATGTCTCGAGCTTTAGTACTGCCAAACCCTGTATTTCATTAGTCAACTATGGCTTGCCAGTCACATACAGAACAATCTGAAGTATTTATTAACTGCAAACAATTTCTTCATGTCGCAGGTCAGGTGGTTGTTTAAGACACTGAACTTATTACTGTATTGATAAATGTAGTTGTCAGGAAGACAAGAATGTTTTCAGTGTTACACCACAACCGACCAAACACTTCCCTGCTCCAAGTCACTGGCAAAACCCAAAGGGAGTTAAAAACCAAAGCCACAGACTCCTCCCAGCTACAGTGTTCATTTCAGCATTTTCTGTAGTTGACTCTTCTCACAGGATCAGTAATCTTTACTAACAGTGCTCCTCCCTCCAAGGAAGCGCACTGCACCACACCTCCAAATTGTTTCAGAAGTACATATATACAAAGACCACAGTTGAAAACGATACCATCAGACATGGCGAGTCCAGAGAAATCTTGTCCTAAATATTTTTCAAGTTTATTCATGAGAAAAGGGTGGAGAAAGAAACCACAGCTAAAAGATTCACAAACATGAACTCATTTACAGGTTTGCAAAGCAAATCATGCCACCAACCTGTCACGTAACTCGGAGGAAAACACAGTGCAGACTGTCTGGATCAAGATACTCACTGTTGGATGAAATTAAATTGCCCAGCTACTATATGAATTCCTTAAAACTGGTTGGGTTTTTTGCCACTCCTAATCTCTCAGTCAGACAGGCGCTAGATTAAAGTGAAGGCAGAGCAGAGAACAATCAGTTTCTAAACTTTTAACAACTTCTTACACGCCAGGGCAATTAAGAACACTGCTCTCATACACTGTTGATTGCCTTGAAAGGATCACCAGTTGGTTACTGGCCATAAAAACAACTGCAGCTCTGTAGTTCCTCAAATATTTACTAACAAGATACACCAGAGTGCAAACCCCAGAACCCTAGTCCTGATACTCAGACCTTTCTGTCCAAACACAAATTGACAAAAAGACCTTCTGGCAAAACTACTCCAGAATGCTTTTACACTTTGGTTTTGAAGTACAGATCTGCCTTTTCTCCCCTCCCTATAACACCACCCACTCTTCCAAACAAATAAGTAATCCAGTGTTGCACAGGAATTTTAATTGTTTCCATAACTTCTGCTACCTGCCAAAAAAGTACTTAGCATGACAGATATGGAACAGGGTGCCTATGATACATGTATATTTATAATAAGAGTTGAAAATATATATGCATATGTATAACATACAACTTATGTAATAGTTAACTTTTGTTCAGCTATAAAAACTAGAAGCCTTTCAAAGAGGCAACCTTCATTCTTTGAAGTAACAGCCATGATTTGAGTTACTGACTCTCTGGCTCGGATTTACAATCTAATTACTACAGCTGAACTTCCTGTATACCATGTGAGCCAGACTTGGGTTGGTGTCCCCTTGTGTGCTGTTAGCTATGACAGACACAAGGTCACTGGAAATCCCTTGCATGGAAGGCTGAAAAACTAGGATGTAAGGGGATTTGCTGCAAGTACAATCCCACAGCTCTCTGCAGCAGTCTCTGCAAGAGTTTGGCTGATGTGGGTGCTGAGACTGAAAGTCTAGCTCCTTTCAAGAGTTGTGCAATTTTTATTTATTTATTTATTTATTAAGATCTTGGTCTGTCAACTCTTTCTCACTCTGCACAGCATTTACCACAAATAATGCCCCTGGTTTCAGAGGGACCTTTGAAATACTCATCTTGTGGTACAATGAGTTGCATAACCCAAGCTGGTGGGGACATTTTCAGCATATTTGTACAACTTCATTTATTTAGTTATTAAGACCAGGTCTTAAAACAACAAAACCTTTTTTGAGCATTGGTTTAAACAATCCATTCTAGGTATGAGACTATTTATAAATATACGGTATGCAAATACTGTGTGCTAGTAAAATACCTAGGAGAGTTGTAATTGTTGTGGCAAAAGAGCTTAGAGATCTTTCCCTGAGTAAACTGCATGGCAGCATAAGCCTACTAGTAGGGGAGGTGTAACAATTCCATAAAACAAAAGCATATTTCAAACAGTTCAATAAACAAAGGGAAAAATATCTGTTGCACTTTCATACTGGAAGCTCACAAAATATTATCTTCAACAATAGGTACCACACATTTTTCCACTGATTTAACAACTAAGCCCTGCATGCTGCAGCTTCTGACAGCATTAGGGCTTAGAATCTACTTTTGACAGCATTTTTTGATTTGTGATGGGTGGTTTGTTTTTGGATTGTTATGGGCTGGGTGAAGCCCCGAGGCAGACACGCAGCCCTGTTGATAACATATGTATTTTCCAACCCCGTGATAAATTTCCCATAACTGCTAGCCTGGAACATGACTTTCAGCAACTTGACTGTTTCACATTTGGCTAAAGCAGCATCAGTCCATTTTATATAATAGCTCCAAGACTACACATGGAAGACAACCATTTTCATAACATATTGCTTTCAACACTCAACTTCAGACTCGTATTTTCAGAAAACAATAATTATGGCTTTCAGAAATCCAAATCTCTTCAAACAGATTTTTTTTCTCAAGCTAGAAAACTGAAGTCAGAAATTACTTTTGGAAGATGCACCTGGAATTTAAATATCAACGTCAACACTTCTGGTTGTTACAGTTTAGGAGAGGTTTTACTTCGTATGCAAATCCTAATCTACATATGTATTTCACTACTCTTACATTACTCCCACTGAGAAGGTCTACGCTGTTTTCAAAGCCTTAAAACCTTGCCTTTCACAGCTGCAAAGGAAATGACAAGAGAAGAAAAACACAGCCAGTGCATATCAGCAATTAATTCCATCCACAACTGCCCAGCTGTTTGCGCATGGGGAACTGGCCTGTTTCCCCTCCGAGCTTCGGCCACTGAAAGCTGATACGGCACTTTCGGAGATGTGGGCTGCTGGTAACGCGTCAGGAATGTGCGCGAGATCGCTCGGAGCTGAAGGAGAAGAAATGAAATCCAGACTGGAGCGCCGAGTATCTGTGTTATGAGGATAAAGTTATCTGGGGGAGAGGGCGGCCGAGGGGGGAAGCGGAGCTGCCAGCAAAGCCAGGCTCAGCATGCAGGAGACAACCATCACTGGCAGAGATGAGGTGGGATGACCTCAGAAACCTGCACGTCTACATCAGCGCTGCCAAGATGTTTTGACATTGGCTGATGTCAGATAGGTTGATTTGGGGGAACTTTACAAAAGCTGTTACTTTCACTCGGGATTGTGCTTTCCCAGCGAAGCTGCCATAGAGACTCGGCTCCACCTATTCTAGAGTAAGACTTATTGGTGAGAAATTACTACTTACCGGTATGTAATCTCACCAATGCTTGTAGCCCTGAAGCTACAGAACTTAAGGCAGAATTCAGTCCTTTAGAGTCTTTCCTATGAATGAAATCCCCTCATGACACCCTTGGGATTTCAGGAAAGGCATTGAGTATATAAAAGGGGGATGCTATTGGTACCATCAACAAACCTCACCCTGCTGAGCCCTGGAAATTTCATCCCACTCAAAGTCACCAGTCTACACGAGCAGCTCATTTTTTCCTCTAATATATTTTGAAAGCAAAAACAACATGTATTTTTTTCCTCCCTCAATCCAAGCCAGTCCCCATTTAAAAATTCCAAATTGATTCCTTCTTGCTGGATAAAGCCACACACAGCAAAACACTTCTAATATATATTACTGGCATTTCTTTATTCAGCTCCAATACCACCAGTAAAAAAGAGCTCCTTTGATCTTTAGTAGCAGCAGGTCACCTTTTCATTGGCTGGTGCACTCAATCATCTGCACAGGTATTCAGAAGATTGACACCAATAAGAAAGTATTTTCACTTGACCATCTTCAAGACGAGTACCTATGGTAAGAAGTAACTATCACAGGGCCATCCCCTTTACAAGAAAGCAATGAAGAACCAGCTTGTGCATTTTGCTGAATAAACTGAGTCTGCTAAAACTACAGGCTTGTGCCCCAATGTGTGGAAAGAAAAACATTCTGCAGAAATAAGACTGTGATATCGTGTCCATACAGTAACTAAAAAAATGGGAGAAAAGTATCCTTCTAGTAAACAAGGTTCATGAAATATTTAAGCATTACCTTTTTAAAAAAGGATCTCCAAAGTTTACAGCTATGCTTCTGAAAGATTGGTATAATCTCCAAAACCATTATACAAGCATGCAGTGTTATAATTTGGAAAATACAAAAGCAGAGGATTTTCAGTAATTTACAGCTTCCCAAGGAAAGTAAATCCAAATTCTATGCTTGACTGGAAGATATGAATTTGTAAAAAGGGCTTAAAATACCATCTCTTTTTTCTCTCTTGGAACCAATGACTCAATAAAGGGTAAACAGAAGCAGCACATTTTTACATCAGAAGCGTAGCACAATTTAGACTGCAAGTAATCTAGCTATATTGCTGCATGAACAGTTCCATTGCTGCTGGAAAGCAAGAGCAGCACTCATCATTCTTCTCACATTTTTTTTAAGCTACTCAACATTGGGCAAATCCACTGGGGGATGATTTCCTACATTGCTTATTGTCTGCCACAGCAAAACCTGGCTTTCCCACATTTTAGAAACATGCACAGAAAGTTTCTGGAGGTGATCAGTCAATCACATCACACTGAGCAATGCCAAGACCTCCAAAGTACGTAGGCCACCTTTCCAAGACCATTAGTTCTTTTCACATGAAGTGCTGCAATGCAAATAATTATATTTCTTAATATCCTACTTATTCTAAACACTGGACTATACAAGACAAAGGTATTCTTAAACAGCAGAACATGGAAAAGTCTTTAATCTAAAAATCCCAGAAGGATGAGAGGCTTTTTTAGACCTACCTCAAAACAGAAGATATTTCAGTAAAGTAGGCAATGGTGATAGAGCTGCAGATGCCTTAAAAAAATTACGTAGCCTAAAAATGACTTTCCCCCAGCCGTACTTACTAGAATGGGTGTTAGTTATTGATTTCAAGTATGTTTCTCAGGCTCAGCTTTCAGCAATATTTTGATAGAAGGCTGTGAAAATACTGATAGATGTTAAAAGTGATAACAGTAAGTTTCACTGCATCAGTAGAACCCAGCTGAGTACAACAAATAGAAATCATTCAAGTGAATCTTGCAAGTGCACATATGCCAACCGGCTAACTAAACACAACTCTTTACTGACTAGTCTCTTCTCTGTTTGCTACTTCTTCTCCAGAGCAAAATTCTCTCTTGTGCAGCAAACCTACCCAAGACCTAGGTATTACTTAAAAGCATGAAAGATCTACCCCAGAAATAAACCACAATTCTTCTGCTCTTAAGGATTTACCATTTAAATTTAGGCATGATGCTTTGAGCTGGAGATAAATTTTAGTCACTAAGGCTAAAATTCAGATGCAGAGAGGGTTCCAAGCCCACATACCACTTATGCCCCAAACCAGACTTACAGATGAGTAATAGTGATGAATAGTGGTGCACACCTCTCAGATTTGATACACAACAAAAAATTTCACACTAAAAGAATGCAAAAAGGGTTCAGAAAGTCCCTAATTTTCACATCCACAAGCACAAGCAAATTGTTTTACTTATGCTGAATATGAACACATATCACATTTACTGGAATAATTACTGAAATATAGTAGTTGTTTGATTGTGCCTAGAAATGCTTACATCACAGAATGGTTAAGAATAAATAGCATCATCCGAACTCGCAACAGAAGTTCATACTTCACAGTCAAATAATTTGTGAGTCACTTGGGATGACTTAAGTTTTTCTCTGAGATGTGAGTCAGGAACAAAGTTGCTCAATGTCTAAAAGTCCCCAGTTTAAAAGAAAAACTCCTGAGTCCTAAAGCAACAGTTTTCACTTATCATCCATATTACATATGAAGTACTGAAACTTAACATCTTCATGTTCAACATTTGTGTTTGTGAAACCATTAAGTCGTAGAGTGGGATTCTTTTTGCCTAACTTTAGATAATTACATACCATTTGAATTCACTGTCTAATTAAGCTCTCTGTGGCATGAAGTGAGTAATTATCCAGACTTCACTGGCTGCACCACAGACTTACAGTGGTTCCAACAGAGGCACACAATCCACAAGCAGGCATTGATACTGCAGAAATCTCGAATTATGCAAGGCACGTGCTGCTCTAAAACACAGACAAGCTACAGGCAAGACAGAGTGAACATGTAAGAAGAGATCACTTAACTATTTTATTAGCCCAGGGGAAAAAAATCTAAGTGGCAAATTTAAAAACAAGAGCCTACTCATTAAATTCTTGCAATTCACGTGCACAACGGGTAGTACACTTTTCTATGCATCTCACAACCAGAGGTCTTTTTGACACTGCCCAAGTCAACAACACATATTACTGACTAATTCTCAGCAGTGGGATACAACACAGTATAAAACGAGAACCTCGCAGTGCCAAGCACATCCTGAGATCTGGCAACAGTGTGAGTGTAGACTAAAATATGCTGTGAGAAACTGTCACCAGGCACAAACAAGGTTTCAGAGTACCAAGTGCAAGAGCTGCCAACATAACAATCATGAAGTAAAAATATATGACCAATTCCTTAAAAAATATAAAGAAATAAAACCTCTACTTGTAGGGAGTAGAGCAGGAGGAAAAGTGAACGAAGGAGGAATGGGAGAAAGGTAGCAGACATTTGATTGCATTTGCGATCAAAATACAAATTTACTTCATGACAAAAATGTTCATCCATGGGGACTACTATAAAGCAAACAAGTTTAATAGGAAACAGTGTATAACAAGTTCCATAAATGATTCTTAAAGTAATGACAATGCTTTCTGTCCCATTCTCAGTAAGTGCTTGAAGCTAATGCGCATCTCAAAGACTGTCTTCTGTATTTTATTATTGCTGTCAAGAAAGAAAAATGAGCCAAAAAGCTAGCAAATGTGTTGCAAAACTCACACTTCCGGACATCAGTGTGGTACTAGAGTCTCTATATCTCAATGTTAGCATGATATGTAAATAAACAAAACACTCCTTTATACTAGAAATCTAATGGTTCATGCTGAAAGCAGAGTGAAAGCAACAACAAACACATCACATCCATCAGCCCACTACAAGCACCTTGCTGTATTCATGGCAATAAGGAGTTTATTGCAGTGAAATGTATTGAATGTACTGCACCAAAATGTATTTTATAAAACTGATTTAAGCTCCCCTCCTTATATGACAGTTAGATGAGCCAGGGTTGAATTGGCATGATTCATGACAAACACACAACACTAAGTTATGGTGAAGATGAAAGGATTTTTGAATATTTTTCTAAATCATACAAGGTTATCAGTGCCCACCTACAAACGTATGCTTTCTTCGATGACACAACGTGCAAAATAGCAATGGTGCAAGCTTCATGGTTTATGCTTGAAAGAGAATAACATAAATTTATCTACAGTGTATATTCCCAAAGCCTAAGGGACAGATTTGGTCAGAGAAAATATTTCCATGGAAGTAACCTGACCTTTCTGGTAACCTTCGCTCATTTTGTAATTCTTTGGTACAAAACTGGTATAAAGCTGACAGATGCTGGAGAGGGGCTTTCGGCTGGTCTAGTAAATCTGTTTCACTTTAAAGCTATTTCACCATCATTAAGTACCTTAAAGAGGCTGTAGCCATGAAAAAGCTTGAAGCCACTTTCAGTCCAAACAATATTTTTTTTTCCTAAAGCCTGGTATTTGATGCCAAGATGACACTTTACCTTATTTATTTCGTATCTTCTTACCAAGAAGTGTGTGTTATCAGCAATATAAGAAAGAGTCTGATGTGTGCCAATCACATACAAAGACAGAAGAAAATTCAGACTTGGCAGATTTCACAGGAGTCTACTTACTGACCATGCCACACTCACCACAAACTAAGCTTCACCTACATCTTGTGGTCAGAAGTTGACCAAAATTAAACAAACACTCACATCTAAATTCATGTATGTCAGCAGTCACAGATTTTTACTATATATATGTAATTTAGTGTTCTTGAGGCAATTCAGTTAATTTCACTCCACTATTTCCTATAATCCAATTATTTGTTGACATCCATCTAATTTATCACAAAGTTACTATTGTGGTATAGTATTCTGTTTCTGGCTGTTAAGTTTTTAAAGAGTTTTTTTTAAAGTTATATGATTAGAGAGCAAATGATTGGGGGTTTTTTGCAATTGACACCAACAGCAAGTTCAACTCTGCAAGCTAAAGAGGAGGAAAAAGAGACCTAAATAACTGCATGTCCCACCCTAAGGTTAAAGGCCATCTATCTGAATTGCACATGAGCACTTCCCTCAAATCCTGAGATAAATTTTTGCCCACGTATTTGCCCACGCATTTACCAATTTCATGGTCTTTGTTCCTAATGAAACATACCAACCTGCCTGTACAGACCTGCAGGTCTGTGGTACCCTGACTATTCCCGGAATGCTTTTAATATATTGAAATTGTGTTTGTCTATCTTCCTGCCTCTGATCTTGCAGCCATTTTAAGTAACAGATCACAGCTGCCAGATCAATGTTGTCTCTGGTGGTTACCATAAGCTCTCTTGGGCAAATGGTATCTACTCCTGGCATTTGCTACTTTTGTTTTCTATGTTTTAAAAACCTTTTTTACCAACATTTCAATTTAAGACCA
>WEIT01028904.1:296000-336107 GCA_013389985.1 Dryoscopus gambensis
TACTGGGATTCTTGTGTGTTACAATGTTTCAAAACATTATTTTTTTAAAGGAACACAAAAGACTGCAAACAGAGTTCAGATGGCTTTGTTCTGTTCTTGTTTAATTGTAATATTTGAGGGATTGACTGCTTTATCTTATTAGAAGAATTAACTCAATCTAAAGTAACAGCCTATGTCAAGTATAAATGGTCAATTTCCATGGAGAATAAACACACTTGATTCATCAATTCACTCACTGATTTGTGTACCTGCACTACTGTTAATCCAAAAAACGTGATTAAATTGAATTTAAAATTAAGAGATTTATAGGTTACTCCAATTACTGGTATAGATAAGCTTCAAACAGAACTACTTGACATGAAACCCTCCATATCTCTACGTTAAGGTGTAGACACAGGGAATAGCAGCAACTGTCAACCACTGGAAAACTGTTCCTGAATGCAGAGCATAAAGAAATCAGACTTTCATGCTTCATTAGTGATCGTTCTTACCCCATTACCTTTCAACCAAGACTCTCCTCAGCCTAAGATGGCACAACACACATCACAGTTCCTAGCACTCCACGCCGATAACCAGCAGAGACTCAAGGGCTGGCAAATCTCAGTCAGCAGCAAAAGCTCTGCAGGGGGAGCAGAATTTAAGGGAGCATCAGCTGCAAAGAACTTGACTGAGTTTGTTTTAACCCGACACACAAAGAAGCCAAATCTTAAGCTTACTTCCACATTCAACACTCTGTTCTATGAAGAATCAGTGGTGATTAGCAGACAGAGAAAACCCTCATGTTACTACAACTGAACTGTTGTACAAAGAAGTTATATAAATCCAGCTTCAGCAGAGGGGGAACAAAAAACTGACTTTCTTAATATCAACATTTGCTAAGGATATTGTAAGTTCTTAATATAGGTTAATAAGTGAAGGGGGGGGTAAAAAAAATCACAAACCCACAGGCTGCTGCTAAAGTTAAATCGGTACTGAGTGGGAGAGTTTCAAGGTTTATAACTACTTTAGAAAAAAATCTGACTTTAAAACACATATTCCTCATGCACTCTGCTCAGCTGATGAATAAAGCCAAACCAGATAAAATCCAACAATCTCCACAGTAAAGACACAATATACATCTAACCACATTTGGGTTTTTTATACATTACAAAGATTCAGCAATTTTAAGTCATCAAGGGCAGACTTATTCCTAAGCCAAGGAGGAATTTTAAAAAATTAAGTACAACGTGGTAGATGTAGAGAGACACATTTAAAACCATTTCGTTAACAGCTATAAAGCTAGCAAAATAGACTGAGTTTACCTTTCGGAAAAAATATTTAATTTTAAGGTAGATCTGTTCTCTTGCAGTTAGAAGCCTGATCATTTAAAAGATATCAGTCTGCAATTTTAAATAGCATTTCCTGTTTTAATTCCAGCATCACACAGAAAGAGCTGAATATCTGATGGCCATGTCACAAGCAACTGAAGAATTACATCAGCTCCTCTTTGCAGAACTATTCTTCATTAATTTATAATTAACAGGATGTGATAGAACAATCTGTACTACTAACTTTTAACAGCCCTCTTGTGTCAACTGAAAAAGGACAGGTTTTTGTGTGGTAAATGCCAGAGCTTCAGTGCTTCTCTCCTGTGCTTGGCAATGCACACTCCCTACAATTCCTTCTGGAGGTGCCCACCAAGCTCCTCTGCTCCCTGCTGCAATCAGAGACTTCACATGAATGCTGTCCTCTTCCTCCTCCTGCCTCCCATGAAACTCCTTATCACGAGGACTAAGGAATTTGACAGGGAATGAGATACAGAAACTTATCTGCTGCCAGCAAACTGTTTCCATGAAAGGGACCTCGAAAAGGGGAAGGGGAAAATGGCAAAGAGCAATCCAACACTCTTTAACACGTTCCAGGCACTCATGGGGAAAAAAAAAAGCAAAAGACAAAGCAAAAAAAACCAACCCAGCAGCACCAACAATTCAGTATTTTAACATAAGTAAAATAAAGCCTTCGGAAGCTATGCTGTCTTGGAAAGCCTGAATGTCTTTTTCCTAAATCCACAGCAGAAGTAATAGCTACCAAAATTCTGTACAAACTCAGGGATTAGCAGCACGCCCGAGGAAGCGGGATCCTCGCTTCAAGCACCCTACTCGCGTTTTAAAAGGTTGCAGGAATTTGGATAAGCCTTCCTTACTGCTATGGATCATCAAAGTAGCAGCAATTCTGGAAGTATCCTAGGGTGGTGTTTTCCTGTTTTACTTATTAAACTTCCCCATCCTCAACTTCTAAGCTACTCCAGCTCTCCATCACAATGAGAGAAACAGTACAAGTGCTCAAATTTAGTCTGTTTATGCCAGAGAAACTTCAGGTTTGTCTCTTTTGAGACAAGACACTCCTCACTTGGTTCCGAGGTTACAGAGAATCAGGTTCTTCTTTGTAACAACAATCTATGCTGAAAATTACTGTGTTTTTATAATAATTTTTAAAAACATAACTGACAACACCACAGCTCTTTCACATATGTACTAAAAGCAACAGAAGCTGCACACAAAGCACATGTTTTTTCAGAAGAAAGGCAACAACTATAGAAATATTGAACATGACCTCCTTTTATCTTTCTTTTTTTGAATTCTCTTTGATTTCTTTAACTTGCCCAACATATATCCCACATTTTATTTTATTTGTTTATGAGTATCTGGACAGAGTTCCAGTGCTTTGATGACCTGGTCACAGTGAACAGCTCAGTTCAGCATGAGCACTACCCCCAGCAGGGAAAGCTGGAGGAGTGGAGGAGATACAACACCATTGTCACGTCCATACAGGACAAGGTTGAGACAGCCAAATAAACAGGAACTGAGTTTCAGAGAGTTTCTTCATCTCAAAAGGAAAGAAAAAGTCCAATAAATGCGGGACTTTAAATGCAAATCATAAATTCATGTGGTTATGTTTCAATCTGAACGAGAAAAACGCAGAGTGCAGATACAGCATAAACAAATATTACTGTCTGCAACTACAAATATTTAGTGAGATTAAATAAAAGACTCAGACTTCTATGCATTGAAACTTCGCATGCTAGGAATAAAAAAAGCTTTAAATTGATTCACTATAGAACGAGGCATCAGATTACATAACTGTATGAAATGTGCATAAGCCCAAATCCATGTTTAATTTTGTCTTTGTTATCAGACTGCAAGACAACTTCTTTTTACGAATACTTACTGGAAGCAAGCATTTAAGGAAGAAATACACTTGTATCACATATTTGGTTTCATCATTCATGCAGAGAGGATTATCTACAGTCACTGACAGTTGAAAAGCCACATCTGGGTGACTTAAACAGCACCAATTAAAAAACTGACCAAAATCAGGAAGTTCACTCTGACAATGGGGCTCAGAGGGGACAATAAATTTACATTCAGCCAGAGGACCCCAGGCTTCTAGGATGATTAAATATAGTTCAATCAGGGCTGGTAGCTGACAGAAGAGAGTTTTTCCATGTTTGCATGAAATACTGTATATCCAGGATTAAACATTTATTAAACACTTTCCCTTGCTTGAACCTAGGAAGCGTCATGCCTAAAGGTGTTTTGAGCAAACGTTCATCCCAATTCCTCCTTGATGGACTGGAAGGGTGAGGGCTGTTTGGACAATGGAGAGGGAGTGTTGAAAGATACACTCGGCAGGATAGGAGGAGAGCACTCGAGCATGCTTAAAATAGTCCCACAATTAGGGGCTCAAACCCACCAACACTACAGCAGCCTGGTTAGGAACATGACCTTCAGCAGAGCTGCCGAAGCCATCCTGGAAAACAGGGTGTGTGCAGGTGGCAGGAATGGGACACCACAGGCTGACACTGTCAGTAGGGCACAGACAAAAGTTTTAGTCAACTCTACATTGGTAACATGCAAAAATACTTGGGCAACTGTCCTCCTCTGCCCTACTCTGACCTCTTCCTCAGTACTACGTGTAAGGGGATTTTAAAAGTCTAAATGAGTAATGATACCTGTGCCTTAGAAATGTGCTTCATATCAGATAGAGGCACTAAAAAAAATCAGCTTTACAAACCTGCTGAATCTTAGAGTTTTGTGAGATGTTTTCAAAAACAGTCCCAGCAAGTCCTTTGAACGTTTTAATAGTTCAAGATCTGAACCATCCTCACACAAACCAAGTGGGACAACCTGAAGGGAGTGCAGCTTTCCCTGTAGCTAAGAGACAACATTGAATTTTATTTGACCAGGTTAAATGGTTATGGGTAATATAGCCACACTATCTGTATTTCAGGGAGGGCTTGGGGTTTTATTATTATTTTTAAAAGCAAAATCAATTCAGGTGATAGATGTAAAACAGATTCAGGTTTGTCTTGCATCTTACTGTATTTTTGTACAATTTACTTTTAGATTGCTCCTTAGACAGGGCAGGAAAAAGGCCATTGTTTTACCATGTTCTCCCATCATTATAGTGAGATGTATCAGATTGGAGTTACTGAATAAGCTCAAAACTCCCCAGGTCACATTCTTCTTCATCTTCAGCCTGGCCTTTCAAGTGAGCTTAACTCTTATTAAAAGGACCAGGGCTGTGCTCAGGCATATCCTGTCTTTAAAGATGAAGCCCCAACCACATTTTATGGAAAAGACCTCTCAGTCTGTACCTTTGCCAAACTGCATAGCAGGTTTAAACAATTATGCAAGACAGTAGATTTTGATTCCTCTTACTCAGTCTCAAGTTCTAAAAATAATATTTTTCTTTCTGCTAGGGCACTTCCAAACAGGGATGATCCAAAGGCGTTAAAGAAAAAGAAAGTTACAACTTAAAGAGCGTGACACAGATTATGAATAAAGAAACCTTTTCCATATGGAAACGTTTTAAAAATTTGACATTTCTTTTCAATATGTGTTAATCAGAAAGACAGTAGTGAATTCTCACTGCTTCAGACAGAAAAGAATCAAGCCTCTTGGGACACATGACACAAAAGAGCAATTGCAAAGAAGGGAGAACAATCCTGTAGTTTCTTTTTAAACCAAACTCCTAGCAGTGTTTTCTTAAATGGCTGGGAAAGTCAGCAGTTTGGAGCCAGCCACATGTTACTTATCAATGCTTCAAATGCAGGGTGAGTAAGAAAGGCCATGCCTGGTTCCTTTTGCAATTGGGAAAAATCTCTTTTGAAGTCTTTCTGAGAGACTGACGGGGGAGAAAGTGTCAGGAAAAGGATTTGACAGGTTCTGCACAGTGAGGGGCAAAAAAACATCAAGAGCAAAATCTCCTGTCTAAAATGAGCAAAGAGATAGAAACCTCTCCTTCAGCACTGGAGACGCCAGATAAAATGTCTGAGAGTCCCTCGTATCTTTTTTCCAGCCACACATTAATTCCTTTTTATGCTTTTTGCCAGCTTCTCATCTTACCAGGAGCCTACAGGAAAAGCCAGTCCAGCACTGCGGGGAATGCAGCCACACTGGGGCTCCATGTCTAGCAGTCTCCCAAGATCCCAGGAAAACAGCCTGTATTTTAAATACCCCAAGCATCACAGAAGACCTCAATTTACAGGTGGAAGCAATGAGTTGAATGATCTTAAAGCAAAAGTGAAAGGACCAAGAAATTACCCAGTTTCTTGAAATGAAAGGCATTATAGATGAACATGTCAGTGACAACACTGTTGGTTTTGCACTTCGACAGGATTTCTCTCCTGTATTTTCAATTCTGTCCAAATAACAGACGTGAGTAGTTTTGTATCACATGCCATGTAAGCATAACTACCCACCAGCAGGTCAAGAACTGAACACATTTTATTTTTACCAGGACTAAGTTGCACTCCCCTTTCTTTCAAATTTTCACTCTCTTCAAATAAAAAGGAAACACCCATTATTTTTTCCCTCAATCACAAAGACAAATGCTTGATGTCTCTAAAAGCTGTATTAATAGCAGAAATTTGAGAAATTAATTCCATATAAACTGTACTCTCATCTCTAGCAAACTGCTTTTGCATGTGTGGCACAAGCAACCTATACAGCCACAAACAATGCAAACTGAGCATTAACTGGACAGCAAGGGCCAGAATTCACGACATCATTACTCACAAGTAACAAGTTGATGCACTCTTAGGGGAAAAAGGCAGCTCAGCACCTCTTGATTTGAAGTGCACAAAAGCAAAAAATCAGCTTTTATTAATAAAAGCCATAGTCTTTCCATTTTGAGGAAGGGATATTTTGACTTCTTCCTTGCTCCAGCCTCGTAGCATTCCATTTGCAAAGTACATGTAGCATTTCATGGCAAAGAAAGGAGAAAAACCTTCTCCAGCTAACAAAAATCCCCCAAAAGAGCCCTATCCAAATACTAGGATTATTTTAATATAGCCTTTTTAAGTTACATAACAGACATGAAAACGCAAGTTGTAATACTGTCTTATTTTAATAAAGACCTGGGGAGCTACAGAAAAGAGTGGTAGACAAAAAATACTTCAGATAAGAGATCAGGCACTCAATCCCTAAAAGACTCCATTGTAAGAATGTTTGCTGCCTATTATTATAAAAATAAAGACCACAACACAATATATGTTATCTATACCACAGATACACTTGTATGACATTACCAAAATGTCTGAAAAATGTGTAAAACAATCCCCAGTTCCAACCTGTAAAATACAGGCTGCTGCTCAGGTTCTGCCATCTCCATACCACTCCTTTTGCATCTTTGGGAACGGTACATGGAGCAGTTAGCTGCTGTTAGCAAAGTCTGCTAGTTGCTGTGAAGAATGTCAAAGCTGCAAGCACCACATTCGCTCATCTTTGATGATATTTATCATCAGCTGGTGCCTGTACTCGACTGTACAACAAGGGAATATTCACCTCACTGGGGCTGGAACTTGCAGGACACCTCAATATCTTTATGTCTATCCAGTTCTAGAACATATTTAGAACAAATACTATGCAGCTTTGTTCAGACTCTTGTACACACATCAAAGCTGAGGTACAACTTCATCCCACAAAAGTATTCTTAATGAGATTATTGTGATGGGTATTTTGTCTGTGCTTTTTAATAAAACCACTTTAGAAGTGGCAGTACACTGATTCAGTTCCCTCTTCTCCCTTAATATTGTTACACTAGAACACAGCAAGAACACAGCAAGAATTCAGGCAGTAAAATGTTTTAGGTACCTTGAGTTTTCCACAGCTCCCCTCCTCTCTAGTAATACAGCTGACCTGTAAAACAGAAAAAAAACATGACTGACTCCGAGTAGGTTTCTCAACATTACTGGAATATACTGTACACTTAAATCATCAACACATTCAGCTTCTTGAACTCTTTTCAGAATTTTTCATTTAATTACATTTTATTTTGTTATCATATAATGCATTTTTCATATACAAAAATCTCAAAAGTCTCATCTAAGGGTGCCTAGTTGTGAATCTCAACACTGACCAGGTTACAAAACAGAAAACCCAGGCTACCTGCTACATTTTTAAAGTAGAGCATAACAGCCACAATCCCTAATTCCTCTTCTAGCTCTGAGGAAGCTGAACTCCAGGACAGGAACACGGACAGGAACACAACACCTCCCTTCGAAAACTGACAACTGCTGGTGCTCAAAGTTCGTACGGAAACAACCGCCCTGCTCTGACCCTTTCCCACCGCTGAGCAGTAATGGGTTTTCCTCTTGCATTCATCTTCTAGCATGAAAGTAAACTAAGTAAATAAAATAGCAATTGTTTACTTCTGTCATCTTTTGTCTTAACAGGCTTTGAGCACAAGTTATCTTCAGTCAAACCTGACACATTATTTCCATCACCTTCCTTTTTCCCTCAGCCCTCCACCAAGAAAAAACAGTTATCTCCTGGGGGACAGGGGCCAGACTCCTTCATTTCATACATGCATACAAAACATATGCTACATTTTCGTTTTGAAGATCTATACATTGCAAATTAGACATTTTATGCACTGTGAAAACACTGAGCTCAGCTTACCATCAGGCAAGGCTGGTACTTCTCATTGACTTGTTAACCCATTTTAATTCATCAGGTTGCAACAGACTCTTTCAACCATTCTCAGCTTTTCCTTTTTACTCTTTTATGACTTCACTGTAGTATCCTCAAGCATTACTGCTTAGGTCTTCTTAGCATATCACACTACAAATACTTCACCAGTTTCAACACTTCAGCAGGCTGGTTATTCCATTTCCCATCATCACTAAAAGCTGGACTATTCAACGTGCTCTATGAATTTCAGGAGTAAAGAACTGACTTCTGAAAAAAACAGCGTGCACAAAAATAATGCAAGTAGAAGTACACAAAAATACTGGAAGACACGATCGTCTTCCAAATACTGGAAGACACAAAGACAAGATACTCTGAGGCAAAAAATAAACATCTAAGAGAAGTCAGAACTAGATGTTATTGCACCTTGTTATTGCTCAAATTGTGTATTTTCCCTGAATTATTTACTTATATAAAGTCAATTCCTTGCTCAGCATTTAGGAATGAACAATGTACTTATACAGAGTATTATGGGTGTAATACAGGTAAACAGCCACAAGACTATTTCATCTACTTTTAGACCTGACAGGAATACAGATTATGGGGAGATTTAGGTGACAGAATTCTCTACCAAGGTCCTCTGTGTGAGGCTTGGGCATATTTGCTCATTTTGCTGTCCTGCCAACTGCTCCCTGGCAGAGCACACAAAGCGATGTCAGTGAGTGGGGAAAGAGGAAGAAATGCATTGGCATCAAAACGCCATGCTAGAGAGGGAGTACTCCACAGCATCAGGAATTTAAACACTCTAACGTGACTGTTTATTCTTGGCACGAGTACAGTTTATTTTTCATCTACTTCACACTGTTAGAGATAAGGGAACGCTATTTTTACGCAAGCTCCTGATACGTTATTTTAAGCGTAGCCGTCACAGGCAAGAAGAGACTCTCTTCCAGGCTAGCAGCTACTGTTTCCAGAGGGTATTGGCACACCACTCTCAGACATGAAAATTTAATAGTCTCTCCAATTTTGCCAGCTTCAGGTCTTATAGCACTGGTTTGCAGAACACAGAGGTGCCCATTTCTGATGGTGTTTGACACCACTTCAGTCTCCCTGGAGTTGCACAGCACTGCTCCCTCCCAGGAGGGCCAGCATAGCTCCAGGACAGCAACGGGCAGCTTGCTCAGCTGTGTCCCCACCTCTGGGCACTGCAGAGGCTGGAGATCCTACAGCTCTCAGTAGGAGGAGACAGTCTGGGAGAAAGCCAGAAACTGTGACACTCCAAACATCATATGCTTTCGAGCAAATTTTTTTCCTGTCCTTTGTCAGAAGCTCTTTTGTTACAATCCCTTTCTTCTTCTTCTTCTTCTTCTTCTTCTTCTTCTTCACACCCCTTCTCCCTATTACCGCTCAACGCACTTTCACAAGCTCTTCATCCCTCGCCAATTCAAAATTCTCATTATTAAAACAACAACAAAAAATACTTGGTAATCATGAAACTACTCTGCCATTTAGTGCCATGACTTAATTCCCTCTGCTTAATCCACTGGGGTCTTTCATCCCATTCTACCCACCCCTGGACTATGAGCAAGAAATTTTGATGCAGACACTGGTCAGGAAATGTCTTCACTGCACTTTGCATTGTTTAGGCCACATTCTCAGCTCTTGTTCATCATTTAAATGCCTTTATGCCCAAAATAAAATTATACAATCAGTAACAAAGGATGCAGATCATATCAAGAATGGGAAAAAGAACATCTGGAAAGGAGTAACAGTCACACATTAAAGAACAAACTCAGAGTCAGCTCTCAGATCAGGGAAAATAATAACAATATACATTCTTGGATGAATAAATTAGGGAGAGAGATGGATTTTAACTCAAGAGATGACAGCAATAAGATATTGAATATGAACAGCTTTGAAAAAATTTGCAATACATCTGAATAACTGTGTATGTCAGAAATCAGACATACGACACAAATCCTAACAGGATATTGAAAATGCAAGTACAAATTAAATGCTAAATGAGGGCTTCAGCCTGTAGGACAAAAGAATTTGTGTGTCAGAAACACTGTTTATCTTCTTGAGATTTAAGGTGCAAAAGCCACTCGGTTACTTGACAGCTACCTCTCCCTCTCTTAGAGAAGTAACATTTTAGAGCTGCATCCAGAAACTATGGGTAATCACAATGATGGATAGTCCAGGAACTGATGGGATATCCCAAAGAAATATGCCCTGGAATGAAATAGAATCTTCCTCAGGTACTCATATTATAATGGCTGATCAGTGTGCATAAGGAAAATACACTTCTGGTTTGAATCCAGACCTTGAGCATAAAAGCAAAGCTTTAGTAAATATTTAAGAGAATTTTGAGTTCCAAACTGAAGAGCTGGCAACTAAGTTCTTTCTTTTTTTCTTTTTTTCTTTTTTTTTTTTTTTTTTTTAAAAAAAAAAAAANCAAACAAAACCATCAAAAGATTGTGCAACTCTAAGAGCCCTTAAGGAAACAATTGGGAATTTTTCATAACATGGTATTTCCTTATACTGCTGACCACAGGAATGCAAACAGTTCCACCAAACAGAGATTTCTTCATTGGAAACAACTGACAATCTAACCATGTTTCCATCTTTTCCATTCTCAGCACTCAGCATACAAAACAGATGATATAATAGAATACAGAACTGTCATACCAGGGCCACAAGACATCTTAACTAAAAATCAGCACCTGAGAAACTTAACAAAAACATATTTCCTAGGGGTTAGAGAGAGAACTTCTGTCTAATTATTTAGCATCTTTGACTAAACAAAACTGCCATTTTGTACTTATTTGTTGAATTTCCCCTAAATACTGTGAGAGCATCCCTGTCAATCAGAAACAGACGCCTATCCCCAACCATAACTCAGCATATCAGTAGCAAAGCTCACTCACACAGCATTCCCTGACAGTAAGGCAGGTGAGACTAGTGAGGCACAAAAACATGGGCTGGTACTCAACTGAGTTAGTGAAAATAAAAGCAACGCTACTCTTTGCACCTTATAAAATATCCCGTGTAAATCTAATGGATAGATTTCCTCACCACCTTCTCCATTTAGGATTATTTGAGCATTGCCAACTGACACCATGAACCCCTCCAAAGGAGGCTGGAAACGTTCATGTATCTGTACAGCAACGGCACTCAGAACTCACAGTCTACCAGAACCTGCACAAGGAGACCAAGTATAAGAGACACCTCAAGGAAAAGGTAAGACAGGACTTACAAAAGGACTTAATTTTCTTGGCAGATAATTAACAAGTCGCTATCATGGAGCAAGTAATTTATACTCTGTGCTGAACTTCACGCTGTGAAGAGAGCAATAGAGGATAAATAAACATAAGCAACTGTAAAAACAGAGTATTGTCAGAATACAGGAAGGCACCAGGAATGGTAAAAGGTGCTACATCAGCACCCTGACCAATATCTGTCATTTCGAATTTGCAACTCAATTAAGGCAAGATTTTAATCAGAGCTACAACTGCACTTAATTCTCTCCACTCTAGCTGAAGGAAAGCAAGAAGAACAAGTCATAAAAGCAGAACAAAACTGGAACATGCTACAGAGAGACCAAATCATTTTCAAAAGGAAAAACCAAAACAAACAAAGCCAATGAAAGGCAAAGCTTCATGGAGTTAGTTTGCCAAAAGTCAAGAATTTTGGATGGTAGAAAAGACAGACAAATGTCTTAACTTTAGATAGAGACATAAAAAGACTTTGCTTGTGTGGAAGTGTTTACAATCCATGGCAGGGAGATTACTACTCTTGTAGTCAAGGAAACCACTCTTACAAGATTTCAAATTTTGGAATTCCCCTTTCAAGAAGGGACATGGAAAAATCCTCCATGCTCTTCTAAAAGGAGAACGGAATATGGGCCTAGTGTCCCATGTGTGGACAAACAGGACCGCAAGGCTTTGACAACAAACTGGTTCCAAGGGCTCTGCAGAGGAAGAGGTCATCACCATATACAAAACATCTCTATACTGTACTTTAATCTTCTGAGATCATCAATGACAAAATAGCCACTACATCCCGTAATATTTTCACATACAAAACCTTTTACCAGGAGTTACTACACCAGAAGCTAAAATTTTCAAGCTAGGCTTTATTTAAATTATTGCATCTCTTGTTCTTTTCTTTCAAAGAGATGCCCACTGAACTCTCAAAACCCGACCTTTCATCACAGCAGACTGTTGGTCTCGGAGAATCTGATTTTTCTGAAGTTCAAACACATGAACCTTCCCCTCCTTTTTTGATGATTCTGAAGCTCTAACTATACAAAGAAACAGCTTGGTTTAATTATAATAGTAGAGCAAAACTTATTTTTCCAGTTATTATCTTAACTAGATAACAAACCCCCACTTCAGCTGATATGCCAAAGTATGCTGAGATTTAGAACACTACTCAAAACCTATCTTTTTTTTTTTTTTTTTTGCTGTCAACATCCTAAGAAAAAAATATGCACCAAAAACTTTTCAATTTAATCTCCCTGGTGATACTAAAAACTACCCAAACTCTGCAGACTGTAAAGCAAGGCACTAGTTACAGTACACCACGATCACAATAGTTAGAACATAGTAAGACCAAGTGATGCAAGAAATTATTTGCTGGTTTTCATTAAAATGCACGGGTTTTTTCCTACAGTCACTGCACCAAGATGCATGTTCAGAATGGCAAGAAACTACTGGGGAAAACTTATGTAACATTCATACTCAAGTTGAATTAGCATTAAAGTAAGTAGAAGCTTTGGTGCTGATAAGGAAGCAGAGCCTGATTTTAGAAAAAATATTACAAATGAAAACTATTGAACAGTAACTGAAAAGCTTTAATTATGACTTCTGGCTGAAATAAATACATATGAAAATGAAGGTGTTAATTCACACCCACCTCATGGGTTATAGTTTATAGTAATACTGGCTATTTCATTTTACCTTTGTCACCTGTTAAACATCACTAACAAAGGCCCAATGCTCAACAATTTGGTGTTGTAAAGAATAGAGTTGCTGTCTGGTATCTACCTTAATGACTGTTTCTCAGCAAGAATAAAATTAGTTTCAGGTGGGGTATTTTAAGTACTGCATTATTAGATTTTCACATAAATACAGTCTAAGCAATGAGAAATGGCCCTGTCAGAAATCATCTGAATGGCCTTTTCCGACTGCTGTTTTGCAACAGACCTTCTAACTGGCCCCGGGGAAGCAGTTTTTGCAAGGGGAACTTCTGTTCCCTTTGCTCCCTTCAAATGAGGTGAGGTCCCCACTGAGACTGGCATGAGAGAAGGTGTGTGTTAATATACTGCACCTCTTTCAGAAACAGTTACCTCAAACCAGACAAAACACAAGTGCTAACTGCAGCTTCAAAAAGCCTGTCAAGAGCAGGCACACAGAGTCCTTCAGCCTTCATTACAAAAAATGAAAAAGCATAGGTTAAAGCTATATCAAATCCGTTTAAGCAAAATAATTTTCAAGCTATGTCCAAGGTTTGGGCAATAGTTAAGAAAAAGAAACCTAGCATTTTTCAGCTACTATTTAATTCCCCTGGACCTTTTCCCCCCTTTTGCTCCTTTTTGTCTCACTCCACATATATTCTTGTATTCAGACTTCTCAGATTTTAAATCTACCCTGAAAGAAAAAATATCTTACATTCCTTTTTAAAAAGAAAATGAAATGTGAATGCCTGGCATGACCCCTTTCTCACCTTTTGTTAGCACGGGTTTCCCGCCGCCTTCTTAACCCTGAGACAAAATCCCTCATTTTCTACCAATCTTTCAGTGTCAACTTCAAGTCACTAGCTTTTACTGCGTCTCATTACTGTCCTCTAACCTCACCTACTAATGTGTCATAGCCATTTTTAAAGTTGCTCCCGGTTTCCCACCAGAAACCACCTGCTCCAATCACTTCTACCTTACAGTTTGCAGGATCCCACTCCTAGCAATACATACGCCTTCCAAAACACCAAGACTACTAATGGTTGTAAGAAATCCTACCCTCCACCCATTGCAAGTCGCCCCCTGCCCCTTCATGCTGCTTCTGCGTTCTGTTTCCAGCACCATCAGCCCACTCCTCCTCTGCCACTGCCGTGTGAACTCCTGGCATTAGAGCTGCCCAGACACACTGTGTTGGCCAACCACCTCAAATGCACAACTGGAAGCAACTTCTTGGTGCTGTACACAGACCATCCACCTCCTACTCTGTCCAAGAGACCCAACACAGCATCAAAGCTTCAAGAAAGGAATGGGCACTTCAAGGAGCAAGACTTCTGCTCCTTTGGGCTCCATCTCCCACACAAGGAAACAAGAGCGACTGCCCAACTTGCTCAGGTATGTGCATTTGAGACTCCATTCTCATTAGATTAACGTGTAAAACATACACTTAAACATTCACAGTTATAATACTGTATAACAGTAGGGGTCTGCCTAAGGATACAAAGCAAGGCAAGATTCATAGGGACTCACTCCACACGTTTTTTCATATAAAGTAAAAATGAGACCTATCACATTCTCACACTACGTTTAATTTCTCAGCAATTTTTTATTTTTTTGCAAGCTGCCTTTGTCACTTCAGCCCTAAACAAGGTTCATTCAGGATGTTTTTACTAAGAAGTGATTCTTGCTAAATTGATGCTTCAACCACCTGCGCAGCCACTGATTCCTTCCAAATCTCACCTTTTCCTTTAATGCTATGTTGGTTTTATTTGCAAGTCATCAAATCCACAGCACCTCTTCACCTGCACTCAAACACAGTTTTCTCTTTCAGCTCTGAAGCTGAAGTCTTACTCTCATTCTACTGCAGCAACATTACTTCTAGGCACTTCCAGCAAGGTTACTGGCACTCTGCAGCTCTTCCTGAGACCATCAAAACTTGCCTCATACTGTGCCTGCAAACAGGAAGAGAATAGTGGAAATAAAAGTGAAGACCTGCAGCTGAAGTTTGGAGGGGCTGGAGAGGACTTTCCCCATGCTCCCAGTGGTGATTAGTGGGGCAATTAGCCCAGCTGCATCCAAACAGGACAAAACCACCCACGAGGAATCCTCGCCTGACAACAGATGATCAGAAGATGTTTTACAACATAAACTTCAAATTTATATTTTTTTCTTCCAATATTATGGATAAAGCCATAGCTGGATTCATGGCACCAAATTACTGGTGCAAAGCTAATAATGTTCTGTCTACATAGAGAACTTGAAATACTTTTCCTCATCTCCAAAATACCAAGCCCCTTATTTATTAGAACAAGCTGTATTTGGAAGTTGAGATTTTGATTTGTTTACAAAGTGACCAACTCCACTGGTGAAAGAAAAATACATTTTCATCAGTATTTGTCCTACTTTATTATGAGATTATAAACAGAAACATTGCCTCTTTATATTCTTTTATTTAATCATGCTCATGAAATCGTAAATCCAATCCCCAAACCTGACAAAGAATAGAAACCAACTATGCTTTTTTAAAAAAAATACTCTGTATCTCACTTGTTCCCTTCTGACTTCTGCAAAGCTTAATGCAGCCAACCTCCACCCTAACCCCTGGGAGCATCTTGTACTTTCCAGCCATCTGGACTGTATTTACATTACTAAGAAGAAAGTCAAATTTCCTCATGAACAAAGAAAATCTCCTTGCTATCTTTCTGTCTTGTCTCCATAGTTATTTTCTCAGTTCTTATTTTTTCAAAAAAATTGCTGTTCTCGCTGGGGACCTCACTCAATCTCCCTCATGAGCTCTACTGATGTCATACAGCTTCTTCACTTATCATTTCCTAGTGCTGCCCTTAAAAAAAAAATTAAAAACCAGAAATTACTACTTTTCCCCTCAGTTTTTACCCTCTCTTCATGAAAGCCCTTACGAACAGCATGAAAGTTCATGTATGATGGATTATGATAGAAATACCATATCAGTACCAAAGTGTTTATTTAGACAGTAAAAGTGACAGCTTTGCAAATGAAATGAACTATTGCCAAACTAAGATCAGAGACAAATTTTAAAAGAAACAGAAAAACATTGACTTTTGAACTTGTATCCATTTTAATGGTACCCCTCCCCCTGGCAGCAACCGCTGCATCTTGGCTCCTCCAGAACAGAGGAGCACGCAATATGTTTTAATTATATTTTCATCAAAATATGTGTGCTGCAACCCCTCTCCCAACACTGCTGATCCAGTGTGCTGAGGAAACTTGAAGAAAAAGCCCAAACTGCAGAAGACAAGAAACTACCTCAAACTGGTTTTACTTTCAACCACATGTCCTTAAGCCCCACCTATTTTTTCTTTTATCTGAGCTGCAGTGTAAGTCTGCCTTTTAGTATTTTATAACCCTATTTTTCAGGACACACTATCTCTTTCGATCAAAGGTAGTCAACTATAGCTTATCATTAAAAGCTATTTTGCAGATTTACTCTGCTCCA
Organism: Dryoscopus gambensis; assembly: GCA_013389985.1. NCBI lineage: Eukaryota > Metazoa > Chordata > Aves > Passeriformes > Malaconotidae > Dryoscopus > Dryoscopus gambensis. The sequence continues at coordinate 312,382 of WEIT01028904.1, forward strand.
CTTGACATGCACCAGAAATCTGCATCAAGTTTAAATGAAAGCCAGATTGGTGTCTTTGTTACAGGAAAAATTAATGAAAGCAATGAGCAATGCTTGACATTCAGCTAACTTTAACTAGGAATTGAAGAGTCCCAATGCTTTGCAATGCTTGGCCCAAACATCTGACTAATTTCAAATATTAATTCAGTTTAATGAGCTAATGTAATACCTGTATAAGGGAAAAATGCCAATCTTTAATATTTTTATTTAATTTTTTTTTTTAATAGTAGAATTATAGTGTAACATAAATTAGAAAACACTTACTAGGAAGAAAAATACCTTTCTAGAGGGGTGTTTGCTTAAAGAGAACTACCTACTGTTGTTTATTTTCAAGCTGAGCCTCTGAATTTAATTCAACAAAGTGACCCTTCAGAGGCATAATGACTTTTAATGATCATGTGAAGTATCTTCTTGTCTCTTCAGCAGCTCTTCTGGAATACCAAGGAGTAGAAGTTCAATTACAGATGTATGAGAGGCTGTATACCACAACCACAGTAAATATATTAGAGTAGGAAATACACAGTAGAGAGGTAACAATGAATTAAAAATGTAATGAATAGGCCCCCATGAAAAAGTAACTACTGATACAACTCACCCAAACACTACCACATTCTGCCTGCTTGCTTTTACAGTTGCCAGTTTCTAGAATGATTCAACGTTGTCCCTTCCCAATTTTTTCCTCCTCATCTCCAAAACTCACAAAAGACCAGCAGTATGCATAACCATGGTTTGTCATTAAAAGTAGCTGAAGTGTTGTGAAGATGCAACATATCTCTGCTTTAGGGAAGCACAGCCAAATTACTTACCAGAAACAAAACCTCAGGATATCTGTAATCAGTTGAGCAATACCCCTACTAAAAAAGGACTCCCCCCCTTATGTGATTTCAAGCTGTTCAAAGTGTCCCTAAAATTTGCGATATTTTTTCTTTCTGAAGTGAAGATGTGGACAATAAACAATTAGGCAACCTTGAACTTCCTTTTCTTAAGACACAAGCTCAACGTTTCATGTAAGCTACTAAAAATAAGTTTTACTTCCAGCAGTGACAACTCCTCACAGCTTAATCAAAGGAATAGCAATCACAGCCTAATGGGCCCTGTTCTCTAGAGCATCCAAGTTGAAAAATTATCAGTACGAGAATATTCACTGCAAAGAAGGGAAGAATCTGCAAAGAAGTGAGGACTAATATATTTGCACTTAGTCTGCCTCAATTTGATTTTACATGTTTCTAACAGAGAGAACAAGAAGTGACTTGATGCTCAGTCTGCAGTTATGGTATGAAATTAGTTTCTAAGGAAACAGGGCAGAATCCAAGGGACAAAAATTTCTGTGTTTGTGCTGCTTCTGTAGCAAACACAGCATCAGCTGCAGAAGGCACATGAAGCAAAATTGCTCCAAACCGATTAAGGGATTGGATCTTTGGCATCCCGAACCAGCAATTTAACTGGCAGCCTCACTGGTGAGGCACATGCCTCTGTTTGAGCAGGGACAAGCACAGAGGTGTAAGCAGGGTGCACACGAGCTCACTGCCAGCTTACTCCTCTCAACTGCAGTGCAGGAAGAGACACTAAAAATAATACAGCTGGCACTTAATACAGTCTGCTCCTTCATGCGTGCAGAGACTCTGCTACGACTTTTAGAAATTCTGACTGCCCACATCTCGTGGTTCCTCTTTCAAAGGAAAAACAAAACTTTAACTAGTGAAGCAGAAAACTTTTCTGTCCCAGAACTCTAAGTGGGTCAGGTAAAAGGTGCTGATTTTCAAGAGAGGTTTCCACACCATGAACGCCAAGCAGGTCCCGATGGCACGGGGCTGTTCCGGATGCTCTCCCCAGCTGGTGCTGCACCCTACACACAGGGATTGCACTCAGGATGCAGACAGGCCCAAAAGGCAGCTAACACCAGGGAACTCCAGATGATGAGATCCTCCAGGCCAAAATAATCAGAATTCCTTGGAGAATTTAAAACTTCAGAGGTATGTGGTGCACTTCCTAAACTTTGAAATGAAACATTCTTCCTATCAACCAGCCACATAACCCACTGCTTAGCAACAGAGGTTGCACACGTGTACCTATCTGAAAGAGGGAAAATGATTCTTGTTATCCATCATTCTCACAACACAGCAACACAATTTCTCTTTGAGTATACACAGGGTTTGTTGTTTGTTTTTTAAATTACCTTAAATGCACATTTCAATATAAAACCAGGTCTTCTCTACATTCAATGAAAACTAGACTGTGAATGGAAAATAAAATGTTTCTAAAGCAATTTCAATACAGGTGTTTGAGTGAGGCTAATTTCCACTTGAGAGGGAACTCTCCTTGGGTTGCTGCGCTGGTTTGGGCAGTGACAATTTCCTTCCAAAAGAAAAACATCAATGCACCTCAAAACCTCAGTCTACTTCTGAAAGTAGAGTCTACTTCTGAAACTGTTTGCATGAAGGCCAGCAGGCCAGCGGTGACAGCCACGCCTGAAATCCCAAATATGTTACCAGAGGCCGGGGTATTATTTCTACTGGGCTATTCCACTGCAGAACACACATCAATACTCATCTCTATCTATAAATCAATGGAACCTATTTTAGGCACAAAAGCTTCAAAATAAATCCTTCTGACAAACCTCTCAAATTAATTATGCAAATGCTGTATCAAAGAGCACAGATCATTTTTACTTCAAATTTTTAAAATCTGCACAGATACTCTGAAAGGAAAAGAGAGTAAATGCCTAATTACACACATTGAATACTGCAGATAATGGCCTGTCACATGCATCATTCTGAATGCAAATCAGAACAATGGTTTTAGCTGTAAACACAACATGGAAACATCAAATAACTTTGATCTCATCTCTCATCTTTGGCAAGAACACACTTCTTTAAGATTACCTTCTGTATTNTCTCAAAGCCTTTCCTTAACAACATACTCTATGAGATATTCCAAGAAAGATGAATTGTATTCCTCCAAACAGAAGGAAGCTGCCTCTCACTGCCCTGCTAGAAACACTGAAAGCAACAATACTTTGTTTAGTGCTTTACTTTAATTCAAGGGAAGTGCGATTGGTTTTGTATCCAAGATGTCCATAAAGTGAGGCTGTACCCAAAAGCTCCTGTGCTGAGGAGCACTTACAAGCTTAAGAGAGGAAGAATGGCATACCCAGAGCAAGCAACTAACCTCCTAATGCCTGCTGTGGAAATGAGTCCTAGCATGCACTCCAGGCATGTTTAGGAGGTAGGATTTTCTTCATCTCAGCCTACTTCTTCCTAACACAGCAAGCAAACCATGCAGAAATCAAGTGACTTACCAAAGGAAGGGCTAAAAATGAATAGATGAGAATGCCCAGGTAAGACATGCCAGGGAGGCAGTGGAAACCACTGCTGTTCTCTTTGCCTGGTACTAAAAAATTCCTTGTACCACTGCCCGCGCTATTAAGACAAATTTCAGCAAGCGTAAAACCTTATATCACGACAGTGTTATTAAGGGGAGATTAGGCTTTTAATAAAACAGCTCCACAACTTAAGAAATTGAGGTTGGAAATTAAAAATAAAGAATTTCAGTGGCAACTATGGCTAACAGTGGCCAAAAGGTGTAAGTGCAACAAGAAAGTCTATCGGCTGTATGGTGCAGCAGTCTGCACTTCCCACCCAGGCTTTGCTTCCTAACACCTTTTGCCACTGACAGATAAAACACAAGATACTAAATTTCATGTTGAGGCTATATTAGTTTTAAGGTATGAAAAAAATCTATAAAAGTAACAATACAGGAAAATAAATGCACAACTTTTAAAAGTCACCTCTCAGCAGCCTCATCTCTAACAAGATCCTCAGCTTAGGCTAAAGGCATTTATCGCACACACTTGGATCCTTTTAACAAAAACTCCTTAGAAGAAGGGAAGGGAACACATGCTGATCAAACATTAAATGGTGAGGCAAGACTGCATGAGATACACCTTGAAGGCTGGCAGAACTAATGCACATCCAGGTCTAAAATAAAACAGTACTATAGAAGTGTAAGGTTTCCTGAGTATGTGCACTCAGCCAATTTACGCAAGCCCTTACCTATCTCCGCAGCTCGCTTTTTTCCACTGCTGAAACTGCTAAACTCAAGAAACAAAACAGCCACCTTCATGTGCTACTTCTACAAGGCAGGCACATTGAGAACTTGTACATCAAATTCAGTTAGGAAAGAGAACAAAACTAGGACAGACACCTTCAACTTGAATTTGTTGAACGTTTTAATGATTCAAGTCTGAGGTTTTAGCTAAGCTTTTCTTTTTACTCTTTTATAGCAATATCTTCCTATCCAGACCAAGCTTCAAAATGTAAACAGGGACTTGTTACCTACTTAAACAGAAATCCTGTGCAGTGTAACATTTATTAAGACACTACTTGAAACACCATCCATATTCTCCCCTCTCTGTCTTCCTGGACATCCACTCATTTCTCATTTGCTGTTCCATTCAACAAACTCTTGTTACGTCATCCATTTCTGTTGGCTAAATGCACGAGTTTGTGTGTTTGTAGGAAAACAACCATAACTATTTGACAAATAGCTTAGGAATTGCAAGTTGCAATTATCAAAACATCTCGTGAGCTTTCTCCTAAGTTTGCATCAGCCTATAGGCTTACTAGCAAAGGGCAGTCATGCACACAAGTTTCCTGTTTTAATATTCCTCCTCCTCTTTTTTTAAGCGAGATTATTCTCATCCTTAGAAACAGGAAGTCATTAAGTTAAAAATGTTTATACTAAATGAAAACACACATATTGCCATGACTTCTACTCAGTGACTATTGGGTGGTCTCAATCTGAATCCACTTTCTGACCAGCAACTGCTTCCCTTGGAGAAATTATCAAAGCGTGCCCTCAGAGATCAAGGATTGGAAAGGTATAAACTATCAGCTACTATAATTACAGTTCAGGATTTGAAATTTTTTTAGAAGACTTTAATATACCCCAACAAAACTCTCAAACATCTGTTTTCAGTAAGTATTTAAATAAATGTTTTTCCCGAACTATATCAGAAATTGGCTAGTGCTGTGTGTTTCTTGGGATGAGGTCAGCAATGTGCATTAGTGTGGAGCCTTAGTTGCAGTAATTACCGAGTTTATTTGTGACAGAGCGTGGCTGAAGGGGGAAATCCACAGCCCACTGGCATGCTCCACTGTAACCTTCAGAACCCTGTCTGCAACTGCCTGTGATCAGTGTCTCCAACATGCCAACGTCTGGTCATACTCTTCTTATTCATAAACTCCTCATGTTTCCTCTTGAATTTGATAAGCATTTTTTTTAAAAATCTTCATTTTAATACTGTGATAATAGTACATTGATGGGTGGCCCACAAAGACTTCCCATGCACAGAACATCTGACTACAGTTCTCCCCTCACAAAGAAAAATCTGTCACTTGTGATTTGAGTTTATTGTCAAACTTACTACAGTTTTCTTTTTATGGATATAAATTACACCTCAGGAAAAATCAAACTTCAGTCCATCAGCACACATTTTCAATTGCTTTTTCAACACCACCTGTCCTTATTACAGGAAAATGTACTTCCTCCAACCTCAATATTTTAATTATTAAATAACTGGAAGAAGTGAAGAATGCTTCTCAGAAGAGAGCTGCATAGCAGTTCCTCAGTGATCATGAGCACTTTCGGGAAACTTGAATGCTCTTCCAGCACGCCCACTTGCTTCCTGTGAACAACCAGTGTGCAGAATTATTTGGAGAGGTCTTCCAAAGTTCTGAGAACATGATTTCTGTGCATTTTGATGCTGTATGAATCACCAAGAACAGACTATGAAGCCAAGAAACAGTAAAACATGCACATGTACAAACAACAAATAGGAACTGCTAAGACTAGTAATACCAAAATATATCCTGAAAATAGCAGGAAAAGGCCAACAGGAAGTTACACATTATGCCACTTCCACCTGAGACTCTCTACTTTTGTTTGGACCCACAGATCAATATGAATGTCAGGAATTAATAAAGCTAAGCAGTAGAGATCAGCTCTCCAGAGCCCAGCCACATCTGCTCAGCAATGCCAAGCTGCCAGCTGGATAGAGTCCCAAAAGCCTTTAAAGGGTCATCATGCACAGCAAAAGCTTGTACTTGAGTAAAAACCTTTTAGCTTAGCAACTAAAAAGGTAATAGATATTCTGTTAATTACATTAAGTAATTAAGTCATGTTTAGCTCTGTTAATTAGGGTGCCTAATTTTAAAAGGTCTAATAGCCACAATATTTAAATCTCTGGTTTGTTTGGGTAATGCAAGAAAAATCTATTCTAAACCACTGCCATTTTTTTTGGCTGACTCAAAAGAAGAAGTTACGCTGCTAACAGGAAGGTTAATCAGTTGCAATGCAGAGTCAAATAAGTTATTACTTGTTGAGTACTGCATTTTCTAAGCAACTTTAGTGTATGAATAATCACTAAAAAAATCCAAAATGAAAGACACCCTGCATCTCAGTCGAGATAATCAACCACACAAGGATACTTTATCTGGGTACAAATTGTCAAAATGCTCTTTCCTTGTGCACATTTGATAGGAGTCTGTTCAGGGAAGAAACAAACCCTGCAGCAGATGACACTTGCCTCCCTCCCCCAGTATGCCCCTCACCGACACACAAGGTCTGGCAGGGTAGAAAAGCTCCCATCAAGCTTTTGATACATGAAGCTGTTTCTGAAATAACTGCCGGCCTACATGGAAATTGCTCCTTCCAAATAGCTCTAATTCAGGAGTACAGTACCGTACATGCTCAGTTTAACACAGCTTCATCCGCAGCTTTTTCTACAGCTGAGAGTGGCTCAACTTCCATGTGACAAAGACACGGCTGACACCCTCCAATACTTCGGCAGCCACGTGCTGAGATCTCTTGTTTAGGATTACAACAGCTGAAACCCCACTGCAGAGCTCCCCCTGCTCCCAGGGCATCACAGCCCAATACACTTTTTAATACAGGATATCACACCTCTGATGTTTGCAAGGTATTTCCAGTTCTTACCTTTTGGCTTGTTCCCAAGTGGAACCCAAGAGGTGAGTCCAGGCTGGACCACTACAAGCCCCACAGACAGCTTATTTTGTTAGCAAAGAAGCCACTTTTAGGAGCACAATTAAGATCAACCTGCTGAAATTAGTCTGAACAATTCATGTTCAGCACAGGAACTGAAGGGATGTCTATTTTAATAAAGCAAATCACTGCTCTCAAATTTTACTTATAGCAGGGACCATACCAGGGGGTTACTACCAGTCCTAAAAGGCATTGTGTCTGTGAAGGTTTGTCACTGCACAGTACTGTTCTTTCTGACCCCAGGCAACGCATCAGGAGCACTTCCAGCACCACAGTGCCACTACAGGATGTGGGACACTCCCCATGAAGGCACCTGGAATTATTAGCCCCCATTCAATTAGCAAATTCAGATACTAATTTTATATGCCTTTAAGCAGGGCTTAAAAACCACACAACACAGTGCCCCAGACCAGCCATCTGGAAATGCAGATGTCATCTGCTCACCTTGGTAATCTGCTGCAAGGTTTTTCAGATGAAGATGTACTTCATCTTGCGGTGCTATATAAATAAACAAAGTATTATAAACAATCATTTTATCTGACTGGAGTTATGTCATATGGTTTGCTTTCTCTATGAAAGAAAACATGTACATAAAGTGCAACCAGATGTTGTTGGCAGAGAATCCATTTAATATGGACTCATTTCTAAAAATGTGATTACAGATGTGGCCTACATCCTGAACCCAGTGTTTAAGGAAGAACTCTCTCAATGTGAATTTCACCCATTTTCTATGTTTTCTCTGTCCCCTAACTCACACACACAAAAAAGTTTCCTGTAACTGAAAAAGTTGCATGCCCTCCCCTTTCACAAATCCCTGACAAAAATAATTCAAGCACATCCTTATCAAAAAAAGCTGAGCACACTACTGAGGAAACCCTGCTTTGCAGCAGCCCACTGCTGTACCAGCTGTGAGAAGGCAAGGATGCAGGTTACAACTAAGTCTAGACTGAGCTTCTTTGCTACAAACAATACTTAGCTAGGACTGCACCTGACCTGTAATTTGATTTTCAGAGTACAAAAATAGTTACTACAGCTCTGCTTGCAGAACTGCGGAAACTTTAGACACTCTAAGCAATTATTTGCAGTGGTTTAAGTAAAATAAATTAAAAGTCAACTGAAACATACCAAAGTTTTTGATGAATAGTATCATCCTAGAAATCTCTTACAAATTCAGAGAGCTCTCAGTAAGGCAATTAAAATATAAAATAATGATTTAATTGGTGTACTATAGGATTGCTTAGGATATAAAAGGTTGTTTAATTCTGATAAAACTCTAAGCAACCAACAAAAAGAATAGAAACAACAGATAAGTTTTAAATTCAAAAATCAGTAAAGTCTGAGTAGGAACTCTGTTCTTTCATGCTTGTTGATTTATAAAATCCTATCTAGATGCTCAAGAAAATTAGAATAAAGCTCAAACTCTTTTCAAAACAGGAGAGAAACAGTACAGAAGGACTGACTGCATCATTCCATATCTGAACCCAAGAGACTTTCACCACATTTGATATCCAAGTATTGAATTAAGAACAGAGTTCTCAACAAACACACTCCTGAACTAGATCAGACAAGTTCACATTCATATGAACAGAGAATTCAATGCTTAAGAAAAATTGTCTCTCTATATAATCATTACTCTCACTCCACATTCATGATCATATAAAGTTAAACTAGTAAACCCCACAAATGTTCAATGGTTACTGAGACTATTGGCTCAGCAATGTATTTATTGAAGGAATGAAAATACTTGAAAAGCTAGGTTAGTTAACTACTAGTGACATCATTGAGAAGCAACAGTTGAAAAGAAAACAACCCCTTTCTCCAAATTATCTTTTGATCAGATCTTAAAAAAATAAAACTAAATAACTTTTTCAGAGGACAGCGCCACTTAGGAGCACTTACATCTATTGGTAAAGCTCTGATATTTGATTAATCTAGATTATCTTTTCCTAGCAAGGTATTAAAAAGGTCATACGAAAGGATGAAAAAGTCAAAAAATAAAAATCAAAACAGGGAAAAGTCCTACTTTCACCTAAGAAATTCTGTGTCAGATAACATGAATGGAGCTGCAATTTTAAAATCCTCTCACGACCAGTCAATTTCTAATCAACAGGTACATAGCTACTTGCTTCTGGAGGCAGGAAGATGGGACAACTGGAATTTTATACAACTATTTAAAATGTCCTAAGCGACCTTTAACAAGAGCTTTAAACATCTGTTTTGAGAATCATTTTCAACAGGATTAAATATATATGGATGGCTGTATAAACACTGTCTTTAGTGGGGGAATCAGACTGATTTAAAGTGCGGTTAGACCTAACGGCTTGTTCAGAGAGGAAGCTCTGGCAAGGATGGATAAACAAGCACTCCAAGCCCAGAGGTGAGCAAAGCACTTGTTTCTGCTCCACAAGAAAAAGAGGCCGCTGAAGTGTCCAAGCTCCGAAGCTCAGCTGTGCTCTCACCCAAGTGTTCCCAGCTGCTTTGATTTGTGGGCGTGATGCAGGTGAGTGGCTCTGCCCACGTGCAGTCTATCTACAGGGTATCTAAAAATTACTTCCAAACTTCAACTGCCACAGCCTCACTTAAAAAGAGAGCCCCGACGTGTAGGTGCACTTACCTACTATTTATAACAGAAGGCTTGCTAGCAAAGCCTTTTCTTTAAACATAAAAGAAACCCCAATTTGAGAAACCTACCTATGAATGGGGGTAGAGAAACAAATGAGGATACGTCTGTGTTTGTTTATTTTCTTCAGAGGGAAGACAAATAAATGGAATTGCTTGAGAACCCAAAATCTTACAGGTGGTTTCTGGACACATGAATAAATCAGTGACAAAACGTTCATCCATTTACTAGTTGCCAAGTACTTCACACAAAGGGTTTAACTGTTGCCAAGATGGGTGAACATGAGCAGCTGTCACATCAGTATGGGATAAAATATCTTAAAAGGAGAAAAATAAAATACTGCAGCATGTACACAGCTTGTGTTTAAAAGTTTGAAAAAAAAAATCTGCCAGTTCAAGTCGTCTGAGAGATTAGGCCAAAATGCAGACAGAATATTTAAATATAACAGCAATCTGAATAATGAGCTGAGAATTAACAGAGAGTTGTTATCTGGGTGTTACCTGCACAGAGCTGAGAGGACTCACAGATCCAGGCCCCTTGCACCAAGAATCTGTATGCAGGCATAATAACCTGAGTGTGCTATTCACCGCTCTGCTGGGGCACCTTAATTAGCCAGCCAAGCCCGACTTGAGTTTGCCTTGTTTTAAGGCTTCCGGCATCCTTAGAGAGTTCTCCAAAAAGCAATTCAAAGCAGGAATGTGATTAAGGGGAAAGCCTCAGCTGGCCACAAACAGGGCTGTGAATACCTCCTGCCTTTCTGCTCCCTTAAGGGCTGAGCCAAAGTAAGAGCTGTGGCTCAAGAGAAAGTCTCAGTAGCTGTGGGTCCAAGTCCAGTGCAAACTCCTCCCCACAAGATGCTACAAGGAAATCACCGTGTCTCACAACCAAGACAATTCTACTTTCTGCTTTTATAACCACCACCCCTTGACGCTGATCTATCAAATACATCGAACAGAGCACTCTAATTAGAAAGCTGCACAATTGCACACTTTTGGTCCTTTGTGCTAGTTCAGTTTACCACAAAGAACAAACAACTGAAAGACCAGATCCTCTTACAGTAAATACTGTCACTCAGACCTCTCAGGAAACTTAATTTCACACAACTGCAATGTAAATAAATAATTTGAAGAGATCAGCTGCAACCTTTTATGTTTTTCACACAGAGTTACACAACCTTGTAACCCTCAAAACCCACAGGTTCCTGTAGATGAGTAGGATTTTACAAAGCATCCATAATCATATCGCCTCTGGTCAGAAGTGGACATTGCAGTAAACTTCTGGACAGACAAACCCTACTTTTACAAATGCTTCAATAACTTAGGCACTCCAGGGCAAACTTTTTTCTTTCTTATGTAATGCCCATTGCTGAAATCCAGAGAAATATTTCCAAAATTTTATCCCTGGGGAAATATGTAGTTTTACTCCTTCTGTCAGCTTGCTTGCTTGCTTTCATCAAGCAGAATCCTCCTGTACCACACATGGCATAAAAACACTAAAAACCCTTTGTCCAGTACATTAAACATAATGCACAGGGCTGATGCACTGCAAGTGCTAATCTCAAATCACATACAGATTTTTGGTCCACAATGAATCCAGTTGTCATCTCCCAAAGTTCTACGTGACAGGCCACTGTAAGGACTTTCATTTTTACCAGAGTGCCTTCTAAGCCACTAAAGGTGGAAAAGATGCAGGAACAGAAGTTAAAGTTTTGCCACTGAACCTTAATAAGAAAAAGAGCATTAGGAAAGCTTCTCCTAGATTTCTCTGAACAAAGAATTGGATAAGGTATATTGAAGAGCACATGCAGTAATAAATGGGAAGAGGAAAGAGCTTTGTGTACTGAGTATGATTCAGCCATTGCACCCAATTTCACCAATGCGCAAAGATACAGAAGTTATTGAGAATAAGAGTGGGGAAAAATACCCCAAAACATTCCAAAATAATTAAAAGGACATTTAAACAACAGCTACAGTTTTGACTTCAGCTTTACTGCAGTATCTCTTAGTTTGTAAATGTCAAAACTAAAACTATGTTTTTTCCTCCTCCTCTCTCCTTGAGAAGTATCTGCAGAAAAATGCAGTAGTGCACACTCTCTCTACCCTGAAAGACCAACGTTCTGGCATAGCAGAGGCTGTGAAAAACAGATTCAGCATCATTCCCCTTCTGGCAGTGCTGAACATGAGAAAGAGAGAAAGCTACCAGCATACCCTGCGCTCTTGCTTCACACTGTATTTCTGGCTGAGAGGCACAGTCACTTATTTACAGAATCTCACAGCAAATTTGCTTGCATCCTGAAGTGCATTCTGATTATTTTATATCTATTTTAGCACATTACAGTTAATAACATTTTGTAACTGTAGTAAAATGCAAAATACACCAGTAACAGCTAAGAGAACTGCAGCAAGTGAGAGGCGACAGAAATGAAGGTCAGGTACTTACTCTGCCAGAAAACAGCTCAGTGCTTGGAAACCCCAGGCACAGCCAGGTCTGTCACACTGGCCTTAGTGATAGTCCTTTCACGAACCTGGATGTCTCCTGTTGGATTTACTGCTCTAATGGCATTTGAATCAAGGCAACTTCCTGAGTAAGCCAGAATTCAAAATAAATGCATGAAGATAGGATATAGTGATTAAAAGTATTGCCCAAATCGTCTGCTATTGGTCTCTCTGTTCCTTCAGGCACTCAAACTGCCTCAATTTTAAACTCTGCTTAATGTAAAATGAATGAATGCCAGTAAAAAAGTTTGATGGAAAATCCAAGATCAGCCAAATCTGGCATTGTTTGTTTCAGTTATATAGAATCATTGTGTCCGGTCCTTGGATCCTCTTTATTATACCCTCATTTCCCCTGACTGAAGAAACCTCTGTAACAGAAAACCCTGAGGAGCTGTAATTTAACAAAGACAGCATCCAAACTTGATACAACAACCGTATGAATGAAGCCAGTAATCTGGGTATGGTTAGAGTTGAAAAAAAAATTCCAGTGGACAAAATGAAAAACTACATTTGATAATAAATCTTCTTTTTATGAGTAGGCTTAATACTCTTCCTCTTGACACAAGAATGTAATACTGTCTTTCTTGCCAAGAAACAAAAAAAGGACAGAAAACCCACACATCAGAAGAACTGTAAAAACCAGAATAAACATCAGATACACAAAGTATTTTCAAAAAGTTGTACCCTTCTTCTGTATACTGCCGATATCTCATTAACCAGACTTTTTAAGAATATCAATGTTTTAAATGAGTCTTCAGGAAGGCAGCAGAACTCAGAGACACACTAGGGCTGGGGCAAGATGAGACAGTTGCACAGGAATTACTAGAAAGCCCCTCCACATGTTTTACTGTTACAAGAAAGCAATAGGCTACATGTGTGCAAGCACGGCAGTCACACACAGACCTGGGGCTGGAAGATACCCACACCACCTTTTTCCTACAAACATCCAACAGCTGAGAATCCAAAACTAACTGAGCTCAAGTGAGAGTGGTGTTTGCACCCAAATCCAGGCACCGCTGTCTTGACAATGTGAACAAGAGCAAAAGTGCTGCTACTCCTGTTTGTAAATCTAAAGGGTGCCCACTGCAACAAGATCTCACTGAAGCCATCTGGCTACTCACTTTTAAAATTCAGGGGCTCTGTTTTGGTTTATCTAACATTGAAATGCTACCAACAGAAACCAAGTTCACACTGGGGCAAATACTGCAACAGGCAAAGTAATTTTCAGAAGCCCTTTCTGTTGAAGGCAGTATCAGGTCATCCAACACGCTGACACAGCCAGAGCTGTTATTTTTAAACACAGCCATAGTCTATTTAACTAAAGCATCTTTACTCTGACTGAGCCAGTATTACTTTGATAAGACTCCTTAAGTCTCTACATTGAAGCCTGCATATCATATGAAACAGAGAAAACGCAAACTTTTGAAGACAATCCTTCACTGCAGCTAGGAGAAGAGAAAAAAGGAGAAGAGAGGTGCAGGAGAAAGCTGGGAGGACCTGGCACTAAAGACAATAAAGTGCTATCTGCAGGACAGCTATTCACACTGTGAGCTTGTATCACTCACCACCTGCACAGAGAGGCACTGGAACAATTTCAGTCAACTCCAACAGCAAACAGCTTTCTGCTGTTAGAAACTCAGCATTACGCTTCTAAAACAATTCTTCTGCCAAGTTTGTTTCTAGCAACACTAGGTTTTCTTACACATGGTTTAACTGATGAGAACCTGGATGGAAGGAGAAGAGAGGCAATGCCATTGTCAAAGGCACCTAAGAGACTGTAAGCTAGAACTACGCATTTTGGGCGGCTCGCTGAGATATGCTAAGCAACTTATTTGTATACATTTTCTCCAGTGTAATGATATAAAGGTGTCTTGTAAACATATACATAAGTTCATTACTAAAACCAAGAGCAGCCCCACCCTTCCCTCTCACCAAAGAAAGAATTTGTTCTGTACGTATAGACAGTGTAGCCCACCTGACTGTAATAAAGTTCTCCTGGGGCAGTATTTAGGCTCCATTTCTTACACACAAATGATGAAACAAAGAGAAAGTAAGATCAGCAATGGTATACACTGCCCAGTAGCGAAAACCTTTAAATTTTACGACAGAAAATTTAGTTGTGCATCTTGTGCTATGCATGGATACTGCAGGCTCTGCAGGCAAGGGAAGGCTGCTGCGGAAAGCAACCTCACGTACCCAAGACCAGCACACCACACAGGATATTGTCACCCACTGGCAGCCACACAGAGCTGGGATATGGGAGCCACTCAGCCTAGCATGGTGAGATTATTTTAATTAAAATATTTTTGAAATCCATGTAGTTTTCCCAAAACATTCCATTTATCCCAGAATCTCCCTTTAAACATTACTGTTCCCCGTCAGATTCTGAGAGCGCTGGGAAGGTAAGGGGGAACCTCACACGCAGAGAAATGGTTTGTTCATTCTCACTCTCCTACCAATCAGTCTCCTTGCAGAAGACTCAGCTTACGAACACCTTCCATGTCCAGTTTTCATTGCCTCCCAGTACTGCAGGCAGTGCCTGGCTGCAGAGCCGTCACCACCCAAGCACTAAGGGGCTGGAGTTTACCTGGAGCCCAGCACTGATAGTGCCCCATCTCCTTATTCCCCTCTTTTCCCTTTTTCTCACTGCTGCCTTTGACACCTCATACACAACCTAGTGCTCGCTCAACCCTCTCTTGAATTAATTCAACTCATTAAAGAGAGTTAATGCAGTCAAGGGCAGGAGAGGAGCTTTTCTGCTGCAATTCACAGTGAATTGCACAAGTTCAGCAAGCAGCAGGGCTTACATGAGAGAGGACGAGGGAGGACCATAGGGCCACGAGGAAAGAGCAGGATATCCCCTTTAGCTTGGTGTAATGTATAGCCCGAATATTTCAATCGGATGGAAGTCAGTCCCAGAGAGGAGTTACTGTATTAAAGAGGTGATTATATTTATTGGAACAGTGACATGCAGACTTCTTATTTGACAGGGTTCTTAAATAGGATTACAGGGCTTTAATTTGGTTCTTTAAATTGGTTTTGGACAGAGAGGGAGAGGGGGAGAGAGAGAGAGAGAGAAAGAGAGAGAGAGGGAGAGAGAGAGAGAGAGAGAGACAAAAAAAAAGTTTAGAGAGAGGGTAGAATAACCTTGGAGGGAGTACACTACATTTTTCCATGTCAACCATAATAGCTTCCCCAGAACAAATACATGCTAGTGCACATTCTCCAAGTTAACTAATAAACAGAAGAGCCATTAAAAAGATAATTACTTACACTATGCATTTGGACACTGCAACCAGTAATTTTGTAGCTTCAGGTCCATCTTTCAACTATCACTTATATTGACAAGGAACAGCGGCAGCAGTGTATATCACAAAAGGAGTAAACAAATGACCTTTATCTAACTTTATTAATAAAGTAATAAAGGACAGACTTTTTTTTTTTTTTTTTACTTACTTCAAAGAGAGTTTTATAGCTACTACCAGCAGGGTGTGGACTGAAGCTAAAAACTTTGAAATGGGTCCCTGTGAAATCTGAAACCAAAATACAGCAGAGGTCACCTCTCTGTGAAGAACTGCCTTGTCTGTATGTATACTATAAGCAAAGCTCTGCTAGCTCAGCCTCAGTAATAATGTAATTCAACTTAGCCCCTGGGAATAGCAACAACATCAGGTTTCCACTACAAAGACAAATTTACTGCACACAATACCTGTTACTATATATTTGCAGCATGTTAGTAGCCAGACACTAGTGTTACATGGTATACCTCAAGCTATTTTTTCTTGTTAAACGATAACCCAGGCTATAAATACATTTTTATTCTTACTCTCACAATTAGCCAAATCTTTTTAGTCAACATTGCATGTACATAGTTTTATGCCATATACTAGCCAATATTAATGGGAAAGGAAGTGATACATCTGGGTTTGGTTTTTTAAAAAAATTTTAATATTTTTCCCCTAAAGGGGAGAATTTCAACCCTTTTAAATAAGGAAACTGATTATTTTTTTTTTGAGTGGAGAGACAGAATCTCCTAAGACAAGTATTGGGACAATAAGAATACTGTACTTTGGTCTGTCTCGTGGGTTCCTGTGAAACAGTTCGCAGACCCAAACTTGGTGACAAGTGCCATACAGCACTTGAGGTTCTTGGAAAGGGTTACCCATACACACATTGCTCTGCTGATACATTTGGGCCAGGCTGTCCATTCTTCCAGCTCTAGGAAAAGACCAGGCAGACGAAGCTGCTGGCATTGGAACCACTGGACGAGCCTGGGCTCCCGCTGGCCCTGCCTGCAGAGTAGAGCACTCCTACCTCCTGTCTCCATCCAGAGCTTTCCCTCCTTCTGCTCCAAGGTCTGTTCTACGTGTTTGCCAAACCTCTCCCCAGATGGAAATCTCCACATCTAAGCAAAGATTTCCCAAAGCATTGGACTGAAATGTTGACCGCCCTTGCTGGATGACACCTCTTTGGTACAGAAGAAATCCCACCACATTTAATGGTCTCCATCGACCATCTTGGGTCCAGTGTTGGAGAGACAGTGCCTTGATTCAGGTAATTCGAGACTTTCAGACTTAAGATACTTTGAAGGACACAGGACCCCACCAGGTAATACATAAGTGCTACTTCATTTGATTAGAAGCACTGACACGCAATAAAACACTCATGTTATGAATGGCAAGAAAAAAGAACATTTTCTGCTGACCAGACAGCAAATATTTCCATTTTGAGTGGTCTGGTGCTTGAGAAAAACTAAGCAGTCTTTGAAATCCAGCCCTTAACCAGGAGCTGTCTTCGGACACGTTAAAATGAGGGGCACTGCTCTTTAAAAACATCTAAGTTTAAGCAAACACACACAAAGAACACAATGTATATGCAACAACCCTTTAAAGAGGAAGCAGAATTTCAGTTTTTCCCCAAGTTCTTGGCTCACAGGAAAATATCTGATGTAAAAAGGGAACCAACCCAATCTGCCCCTCTGCCACCTAAGGGCAAATTATCCAGACACCTATAAAAAAACCTCCTGATGCTTTACAGCTTAAATGTTTTATATAGTTAAACTGAGTTGTCTTGAGTTCACATGCTTTATGTTATTTGATATGTTTTAACTAGGAAGCTACCTGGAATCGTTTCAAGATTTTCCTTTTTTTTTTTTTTTTTGAACTAACCTGTTTTGAGCCCAGACACTCATGCTAGCACTACACAGATGTATTCAATCTCTCTGCATGCTGCAAAAGTATTTAAACAAAGTTTGAAACAGAGTAAAAAAAGGAGGGGGGGGATCCTGACTGCCATACCACTTGGTTTGGTTTCTACTTTTGTGTTGGGTTTATTTATTTATTTTGAAACACCACAGATTTCAATGTATTTGCAAGTCTTTCAGCATTTTTTTTTCTGCTCCATACCAGACCCATGATTTTGATTACGTTGATAAGGAACAAAACAAACACCTAAAGAGGGCTTTGCTGGTTACAGACATACTTGGCTTTACAAAACATTGTACTAGCCACTAGTAAAACATGCATCAAAAATCCTTTTTTTCTTCTTCAAATGCTCAGGATTAAATCTTTGCAACAAAAGCATTTATGAAAACTTGACTGAGAGATCTACTTTGGACAGTTTGTCTTAGAAGATGGAGTTTTTTGTTCCAAATCATGCACACACAGAGGTATCTGCCAAGCTCTCCAACTGTGTCACTCCAGTCCTTAAGCCATTTAACACAGAACATGCACGTGTCCTTTGAATGCCAAGTCAGCTACGTGTCAAAGACAAATAGCTCTGTATAGCCAACCCCTTCCAGTCAGCACATCAGTAAGAAATCTCATTTGTATTCATTATTATGCCCATCAATGGGAATGGGGAAAAAAAATAAAAAAGAAAAAAGTTAACACATACCCACAAATTCTTTTACAACCTCAGTAACTTTAGGAATAAGAAAGTTACACAGACCTCGGCCTGAAAATACAGTTTGCCCTAAGGGGAACAGCTTCTATGTAGTAAGTGAAACGAAGACCATGAACATCTTTGCTTTCTGCCCTGATGGCTGGGTCCAAAAACATTTGAGCTACCAAAAGAGTTTGTCTATACTTTTAGACATATTTAGGCATTTAAAGACAGCTGCAATTGAAAGCCAGAAATTGTACAGATTAACTGTGAACGCTAGGAAGACAATTATCTCTTAACCAGGTATTTAGTGCAAAGCTTCATCTGCAATCAAGATCTGAAACAGGATGATGGGCTTGTTGTGGGCGCTATCACAATTTAAACACGGTAACAGAAATATCTATTGAACTAGGTATTCGTTTATTATCGCAGTAATGCTGTATCAGGAGAGCTAATGTTGCATAGGCTGATGTAGCATAGGAATGCCAGGTATTATTTTTATACACAGGTTCTTACACCCTAAATCTCGGAACTTTCACAGAAATTGTGGTCAATACAGCTGAAAACAATCATAGGAGAACACTTGATCTGACCCTCCATGGGGTACATCTCCAAATACAGTTTGTATGTTCCAAGAACAAAATTTTAGGTCGGGTTTTGGTAGCTTAGGATACACAGCAAATATGGTATGTTGCCTGGTGTGCAGCAATAATTTAAATAATATTGAAAGGCAATTTGCTTAAATTGCATTTTACTCCTGTTTTAGCATTGACCAGGAGCCTGGAGAAATTGTTATACAATTTATTAACACTCCTAAAAATGGTTGTGTATCTGAGTCAGGAAAACACAAAGGTACTTGTGAGGTCAGTACTTTCAAGTCATTGTATTCAGTTCTAGACAGAGCTGGATGCACTGCCTAGTATTGTCCACTGTTTCCGTCCCAAAATCCTATTTTCAATTTCACCTAATTTTTCATATGTTAGGCTGAAGGTTGCCTCTACTAAGTGTCTGCTACATCTGAAGCATCTGAGCCAAAACACTTCCCTCTTTCTGACATCAGGGCTCCTAAGTGTACTTTCCAATGCTGTAATTTAATTTTTAAATTGAGGATATTTTCTTTGGAAAGCACCATCCAGATTTCAAATACTTGACTTTGTGGCCTTAGTGATGCTCTCTATAAATAGAGGTTTTTTGTATATACATCCATAAAGACTAAAACGTCATATGGGTTGTTAAGGAAATGCTGGGATACTGGATTATATGAAATGACTTACATTAATACCAGCAATCTCTCTGAACCCAGCCAATTTATAATTTACATTGCTCTAGAAACTATTTCTTTGAATCACGCAGACAACGTCAGCACCAAACTGCTCCCACAGCATTCTGCCAAGACTTCTAGAGCTGTCAAAGAAAAAAAGAAAAAAGAAGCCAGTCTACACTTGTAGGGGGGGATATAATATATGTTTCAAATTATATTTTTCCTTCCTTGTTTTGACTGTACTGAACAGTTAAGCAAGCTTTACCCATTAAGTAAGCTTTCCTATTTTGCACTCTATTTACCATCAGAAGGACACGTACAGGTTGGGTGGTAAGCACCCTCCTTCCAGGACTGACATTTACTGTGCATTTGCAAACGGAACATGCAGGTCCACCTGGCCTCTGAACTATGTTGTGTTTAGTGTAATAGCAATGGATGATATGCAGAGGGATACTTGTTTTCTACAAGAAAAAAAAAGTCGAACAAAATCAAAACAACGAGACCCCCATATCATTTAACACTTTTATATATATGCATTGTTAAAAAAAAAACAAACGCTTGAGATCAGTTATTACAGGTATATTTGAAGACAACAAGCAGAGATTTTCAAAGCAGCTCAAGGAATCCTCTTAGTTTGGCCAGCACAGTTCAGCTCTTGGCTGAAGTGCTGCCAGTAACGCCAGGTACTCATTCAGGGCAGCGCAGCAACAACAGGAACAGCAGCAAACTGCTGTCAACTCCGTGCTGTTCAGGACTGCCACATACTTCAGCTGGAGCAGTAACTTCAGGAGATTCCAACTGCACAAGGGAAAAGGGATTTACCAGCTGTTAGCTGCTGTGGGTCAAGAAAACACAACATGAAATGCTACAAAGCAAGCCCGAGCTCTCACACCAGCCTGTGATTTACGGATCTTCACCTCAGCCTGCTGACTTGCATGAAAACTGCCTCCTGCTTTGATGTCACTTGGAATTTAACACGTTAGACAATACAAGGCAAGAGAAGAGTTTCTTGCTAGCCAAGACCACAACAGTTTAAGTGATGAGAACAATGAATGAGGCTATTAGAATATTTCCCTAATTAGCACTTTGTAACAGCTGATTGCATCTTTGTCAAGTAGAATTGACATTACTACCATAAGACACAAACTATGTTTAATATGCTCCCAGAGTCCTAAATAGATACCTACATCACATTCACCAGACTGTAAAGACTCGGGGGGAATAAAACACCGGGGGCTGTCACCCTCCCACTGAGGTCTGAGGCTCTCAAGCCACGTTCCACTATCCAACTTTTCAATGAATCTGTAGAAAATCTCAACTTTTTAGTGGTCAACATTTTCCAGTTTACTCTACAGTTTTGAGCTGCCATCGCTCTGCCACCAGCCCAGATTAAGAGCATGCCATAACAACATACTCTCTTATCTAACCAATTAATTAAAATTTGTTTCTCTTAACTAATAATCTGGATCACAAATTATCTGCAAAAAAGCCATGTACTTGGTAGGATATCTTTAAATGAAATCCCTCAAAATCCCATTTGTGGTGATGTACAATGACACGTGTTATCTTGAATAGAGAAAAGAAACAAGAGTGTTTTCCCCCATGTCAAGTGACTCAGAGTTAGTATAGAAGCAGAGCAGACTCTGTGGGCAAACAGAGATAATATTAACACACAATGAGTAAGTTACTGCTTCTTCCCTAAGGGTCAAGTAGCTTTTATTCATCTTCATCTGCCAAAAAACACTACACAAAAGACAACTACCCCCCAAGAATCCTACCAGAAGCCACACCACCATCTACCACCATCTCTCATATGGCAACAGGCATTTCAAAACATAGCTTGAAGAAAAGCCTGTGATGTAATGGGAAGAAATGCTATTAAAGAATATGGATTGCATTCTTCTAAGTCAATACCAAAACAATGACCGACTCAGTTTTTGAAACAGCAGCACTATGAAAATGCAAAATTGATTTACAAGGGAAATAATAGCCAGAGGTTACTATGGCTGCTAAAGTTACAGGACATTTATTAAAGAAACTAGAATTCGCATCCAGTTTTTAAAAAGCTATCAAAGACAATTTTATGCACCATCTCAAAGTGAAACAAGTTACTCTCCTAAATTAAAACTGTTTTTTTTAAGCATTATCATTCCAGCACCATCCACAGCACAGCAAGGGCAGCGCTGCAGTTTTAACTGGCAACAATGATTTTAACGAGGAAAAAACCAGCAGCCCTTTGCCTTCTTTCAGATCAGTTCTTGATCCATAAAACATTTCCCTTACAAAAGGAAACAAACTAATGCTGGCCCTTCTTAAAACAGTTTTCATTTATCATCTCTTACATGTTAATTTCTCACGATTTTCACAGCAAATAAGAGTCTTATGCCAGGTCATTTGGCCCGTAACAAGTGGAGCTGAACAAAAGCAGGCGGCCCCTGTGTGCAATGTCACCTCTAACATCACATGCAACAGGGACTGTTCCAGCACAGTTACACCGAGCCCAGCTCGGTTCAGCCAGCCCTGTCCGACAGCTCATTTCATAACCAGCAAAGGGTCACCACAAGGGCTGCAGTACACCTTGCTGGCCAAGGCAGGGAAACTGCCCCACTCCCCCAGATCGCTCCAGTCCAACCACCCTACCAGCAATGCAAAGCCTGGGCCATGAGAGGCATCACCTGCACCTCCTCTTCGGGTTAGATGATCGTGGTGTACATGACAGCCTGAATGCACCACCCTAAAATCACCTTTCCCTTAAATGATGTCAGCTGCCTCAATCCTCAGGCAAGAGTCAAGGATAATGACTGATTTAACCAAGAGACCATTAAATCCCCAGATATCCTAAAGCATAGCAGCGCTCCATCTATTGGTCAGGAATTAAGGATGTGCTTAATCATCACCATCATCGTGCACTAACCTCTATCATTAAACATTCAACCCCTAACCAGCTCTCCCCTTCCTGCCTAGGACTTCACATTCTTCCAGCAAAAATTAAACTCAAGTAATAATATGTTCTGAAAAACAATGCAAGTAACACTAAAAGCATTAACATGACAACAGCTAAAGTTAAAACTGGTATACCCTATTAGTCACACAATTATCATTTTGTTTCATTGAGAAATACATGCATTTCTTACTCAAAGCAGCATTGAAAAGCTTGTCTGATAACAGCCAAAGAGCTCATGCCATTCTCTGGGTTGACACTTTCTTTCCCTGCAAGTACTGGATGCCACCAAGGAGGTCTGTACAATTTGTTCACACACAGTTTCCAGCCAGCAAGGCCACTTAAGTGACCGAGTGTGCAGTCCTGAGAACTCCCTGGTGCAAGGCAAACCCTGGCAGGGAGGCAAAAGCGAGTCTTTCACAGCAGAACTGCTGTCAGAGCAGACACGCGCAGAACCTGCCCCGTCTTGCACCACTCCCCCCAAAAGCCACCACTATCCCTTCCCAGCAGATCACACACAGCCATACATCTGCCACACCTGTGCTTTACTCCAGTCATCAGCAACTGGACCAGAAGGTGAGACAGCCTGAAGCTGCCCCAGGCACGCCAAAGCTCTCTTTGAAAGGCTGAGGTTACATTTGTCAGCTTCATTCCTCTGGTACCAAAGCTCATTTAAGCAGCAACTTCTCCCACACAATTCAGCAATTCCATACATTCATGTTTTTATAACCCTTGGCCATTCATTTTTTGCCCAGATATTCATTGTCATTGATTTTATCTATTTGTTTTTTTAAACTTAACTCCTCCACATAGTGGCACCACACAGATGAGGCACAAGCCTACACATTTTTCCTCCACCTGGTATCACATCACTACCCCCCAGACACGAGTCCAGGACATGTGAATGAAAACCAGCAGATTCAGGCTCAACCTGCCTGGAACATAATGATGCTGAGAAGACAGAAACAGAGGCAGCACACCTCCACGACCGGGTTGTTGCTTTTGAGGCATGCTCTACCCTCCTTACAGAGCCAGTCCAAGGCTTCCCTGCCAAAATCACATCGCTCAGCCATGCAGATCCTGCCTGCCCTGAAGTCTGCAGCGAACACCGACTGATAACTCCGCTCTGAATTCCTAAATAAGCTTTTAAATGCGAGATGAAAACTGACCAACACCGAGGAACGAACTCCCAAAAGGCCCATCATAAATCCTCATTTCTGGAGCCTAAAGTTCAAGGCAGCAATCTTGAATTTCCTCCCCGCTAAGACAAGCACAGAATGGAGATAATTCCAAACTGCGAACAGAGCAGGGGGCTGGGTGGCCACGGCGAGCCCGCGGCAGCGAGCGGCGCCGGGCTGATGCTGGTCACGCCGGTGGGTCCGCGCTGCCGTGACCGGAATGCGTGAGCCCGCTCCGGGAAGCGCA
>WEIT01028904.1:336616-357135 GCA_013389985.1 Dryoscopus gambensis
CCCGCCCGCCGTGGATCACTATCTGGCAGCGCGCGGGGGCTCGCCCGTCGCCCTTCCCCGGCCGCCCCTCGGCCAAGCCGGGATTACGGCCGCCTTCCCTCGCCCTTCCGTCGCTTCCAACTTGGCCGAGGGGCGGCGGCACCGCCAGTATCCTCCGCCCTGGCTGCTCTCCATTGTTGTCCCCCGCCCCGCGCCCCGTGCCTCGGCTGTACCTGCAGTGCGGGGCTGGAGCATCGATCCCCGCGGGGCCGTGACGCTGGAGAGGGACTCTGGATGCCCAGCGCACAGCTGAGGCGGCGGGGGGATACCGGGAGCTGTATGCGAGAAAAATGAATAAAGAACCCACGCCCCCCAAACAAACAACAACAACAAAACCCTGGGCTACAAGTGAAATTTTGAGAAATTTAAACAGTTGTTGGGGCTGAAAGGCGGCAGACGGCTTCTCCAGATGGCTGGTGCTGCTCAGGAGAAAGCTCTTTTGCCGAGAGCAGCCCTGGCTAAAAAAAGCTGCACAAAATGCTAAAGTCATCCTGGCAAACACTGTCCTTTCTTTCTCTCCTTTTTTTCCCCCCTCCCTGTTTTTTGTTTTCTTAGCTTTCCGTAGTTGTTCTGCTTTGCAGCTGAAATCATCCCTGTCTTGGTTCCCCACCCAAAGTTACTTGGTTTCTCGGTTTCAGGGCTGGTTTGGTTACATCTGAGCGGTTCTCACCAGATGTTTGAAGTCACAGAAGCACTGGGTGATAGTTCTCCTTTTTATGGAAAAAACCCCTCTGTATTTTATATATATTTTTAATTATTTCTAAGATGCGGAAGTCCTCAAGTCCAACAAGTCCTCATCATCCAGGCTAGGAGTGAATTAAAAGCAGGATCAAGTAGAAACTTTTTAAAATATGTCTGAAAGGCTCAGGAAATCCCTTTGAAATCGGCACTGCTGCTTACAGGTGTAAAATTACACACGCCATGGAGGTTCAGGGACAAAACCTTTTAATTCTGGGTACTGCGTGCTTTTAAAGAGCCTCTTGAGGACTGTGGGCATGGGGAAAGCAGCAGGGCTGGAGCAAGCGTAGGATGAAGACAATGCATGCCAGGACCCTCTTCTGATGGAGTCACCAGAGAGGTTCCAGGCCGGCTGGCTGCTGCCACCACATCAGTGTAGGAGCTACAAGTCCATCACAGAAAGGTGAACAAGGGCTCTTGGGAGCTAGAGAGGTCCTTGGAGAAAAAACTGCTTGAGGCGCCAAACTGGCCAGCCATGGGGTATTTGATTTGAATAGGGAGAGGATGCAGAACATGCTTTAACTTTGCAAATGTACACACAGCACTGAGATGGCTCTACCTGACCAGACCAGCACCACGGGAGCCTGCAGGTACTGGCCACTAATAAGGGGATGAAGTGGTACAGCATCTGTTATTTAATACAGGACTTTTAACTATCTGGTGGCTGTTGGAAATTAAAACATACCCTGGGCACAGGAAGAATATATAACTACATGTGGAGTGTGCTATGAAGGCTGAAGCAACTGGCTTTCTCCAGTTTGCATATTTATTCAGTTTAACACTCATGGAATTAGTAGAGCTGTTCCATCCACATTCATCCCCTCTTTTTTATTTCCTTTTGGGAAAAAATGACAGCTGTATCATGTTTTAATAAACTTTGAACCTGAAAAGGCCAAGAAATTACAAACTAGGTGTGGTTTTGAAAGTGAGGGTGATACTGGAATGAAATTGGTGGATCGGGACTTGCCTTGAACTCTGAGCTCTGGCCCAGACAACTGCTTAGCTAGAGCGGATGCTGGCACACGAGTGATTGAATAGGAACTGGCCACACACAAATTTCAGCTGGAAACCAGAAGAGAATTGTTAACCATTAGAGCAATCAAATACTGCCTTTTCCAAGGGGGGTATTTGGAATGGAAAAATTTCACTGCTTTTCAGTTGTAGTTTAAAGTCATCATAAAATGCATTGTCTGCAGCAGCAGGGGACAGACTTGATGTCCCAGGAGGTTGATTTGAGTGCTGAGGTGCTGCGTGACATTGATCACACACCCTGATATTTGAATTTCAGAGGCAACAGTTGCTTATCCCAGCAGATGCCTTTCCTGTTTATTGTAGGGTGAGTTTTCTTCTCCTGGGCATGTAGATGAGTTTTACTTTAGTCTTGGAAGGATTATGAGGCTGACAAGTACTTATGATTCAGGCTATAAATGGATTACAAGCAGGATCAAGAGGAAACTTTCCTGCATGGCAGAGACTTCTCCCATTAGTTCTGGAGCTTTTGTTCCCTCCTTCGAAACAACTGCCAGGTGCTCCTGAAGAGTCAGTGGCCTGGGCCAGTTCTAGTTAGGCAGATCTCTGTGCTGCAGCTCCTGCAGGTGATGCAGCAAATGGAGACCTCTGCCTGTGCTCCTTGTGGACTCCTGTGGTGCCTGGGGGCTGCTGTGCAGACATCCTTCCGTGGAGTGGGACAGGTAACATCTAGAGCAGGGGGGAGAGATGATAGGCAGGACTGTTCCTTTGGGGTTGGACTGTAGCTTAGCATTAAAAACTCCCACTTAACAAGTGAAACCAAACCCATAGTAAGCTGCAACGACAATTTTTGGAGCGTTGGTCCTCAGACATACATCTGGCTTTGTTACTCTCTCGGGACATCACAGTGTTTGTCTCTGCCATGTCAAGGAAACCCTCTGTGTGTACATTTGTGGCTAAATACATGGAAAAAAAATCCACAAAAGAGGTAAAGTGTTTCCTTTTTGGGGACCCAGTGTGGCAGAAATGCTTTGCCACTCTTTGCCTCTTTACATGGTACTGCAGCCTTTTCACCGTCCGTAAAGCCACGTGTCTAATCAGTGGACCTAGCTGAGCTACTCATTAGAAACTTGGCCAAACCACAAACATTTGTTTCCTTGCTTTATGCCAAACTCAGAGAAAGGAGGAAGGAGTGGCATGGAGCTCATGTTAATGAGTTCTTCATTCCCCGCAGAGAGATAATCAGAGCACTGCTCAGAGATTCATCAACTTTTTTATTATCACTTTAATGGCCTAAATGTTTGGGAGTTTTTTGGGAAGTTACTTCAGCTAAGAGCTAGATAATTCCTCATGCAGCTGTGGTTTAGGAAGCAGCTCAAGGGACACACATGCCAAATTACTTTAGCTCCAGTTAAAAAAAAATATATACCACAAGGTTTCCTGGGTGCCTCCCTTTTCAATCAAGGGCATTATGTCCTCAATCCGTCTCTTCTGGGTCACGTGTGGGGGGTTGGTTTCTTCTGCAATCTTTGCAGCTTCGTGAGCTGTACAGCAAAATGCCAAACGCTGGTGGTACTGCATGTTCCCCACAGACAAAGGACTGTAACAACTCCCTGACCCCGGTCACTCCGGGAGGCAGGCTCCTTTGGGAGTGAGTAAAGGCATTTCCGGGGACCAGCACTGATCCCACACAACTCATCAGTTTCAGCGAGCTGCGTGAGGAACAAAGTTGCTAAATGCTGAGAGCTGGGACCTTTCCCATGTTGCTGCAGGGAGAACCTCTAACCAAGGGATTCTCCAGTGCCTGCTGAGGAGTCTCTGGCCATGCACACATGGTGGGAGCTCACTGCAACCATCTACACATCACAGCGAAGGCCACTGGCAATGAAAAGCTCTCACTGGCTTGGCAGAGGCTGCTCAGAAATTATCCAAAGTTCGGTACTTACAGCTTTCCTCATGTAAGGAACTGCTTATGGTGGCAGTCAATCATGGCAGCTGCTCAGGAGTCCCTTTGGTTTAAAAGTGAAGAGCTGCTGGCCTTTTGCTGTCGCTCAGGAGGGCCATCGGATGGAAAATGCTGTAAAATCTCTTCCCATGCCTCCCCCGCTCCCCAGTGGCCAGATTTCCTTCTGGTCTTCTGGAGAGAGCTGTGAGAATATATACATTAAAGACAGGGATGTAGTCAAATACTGCAGGATAAGCATGGTTATGAGAGTATTATAACGGGATACGATTTACTTTTTCCTGAATCAAACCCCAAGTGTTTCCTGTCAGACCTCGGTACAATGGGATACAAATGTACAGTCCATTACGTTCACATTTCCTCCAAACTGCTGTCTCTTTCCTCGTACACAGAGTACAGGAAAGGATGCTTTCTGCCCCCACTCATGTCTCTCAAGTGACTTTATCTCATTCAAAAAGGGAATTGAGACATTTAGCATGCACTGTCTTCAGTAGGTTGCCTCCCTTCTAATGCCTATTGCCTTCGGATGAGAGAGGTTGTAAACATGGAGGAATTCCTTTGATATCAAAAAGAGCTTCACTGGAGTAACATCAGCATGAATGAATGCAAAATGAGGTCCACAGGGAATAAAATGCTAAGCCTGGGGAAAAAAAATCAAGATTCACAGCACTAGTCCAGAAGAATAGTAGCTCATACCATATAAGAACCCCATAGTTCTCATTTCCTTCTTATCCCTTCAGGACAGGAAAGAACATCCTGCTCTTCTAATATGAGCAAAATAAAAGTTATTTTTGGAAGGAAAAACTCATGTAAGGACCTCATTTTTAAAGAGACATCACTAATCTGTGATTCTGATGATGCATTTGGAGCACAGCATGTCCTTTTGCATCAAGAAACCCATATTTACTGGCTCAGCTCCACCTACACTCAGGCAAAAGGTTTATGTTGGTTGAACAACAAGGCAGGGATTCTTTGTCGGCACATGAACGGTGACGTGAACCTAAAGTGCCATCTCTGACATGGGTGTGCTGTTGCCAGACACACACCAGCTGGGAAGCCCAGTGCAACTGCCTGGGGGAGAGGAGCGTGGAACCATGGGAGTCTAAGGTCATGGGCTGGTGGACGTGAATGTTGATTCAGTAAGTCTGAAAAAGGTTTTCTGTAACTATCCTGGAGTTCCACTTTCTTCTTCATAACCCCAAGTCGAATTGAACATAGCCACCCCCCGTCCTCAGTGGTGAGGTATCTTTGCATTCTGTGCTTGTTGTTCTGCCTCAGAGCCCACAGAGGAGCATGTGGAGTAATTTCCTGGACAGTTGTTTTGGAGTTCAGAGCATCAAGTCAAATTCAGAACCGTTTAACCAACTGTTGCTTTTCATATTTCATGGACCGCTTGAAAGGACAGCACTGCTATGAAATCAGCCTCAGATCTGTTAACATGCATAAAAAATACTAATTCATGAATAATGTCTTATTTTGGATTTTGATAAGTAACTGTCATTCCAAAAGCTTCTTAGGAGGCAAGTGAGATAGAAGAATGAGTATTAGTGCAGTATCTAACAATAAGGATAAACAAATTGTAAATGAGTTAATAATTTACCAATTCAAGTTTAGCAAACAGCTAATGTACTATAAAAAGAGTTCCACTTTCCCTTTAAAAACCATTCATACAGTACAAGATTTTAGCTCCTCTCAGTGTCAAGGGCCCCAAATACCTAAGCAGACTCTTGGGAATGACCTCATCTGTAGTTTCTGAGTGTATTCCCAGGGATGCGTAATGCTAGGAACAGCCGGATTGAAAGCCGGGGCAGGAGCTCGCTGCCGCAGCACAGCAGGGCTCCCCAAATTGCAGCATGGGCCAGCAGTGCCTACGGAGAGCTCCTGGCACCCGCCTGCAGCGTGCAAGAGTGTGCTCAGGGCAGTGTCCTTCTGTCACTGCAGCCATCGAGAGCAGGCTGAAAAAACCACCCAGAGATATTCCTATGAAGTCAGTGGATTACTCACATACATAAAGCACTGATTTCCCTGGCAGGACAATTTGTGTTCAGTGGTTTTCATATGAAAGGATGTGAGATTGCTGCTGCTCACTGTCTCCATTTGTTCTCAGACAGGAAGTGGAGAAGGGCAGTGGGACCGATGATCAGGTCTGTGCAAACAGACACTGGAAACTCAAAACAAATCAGTCACAGAGGTATGTGGACAGAGAGAAGAGAAAAACCTTTGCATCTCTTTGCCCAGCAAATCCTGGTAATTCTTCAGAGTGTGTACTAACCAGCTCCAAGTCTGTCTCTTGCCCTGTGATGACTTACCCTAAATTGCAAAGTCTGTGGTTTTAACCGGGACATCTGAACTCTCTGGGACTCCACAGGGGAAAGATAAATGAATCTACACAGCAGACTTCAGTGTCACAGCCATTTTACTGAGGGAGATAAGGAAACTGTGGAGGAGTAAAGGCACAACTTCTCTTTAAGAAGAATAATGTGTAATTCTACATACCATCACTTACATACCAGAAAATAATACACAGATCCACTATATAATTAGAGTTCTGAATGAGTGTGTTATACAGCAGAAGAAGCAGCTCAAACTACTGTGTAGAAAACAGACCTTGGATTGTCTAAAGATAGATGGTGAAAAGATATCAAACATCCACAGAGTCTCCTAGACTTCACCAGAGTGAGAGATACATCAGTACAAATTGAGCCTCTGGCCTCCTGGAGCTCTGCAAATCCTCAAAAAGGACATTAATGTCATTAGCAAAACCAACAAACGTGCCTATACTTATTACTTGTTTGTAATAAGATTTGGCTAGTATATAATTAGCAGGCTGCAGAAGTCTTTTACGACCTCTGAGAACAGTCTCTGCCATGCTGAGGCTCACCAGAAAATTCCCATTCTTTCATGTAGTTACAACTTCCCCATCAGTCTCTACCCCATCAGATGGACTGACATAAGCATATGCAACATGTCATATGAATCCATGTGAACGATACATACATATATATATATATATATACACACACACATATGATTATTTATTCTACAAGGATAATCTTTGACCAGGAATGCTTTTTTCCCAAGAGAAATAACACTCTTCTGCCAAGCAGGACAGTGAGTTATCTTGTGTATTTGTGGTACATAGACACAGGATTACCCATTAGTTGGCTTGAACACATCTTATTGTGAGTGAGTGGTTGATCGAGGTGGTTCTCTGCCCTTCTGCTGCTTTTTTCTCAGGGCTTAAGCATGGCTGTAGTGAGTTATTTAAATGTGTCTAACTAGGGACATGCACAAGCCAAGGGAGGCTGGAATGGGGCAAGTCACTGAGTAGCTGCTGAACTGGGGCCCTGATTTGGATCCCAGTGTCAGCTGGGTGACAGCAAATGACACTGAACAAGACTGCAATTCATGCCACCGCTCTAGAGAAAGCTGGGGAACGTTAGTCTTAGGTTTAGGCTTGTATGATGCTGGATGGGAAAAGGGCACACAAATGTTCAGCTGACTCTAAAGCAGATGAGAATAGTGGTGTTGGAGTTGGCCCTCTGTCAAGCCAAACTGCAGCTACAGATCCGGCATCCTGCCTGGCTTTCAGATAGGAAACCAGCTCCAGACCTTGCAGCTCTGCTGCGTTTTTCTACAACTGGGGGGCTTTTCAAAGCTGTTGAACGTATACATGAGAACCGGCTGTTTCACTTCCTTTTCCAACACCAGAGGTGTAAAGAGGCCAGCACGCAGCCAAGAAATGGGGCCGTGAGTCAGCTGGGATTTTCTGAGCATCTGACTGATAGATACCCTTGCTCAGATCAAGCACTGCAGCTGCTGGGGCTGGCTGCTGCTGCTAGGGGCCAGCTCTCAGGTTCCTTTAACGTTCCCTGTGCTGTGCTCTGAAGCTCAGCTCAATGATACAAATGCTTTGGGAAGCTGGTGTGGAGGGGTCTGTTTTGTGATACACCCTCTGTCCCTTGCACCAGTGTTGTGCCCCCCACGCTTTGGGAAAACTGCTCTTGGTTTGCAAAATGTGTAACTCAGATGTTGCCTCTGCCTTGCAAGTGGGGGCTTGGGACAGCAATGTGCTGGGACTGTGGGAGTGGTTCCTCCCCATGGATGAACAATACAGTCCCTTCACTTGTGATATTGTTATCAGTGATTCAAAATGAGATAGCAAAAATTCTTTCCATGCTGTGTAACGAGCTTCCTAGCAGAGAGATCCAGCTGCAGATATGATACTCACGCTCTGGTGCTTTCAAGGATTATCAGTGTAATGTTGGATGCTAATGGAAAGATAGCACTGAAAAAAAAAACCCAAAACAACTGCTGTAATAAAATAAGACTGTAATTCTCTCGCTGCTACAAACTTGGTGTACGAACATGGGCAGATCTTCAGGAGAAAACATCAAATTTGCAAGCCCATGTATGACAGTCCAAATTTTCTGATGTCCTGATGGACAGTCTTTCCAATCCCATTGCAGCAGGTATGGCCATAATTCATAACTTTTCTTCTACCTGGGTGTTCATTTTCCCAAACCTTGACTAAAGTGTCCTGAGCCACTGATTTCTCTAACTGGATCCAACACTGTGCTTCTGTTTTGAAGCCTGCTAGCAGACACAGGCAGGAAACGCCAGCCAGCTTTACTTACAGAGTCCCTCTGGTTTCTGGTGAACTTTCATTTCTCTCAAAGTCAGACTGGTGATTCAAGACTAATGAACTTCTATGAATACTCTGCTTTATCAGAGGAAATAGTTGGAGGCTGAAGTCTTGGTCCCTAACAAGTCTTTACGAAGATATTAACATGTCTTGCCAAGACCTAGTAATTCCCTCGCAGCCAATGCAACATTCCTCTGAGGCCATAAGGGAAGACTCGAAAGGGGGATCATGTGGCTGGGACCCAGCTGAATTAGCTACTCCAGAGAAACACCCTGAGCATGTGACTTTGTAGACACAGATCTAAAGTAACAAACCCACTTGATTCTGGTAAATCCATTCAAGACATCTATTCTCAAGATATCTTAAGTAAGAAAAATTAATTTTCAAAAAGGAAATTAAGAACAGTCCATACAATGCTATAGCCATAAGAAAACACGTAGACTTAATGATTGGGGTTAAAAAAAAGGAATTAGGGAAGAGGAAATTTCACAGCTATGCCTATATTTTATTTGCTTGCTTTTCTGTGAGGCAAGTGTCAGGAGAAGAAAAACAGAAAAATGCTACACATATCCCCTGTATCTGATTATGCAAAATACTGTCCTTCTGGGAGCTGCTTACAATAAGTTAAACCTGACTTTCAGAAGATGAACAGCAGGTTTTCAATTATGGCATTTGAGACCTCTGGAGCGGGGATTATGAGAAGATAGCGTAAGTCAGATGGCCCTTTTGAGACGTGCTTTTTATTCAGCGACAGACAAGCCCTCACACTGGTCCTCTTGCAAGCACTCAAGGTATGTACAGTAAAGGGCAGCACAAAGGTCCTCAAACAGGCTCCAGGAGCAGTGGAGCGTGGTTTGGGCTGGGGGAGGATCGGTGCCTTGGATCCCAGGGTGTTACCATTGCTGTGCCTCTGCTCAAATGCCATGCAGCTAATTAGTTGTGGGAACAGCCTTGGTGCCTGCTGGTTGGGTTACCTCTGTGCCCCATGCTATTGCTGGGCTATTTCTCCAGCCTGAAGGGCACTGGGAATTTTACCAGCAGCTTCAGTGAAAACAGGCCAGCAGGCAGTGCTTTGCATCGCCTATGCTAAGAATCTTTGCTTGGTTCACCACTCATTGTTCTGACAGTTGTCTCATTTATTCACTTTTTACATCAAAATCCGTTCCTCTAAAGCTTATGTTTAGCCTTAAGCTTCAGCATGTGCTAATAGTATTAATCATTCTGGAAATAGTTCTGTCTGCTCTGCTATCAGTAGCTATCTTGATGACACACTGTCCCAGCTCCACATTGCTTCCCTGCTCTCTGGGGGTGGCTCTCGAACAAGTGCACAGCAGGGGAGAGGGGTAGGAGGCAGAAGGAAGCAGAGGGGGATGCCCTCGGGCTGTGCATCCATATTTTAGAGGCTGTGCCAAGGTGCATTTAGCTGCAGTGCTTTTCAGCCGTGGTTCTTTCTGGGAGGTCTGAGCTTCCCCTACACATCCCATCTGTCCTGGAGGAGGCATCACACCACAGGTTCGGGGTGGTAAACATGGTCTAGAAACCTTCGAAGAAGGATCCCACTGTCACAGGCATTAGGGGCAGATGGGACTTGCAGATAGGAGAGCCAGGTCTTGGAAGTGCTCTGGGGTCCTGCAGCTCAACTAAATGTTGATGTTGCTGTGTGACCTGCCCATATGGTTTTGCCTTTTTACTAGCCTGACTTCTGTGTCCGTTCAGAAAAAGGAATGATATTCTGGAGGGCTTCAAAACCTGCATATATTAAGATATAACACCACATGTGGAATCACCAGCAGAGAAATTAAACTAAGACTAAAAATAGAGTTTCTTTTTGCTTTTATATTAAAAAAATGCTAATGCCCAGATCTCGGATTCTCCTGGGGTTTTTTTTATCTAATGGACAGTCTCCAAATAAAAACATCCTCTGGGGCAATGCCATGTTCCCTTCACAATTGCCTGAACCAGTTTTTCCCTTCTTTCTGATTGTATAATATCTCAGAGCTAGCTATGGCAATTGTGGAAAAATGCCAGTAACAGTAGTAAGGGTGCAAGTAACACATTGCTAGCTTTTTTGAATATAATTTAGCTGCTGAAAACCAAACGATGGCTACAAGCATATGACCAGTCACCTGCCTGCTTCCTGGCCCACGGCTTAAGAATTTCAAAATAGTACAAAAATATTTCACAGTTAATTAAAAATCTGACTTTTTTGAAGGTCAGTAGAGATGCCTCTGCCAAGGAATGCACACACAAAAAAAATTCCAGCACAACTGGCAAATCACTTCCCATGTCTTAGTTTCCCGTTTTTAAATAATACAAAGTACTTGCAGACCTGACTTTTCCATGATCCACAGCAGGTGCCAGAAGAACAAATTCCCAAATAGGGCATTTCGTCAGGTAAAGTACTACTCTACTGCAAGTTTCACATGATGGAATAGTCAATGAATAGGGAAACATGAGGTCACTTTTAGATATTGATAATTCATGGAAATGTAAAATACATGGGGCATAAGTGGGAGTGGATCAGAATACTGCTATGGTAATTGTCCAAGAAATGTTATGCTTTTATTCACAAATCAATAGACAAATCAACAAGTTCATCTGAGATCATTGTGTATCTGAGGTACTTCTGCAGTACTTGAATTTTAGAACCCTAGTATCCCATAGCAATGTCAAAATATTGTATTTGTAGTTGAAATTAATGCAATTCCTTGACTTCTTCAGCAATGATCATTTATTTTGACTCTGTGGTCCTTGGGGTAATATTCTTCCTTCAATTCAGAGTATACTGTCAGCATTAACAGTGAATCATAGACAGCAGAGAATACTTAGCTTGCAGCTTCATCTCTTTTCCAGCTAACCTTTCACCATGAAGCATTTCAAAAAGGCTGGAAATGAACATAAAATTGAAAGTTGACTGAGCTACTTCATGGTTTTTACTACAGCAGCAACAATACCCATGCCACTAAACAAATTTACTGAGAAAATGATTTTTCCTGTCAACACTATTGGGAAAAAGCCAAACTTCCCATTCAAATTACAGCAGTACTGCCCAAGCCAAACACATTTTAAAAGTGAGGATTTTGTGATTTTTTTTTTATTCCCTCCAAAAATGTGGTGCGTTTCTTGCATTGCAAGCTAAGACATCCTGTTCAGCCACATTGTTTTTTAATCAAACACTTTCCTTTACCTGTTGCTTGACATTAACCCATTGCTCCTCCTCTGGATCCTCTCCTCCATATCTGTGCTCCCCTTTTCCTTCTGCTGCTACAATCTTTAAGTTAATATCACTTTTAAAAGTTCCCTTTTAATCAGCCCAGGCATGCTGGCACGAGCTGTCAGCAGTATTCATTTCTCTAGGCTCTTGCCTTGTGTTGCATTGCCTTGGCAACAAGATTTAGCAGCAAGGCAACAGCCTTGAACTTGTCAGAGTCTGTTGCAACGCGCCAAGCATGTATTACTCTCCAGCACCTCAGGTTGCTATAACAACTACTAACAATAAAACTCATCTCCTGGCTTTTAAATACAGGAACTTCTACAGTCTGTTTCCTGGCAGGACTGCAGCAATATTATGTGATTCCTGGCTGTGGTGGTTTTGCCTTCTCCTTCCTTTTTGCACATGACAGCAGCCTCCAGGAGCGAGGCGCCAAGGCACGGGAAGGAGCTTGGGATGGGCAGCATAGCCCGTGCTGGTGAGCATGGGAACTGGTGGTGCTGAGAGCAGGGTTGGGAGAACAAAATGCCAAGTGATCCCAGGGACAATGCAAGGCACAGAGCCCCAGCAGCGAACCCCAGATGCTCCAGACCAGTGATGCTCAGCACCTGCCTGCACCAGGCCTTTGGCTGTGGCATTTTGGTTTTTTCTCCTGTTCCAGCAAAATATACCTTGTGTGAATGTACTGGCATCCTGGGGAGGAGGCTGCAACCATCAGAGAGGCCCTTTTGGTCTCTATCAGCACACAGTGTTTTCTCCCATCCTTGCAAATGCTCAGCTGGCAGTACTGGTGAGAATAAAGGAGCAGTCTAGTGTGGAGAGATGGGCAAGGGACCAACTACTGTCATAGGAACATAGAATATCTCAAGCTGGAAGGGACCCATGAGGATCATTGAGTCCAACACCCTGCTCCTCACAGTACTACCTACAAATAAACCATATGACTGAGAGCATCCTCTAGATGCTCCTTGAACTCTGGCAGAGTTGGTGCCATGACCACTTCCCCAGGGAGTCTGTTTCAGAGATCAACACCCTCTCAGCGAAGAACCTTTTCCTAATGTCCAGTCCGAACTTCCCCTGAAACAGCTTCATTCCATATTCTCCTGTCCTATCGCTGGTCACCAGAGAGAGATCAGCACCTGCCCATCTGCCTGCTGTGATGAAGCTGTAGCCTGCAGTGAGAGCACCCCCCAGTCTCCTCCAAGCTGAACAAACCAAGTTATCTCAGCTGCTCCTCTCAGTCTTGCCCTCGAGGCCTTTCATCAACTCAGTTGAACTCCTCTGGACACACTCAGATAGTTTTATGTCCTTCTTCTTATACTGAGGAGCCCAAAACTGCACAGAGTCCCCTGCAGCAGCACAGAGCAGAATGGGACAATCCCCTCCTTTGACAAGCTGGTGACGCTGTGCCTGATGCACCTCAGGACATGGTTGGCCTTTTTGGCTGCTGGGCACTGTTGACTCATACTTAATTTGCCATTGACCCAAACCCCCAGATCTCTTCTGTGGGGCTTCTCCCCAGCCTCTCCTTCTCAAGCATGTATATATAACCAGGTCTGCTCAATCCCAGGTGGAGATGTTTGTGCTGAGGCGCATGTGCCCTGTTCAGCATGGGTTGTCATGACACAAATGTCACAAGTTAAGTCTGAATCACTGGTGCTAGGAATTTTCAAAACCTTTCAGCAGAGACAAGACTTTTAGTGCCAGGGGAGCCCTTGATGAAGAACATTTTCAATCAATGAAAATGCAGGGTGAGGATGCAAATTGAGCCAGTGCGGAATCAGGAACCATGGAAATTTCTCAGCAGCTCACCCAGTGTCCTGTCACACCTCCTTCCTGTGGCTTCATTCATGAGGACAGAGCAAAGCACTCATCCTTTTCCTGTATGTCACATCCATGACTATCTTGTGCAGACTCAACATCATTCTCACTTTTCCATAACATGGGTCATATTTCGTCAAAGGAACAGAACTCATAACCCGCGACACAAACAATGGGAAGGCTTGTGTAAGAATAACTCAGGATGCAGCTCATCTCAAGTGTGTGAGGGATGCAAACAGGAACAGAAAAGAAGCAGCAGATCTTTCCTCCTTTTTGAGTGAAACTCAGATTCCGCAGCCAGGAAGCACTGCCTGTGATACAGCTATTGGTGGGATGTGGGAGGAGGCAGAGCTCTGTCTGAGCAAAGGTCTGTTTGTTTAAACAGATTTTATAACGTAAAAATGGTGCTTTCCATTTTCCGCAGTTGCTGCCAGCTGAAGGACAGTGGTTGCAGGTGTCAGGAGCTGCTGGAGGTCTGGTCACACTGCTTTCCACTGACTGCCCTCCTGTGGGGCAAAGGCTGAGATCCCTCAGGGTCCCCAAGCACAGAGCATGGCCTGGGCCCACAGGTCTTTCAGAAATGACCCCAAGCAGGACCCATGTGGGTAATGCTGATGATAAAAGAATCAGTGCAGGGCACAAAAGTTGCAGGCAAGGAGCATCCCTGGATATGCATGATCTTTCTACAGAGATCCTTTTCATTACCTCATTTGCTTTCTTGGGCTCCTGCTTTCTCCTGCACAGAGTTTTGAGTAAACATTCCCTGTACTGAGTTGCTAAGAGCCTGACAGAGACGCCCCAGCCCCCAAACTTCTCTGGAGCTCCTCGTATTTCATGTTTCATTTGGGAAAAAAAAATCAGCCCAGGTTTTCTCACTCCTAATCTAGAGTTTTTGTTTAACAGACAAAAACAACAAATCAAATATAATGAGCCTCTAGTTTAAGGAAAACAACTCATTTGAAAAACCCAGGGCTCAGTTCTGCAGTTAGATCTCAGGACAGCAGTGTCTAAAGGCCTGAAATGTCATTTATGGGGTCTCAGATGATCCCAAATCTCTCACAGATATTGCCTATGGATCACTGTCCCTTGGACATGGGAGCTAAGGAATGTGGCCAGACACCAAACTAAAGCACCCAAGCCTCAGAGTTTGTGTAATGTGCAGGGCACGTGCCAGTGCCCAGGTTTGTGCCCAAGTGCTGATCACAGCCTCGGAATGCCTCATGGCAACTGCAGGTTTGTTCCCATAAGGCCAGGTACAGAACCTGGGCTACACTTTTAAGGTTTAAAGTTTTTACACTGAACGCATGTAGAATGTTTAATCTCAACTTTTCTCTGCTTTGTACCGTTATCTGAGACAGACAGTAACCCAATACTTTGTGTCTGGACTCCTGCACTCACTGGAATAAACATCTGTTTCTTATACTGTGATTCATTTAATATATTATACAGCTCAGGACACCAAATTATTTCAACACATTCAGGCTCAAGGGATTTTTCAGCAGGTGAGTGGGCCTCGCTCACAAAGGCAGTGTCTTCAGCTGGGAGCTGGGGCTTGTAAAATGCGGCCCCTTTATACATTTGTACAAATAAATGTCTATTACCCTGCAAATGTTAATTAGAAACAAAATCCACTGGCAATCCCAGATGCTGAACTGGGGTTAACACTGGGAGAAGTGCCACTATCCCAAGCCATGGCAGGAACTTGCAGGAAGGCTCTCACTTGCCTCCCAAGCAGACAGGACCAAGCAGACACCTGGCTCCATTAGTTTTATTGCCGGAGCAGAGAAGGAAACCTTGTGTAATAAAAATATTTCCCAGGTGTCAGGCCAAAACACAGGCAGGTAACTGTGCCCTGTTAATGTTTGTGCTAGTGAAGACTTTGAGGAAGAATGGCATCACAGGAACTGGATAAAGTCTCTGTTGTGCAATAAGCATGATTTTAAATTTTAAATATATGCAATTCATCAGGATATACTTCCTTAGAAGAATGGAGTTTTATGCAGGCACCAGTGCTGCACCAGTGACCACTGTGGTCTGTTTTGCATACATTAGATCTAGCTTTTCCCGTCTCTTTTCCTGCTAGAATGGACAAGGGAAAACTAAGGAGTCCTGGAAACAGCCACAGGGCTCAAATCTGGGCCATTTGCAAAGAGGCAAGTGCAGGTGAGGGAGGATGTGTGTGCACTGCTTGGTGTTGAAATGGAGCCAGGCAGAGAACGCAGCAAACATTTCGCTTTTCTCCGTGTCGTTAAAGGTTTACAAGCAAAGTCTGAACATCTGGTATTTAACTTAAAAGAGCAGACGTGGAAGTACTCAGATATCTACCTGGCCTACTGCTGCCTCCCTTTCCTTTCCAAATGCTGCTGCTGGGAACCACCCAACCATGATCAACTTCCAGCGCTGGCAAGATAAATGGTCCTCCCAAGAAAAATGAAGATAAGATCTCTAGATAGGCTTGTTTCTTCTCTCCCTGCTATCTTTTCCCCCAAACACAACATTTGTTGTTGCAGTTTCTAGTTTCACTGTTTCCAAACATACAAAATTTATTTTAAACATGATCCAAGAGGACTCATGCCACATGTTTGAAAACTTCATTTAACTCAGAGCTGAGAGCTGAAATGACAAAAAATTTTTTGCTGTTCTCAGGCCTTTCCTTATCTTGGCACATTACTGTGCTGCTGTTATATACTACCAAAACACTGGCATTAATTGTTGTTAGGTAATTTTCTAGGGTGGAAATAGGAAGAAAATTGGACTTACAACCCTTGCTGTCCCCCACATGGACACAGGTG
This sequence comes from Dryoscopus gambensis, assembly GCA_013389985.1. NCBI lineage: Eukaryota > Metazoa > Chordata > Aves > Passeriformes > Malaconotidae > Dryoscopus > Dryoscopus gambensis. The sequence continues at coordinate 352,795 of WEIT01028904.1, forward strand.
TGCCCCTGGGCCGGGGGGATGTGACCCTGCCCAGGCAGCACAGAGATGTGAGCATGGCCAAACTCACTGTGGGTTTTTGTGAGTAAAACAACTTTCACGTGACAGTGTGCAGGACAGCCCCTGGAAACACAAACACAAGAGGGTGGGTTATTGTCCAGGCAATCCCAGCGCTGACACACGGATGGGAGGGACTGTTCAGTCACGTGTGCAAACTTGTAAGAATATGTTTTGGACCCGAGTTGGCAGGGAGGAAGTGATCCCATACTTCACCTCCACCCCCCTGCGTGTCTCCTGCTGTGTTTCTCAGCTTGTTTCTCTTGCTGAGACTGTGGCACTGTGGGGCCATAGCAATGGAAGAGCTCAGCGGTGCTGGTGGCACTGGCCTCTGTGTAAGGCAAGCAGGGCTGAGAGCACCCTTTCACCTGTCTGGTGGCCAGGAGATGTCCCAAGCCACGGGCAGACAGCACTGGCATCCCCTGTCCTTGGTGAGAGCTGTGTAGATACTTAGGCCCCTCCTAAAAATCCCCAGCTCCTATTGCTCTCTCCCACAGTGATCTGCATTACTTTGAGAGGGAAAAAAAAATCACAGACTGGTTGCTGGGTAGCCTTCTGACACCACAATCTCACCAAAGTGCCAAACAGCATCTGCCATGAAAAGGCTGTGGGATGCTCGAGGTGGGCAGGGGTAATTTTTGGAGATTAGATTGCAAAGTAGGAGTCTAAATTTCACAGGTGCCCAACAGAAGAAGGTGAAGGAAATGAAAGTTACAACCACAGTAAAGGTATAATGGGTATAGGAGGGTTGATAAGATAAAGCAAGCTCTTTTATGGCTTATTTCCTGGCCTTGATCATCTGATACAGATCAAAATTACTACAGTTAATGGCTCTGTCATTTGGTGAGGTTGGTCTCTGGGAATTTTGGTTGCTGCTCCTCAGGTCTTTCTCCCTCCTCCCTCTTTTGTTATCTGATGCAAAAGCAGCATTATAAAGACATAAAAGATAGTCCAGTTAGGACAATTTAATCCAAAACAAGGTAGATTGAAGTGCTTTCATAAAAGATCTTTGCATCAGAATTTTCACCATTTCATTTGAGGTCAAACAACCACTTAGAAAGGACAGTTTCATCCCTTTAAACATTTCAGAACATATATCATAGACAGCTCTGCCTGATAAATTAATTATTAAAGATTGTACATTATCTACATTGGCAAGTTCATTAGGACCACTTCAAAGCTTCCCAGAGACTCAAAATGCCCAGGAAACAAGCATCAAACATTTTGGCTTAACTGGGAAGCTCACTCTGCTTTCTCTTATTAACTTACTAGTCATATATTATTCAAATGAAATAAATAGTGCTGCCTCCTCTGCTCATCCAGGCAAAGCCTTTAGCAGCAATCCACTGGTTCATTCAGCCTGGGCATGCACCAGCCATGGGCCATCTCAGCACCAGCCCCCCATGTAATCAAGACCGCCTCAGGGCTCATCCATGGGCTCATCCATGGGCTTAACACGGTTCCTGCTGGCTCAGGTGGTACTGGGATGTTTGCGGTGTTTAGACCCAGGCCCCGGCAGACAGACAGGCCAGCAGCTCACACGGCACAGCCACACCTCCCCCTGTGACGTGGCTGTTTACTGCAGAGGACTTGTCACCAGCATAGGCGGGAGATGTCTGCAAAGTGCTTTGCGGTCTGAAAATATCTCTTCTTGCAAGATCATTACTCTTCTGGAATGAGGTTCTTATGCAGAATACCCATCAGTTTGTCATTATTTAATTCTACCAGGAAGGAAAGCAAATTAGTCTAAATTTTAGTGCTCAGTGAGTCAGAACCAGTTAGAAGTCACCTCTGGGTACAGAAACCTTAACAATGTGGCTCTGCAATACCAGGCGCTCAGTAACGACATAGAAGCTCTTCCAGACATCAATATTTTCCCTTCTATTTTCTGCTTCCTTTAGCACATTTTCAGGAGATGGGAATGCAGACTTTTAAAACCTTTATTAAATAAAGAACTTGATGAGGAAGACAGAATGGGGGCACATTTTGGCCACCAGACAATGCAGTAAGGTGTTTTTGAGTGGTGGCTTAATTCATTTTAAATTACATAGAGACATCAATATCACATTGATAGTCTGTCCACAGTGATGCTTGTTATTTCTGCCCTGAGCTGGGTCTAAAGTAGAGAAAGTTAATCAAATTCAATCCTCCTGGTTTGTTCTCCTCTCATGCTGGGGTAGTAGGATAGCTAAAGGAAGGAGGACAGACCTGCTTTCACACTGTAGTTGTTTTCCTTGGACTGGCTGTGGACAGGCAGAATGGCATCTCTAGACCTGGAGGAACTGGGGCAAGTTCTGTGAAAATTCTGAGCCTTCCCCTGCCCTGTCCTCCCCCTGGTACACTGGGATCTGCCAGCAGCTTGATTATTTCATGCTGTGCACGCTCCCCAAGTCACACTCCCACACAGGAGAAGTATTTTCTTTCCTCCTTGTGTTTGATTGCCACTGCTCCCACGGTCCATCAGCTGGCCCAAAGTGACATAATAATGATTTGCTGGCAAAAAATAATCAAACAAAAATTTTCACTGGCACAGGCTGATTACCCTATGTTTAGGTACTGTCCTAAGTTCAAACAAACTGAAAATGCTGCAGAGCAGGAGAGGAAAAGGCGTCCCCCACTTGGACAGCTGGAAAGGCACATGACAAACCTTTGAAATGTTTCAAACTGATCTTCCCCTTCCCTGAGCTGGTGCACAGCTCCAGCAGGTGCAGCTTTCCACAACCCTCTATTAAGAGCCACAGCCAAATTCAAAATCTAACCTCAAATTATTATTATTACTATTATTATTGTGAGTCAGAGGAGGCTGAAAGGACCATTTCACAACCCTGATTGGATTCAGCTGCAGAGTTCACCATCGGCAAATGATCTCCGTGATCATTGTGCCAATGTTGTAGTGCCTTTAAAATGTCCTGACACGTGCTTTAGTATGAGCATCGCTGGATGCTGGCTGGTTTCCAAGAAATGAATCTTCTCAGCAAATATTCTGCAGGGTGAGCATAATGTGGTCTGTAACACAAATGCAAAACACGGCTGTAATTTGCCCCGAGGGGGACGCTGATGTGTGATGATCTAAATGTGCCTTTTTGGCCCAGACTGCTCAGTTTGTAGGAGTCCCTTGTGGGCAAGGCTGGAAGATAAGGTGAGAATAATCGGGAAATAGCAATCAGCTTCACCCAAGGAGGCTAATGAGGAAAGAAATTTTCCTGTTATAATAGTCCTGATCACCAGCCTCTCCCTCCCTTCTCCCCTGTCCCTCCTTAGGGACAGTCTGCAATCCCAGCCCCATCCAAGGACCCTTCCCAGTGCTGGGATGCTGGTTGCAGGACAGACCTTTTATTCTCTTCTGTTGGATTACAAGTTTTGCTGCGATGTTATACCCCAGATTGTATTCCAGAGATCTGCAGTGTGGAGAACACTACAGTTGCTGGCTGGGGCTGACTGCAGGGGAGCTGGAATTGCTGAGCCTGGAGAACAGTCTGAGAGAAAAAGGAGCCAGGCCCTTTCCAGATGTGCATAGCAAAAGGTCACAGGGCAAGTTGCAATGAGGGAAATCTGCTTGGGTATGAGAAATAAACCTTTTTTGCTCCAAGGTGGTCAGCACTAGCACCAGCTGCTCAGGGTAGCTGTGCTTCTCCTTTCTTGGAGATACTCAAAGCCCAGCAGGACAGTCCCTACACAACCTGCTCTAGCTTTGAAGCTGGCCTTGCTTTTAGCAGAGGGTTGGACTGGAGACCTTCAAAAGCTCACTGCTGCAAGCAAACCCCTCTTGCCTGGACAGAGTTACAAAGCAGAATTTTTTAAATTTTCTTGTAGCCTTTCTTGTTGGTGATCTCATGTCTGCGTTTCTGTAACAGCCTCCTGTTTCTGTCAGTAGGGTTCACTTATGGCCCACTTGTAAGAAACTGCCGGGGCAGAGCAGGGTGGTGGAAGGTATTTTTATTAGGAAGCACGCATGGCAAATTACCAGATTTTCATAGAATCATAGAATAGTTTGGGTTGGAAAAGACCTTAAAGATCATCTAGTGTCAGCCACGGGCAATGGACCAGGTTGCTCAAAGTCCCATCCAGCCTGGCCTTCGTTATTTCCAGGGTTGGGGCATCCTCAACTTCTCTGGGCAACCTGTTGCGGTGCCTCACCACCCCCACCACATAGAATTTTTTCCTAATTTCAACCTGTCCACCAGTGTGGTGCTGGGGGAGCAGGTGTGAGCCCCCAGCCTCTCGGCCCTGCCCCGGCTCCCTCTCGGCCCGGCTCCCAGGCACCGCGGCCCGAGGCGGGCGGGGCGT